>VWPW01000002.1:866-182376 GCA_013389825.1 Crypturellus undulatus
CTCATTTTCATGAGAAAACATTTCTGTGAGGTACACTTTCAGCAGAGAAACACCCAAGGGATCAGAAGTGTTTCTGAACAGAGAGGTTCTCCTGTTTACACAGAAAATTGTCTGGGAGATCTCCTGCCCTCTCGACACCTCCTACTCGTGATACCATCGACGGGCTCCCCTTTAGCAACATTTAGGTCTGGGGACTTTCTTTTACATTCAGCACATTCCCCATTCCCCTCCAAATCCGCACTGCCCCCTGCCCCAGCAAGTGAGATTTCAGCTATTGCTTGAAATGGTACTTAGAAGACATATTCCTACACAGCATCTGAAAGTATCTAATCAATGTGAAGCAGAACTAGAGCAGGAACAATTCTCTCAACAAGTCACTCTTGGGTTGCTGCTTGTCAACTCCTCAACAAAATTATATTCCACATTCCCAACAAGACTTCCTTTCTTCTCCCTGAGCTGTTAAAACCCTCTAAACCAGAAGATGTTCTGTGAAGATAAGACGTTGCTCCAGCAGTGTTACATACTGGGGGCTCTTTCTGCAGAAGTTAGTTATGTCCTGTGGCACCATCCTGGTGTGAGAGGTGCTCCACAGCCCATTTATAAACCCCACAAGGACATAAAGCTCTAAGAACCAGTGAAGATTTGAAAATCACCACCAAAACCTCACAATGTTTCAGTAAATGATACTTGCCCTAACAGTTTTAGCCTTGCCCCATAAAATCCCAGAGTGTAGAGCATGAACGTAACTAAAATTAACTTCCCCAAAGTGTTTATTAGTTTTTGCCCTTCTTTACATCTGAATGACAACAGTTTTGCTTTTGCTGAGAAAGTGGCTGGAGATGCAATTGCAAGGCAAGAAAAAGAGAATTTGCTTTCAACAGAAAGTTGCTTCTGACTTAGAGACAGGAGGAGATTATAGTTGATTATTCATTTATTAAAAAGGGGGAAAAGAAAAAAAAAAAAAAACCCAACAGCTTCTCATTGCTATTTTCATCTTTATTTTTTTTCTCTCTCGGAGTGCTAATTTACCTCACCACTAAAGCGGCTTTTGTCTTCTTTACCCACTTATTTCAAACGCCAGCTGATTTTAAGATTTTATAGGACAGAACAGTGGGACTGATCTAGTTCTGGTTACTATATTCTGAATAACAAACACCTGATAGAAGAATTCCTCAAGCTGTTTTCGTTTGTACTTTTATTTTTGACTGCGTTTTTTCCCCCATCTTTAATCTTTCCTATGCAATTTCAGAGTCTTACTTTCCCAAAGAAATTGATAACAGAGCTCACTGTGATGGCAAGAAGCATTGGACAGAAACAAAGTAAAAAAAGGCTCAAATTGTTTAGTTCCTCATGAGATCAGATAATAAACTCAGATAAATTTTCAATCACTCCAGGATAGCACAAGATTCTATCTCTTTTCTTTGATGCTGCCTATCTGCTGTTTTTCTAGATTAGGAATCACATGGTGTCCACAGAGAAAGCCAGCAACACTGAGAATCAAAGGCTTGTGGAAATATTTTCTAGACAATATACGTCTTCATATTCATATCACATTTGATTATTGTTGGGGAAAGGAAGAATGAGAAAGGAGGCACTAACAGTTTCAACCTCATAAGGCTTTTCTTCCCCCATCAATCACTCTTTGGAGATCAAGGCAAGTAGATTATAATGCTGAATTACTGGTTATTTTGTAAAATCACACAAATTACCAAAAATGTACAGTCAAAAAGTTTCCCTAGGAAAGAAAAGAATATTTCTGTTTTCTTGGCAGCGACTTGGCGTGAATTACTTCTTGTGTGGACTAACACACAAAAACAGGCTCGAGCTGTTTACCCATTTTCTGTAGCTTAGTAGTGAGCAGTATAATTTGAAATTTCTAATACACTGATACTAAAAATGTGCTGCCAATGGTTACAGTACTGCTATTCCCTTGGATATGGGATCCCTGTGGCTTGGCCCTTAAGCAAGTTCCAGCTTTGGGGCAGAGTCGGTCTCCAGACAGCGCCAGGGCTGTCCCTTGGGAAGCCACCGCTGATGACAATAGCAGCACCTCATTGGGATTGCTTCATGCAGGCTTCTTCGACAACCAGCTTTGCACTGGCCACTGTAGCACCAACATTAGGGTGACATCCCCAGGAACTGCCCGTTGCCCCACAGCTCTATCTGTTAATACAGCATAATCCTCATCATCCCTCAAGGGGAAAAGACCACAGAGTCACCTCATCCTACTCTGTGATGTGTTCATTCTTCTTGCTAATTAATGGCATCAAACTACATTTTCCAGCATTTGATTAATGCACCATTACAAGATGCAGGTGCTTCAGGAAATGTATTCCTTGAAAAATTGTTAGAAAAAGTTATCTTTTAAATTACTCGAGTTAATGCNTGTTCATTCCTCTTGCTAATTAATTGCATCAAACTAGATTTTTCAGCATTTGATTAATGCACCAGTGTTACAAGATGCAGGTGTTTCAGGAAATGTATTCCTTGAAAAATTGTTAGAAAAAGTTATCTTTTAAATTACTCGAGTTAATGCAAAGCTGATAAGGCCAAGGACATGAAGAAAAGCAATGTATTAAAAAAATGACATGGATACAACATATAAAATGAGGAAGGAGAGGGCAGTGCTAAGTTATTATGGATAATTTTGAAACACACTTGTGTGATTTAGAAACCTGATTAGTAAGTAATGGCACAAAGAATCCCTAAGTCATCTTTAAAAACAGAAACTTTTGGAAACTCAGCCATAGGCTGCCAGGACAAGAGCCAACTGACAAGAACTAAGAACAACCTTGTGCTACAGTTTAGTTTTTTGGGTGGGAAGTATTTCTAGAAACTCTTGCTGCTAGGCACTACAGAACATGCAGTATGGGAGGAGGAGGGCATCTCTACAGATGCAGAACTTCTGTACGGACGCACACCGGTACCCACATCCCTTGCAACTTCCCTTCTTCATGAGGCACGTGGACTCCAAGGACCCAGCACTAGCAGGGCACTCTGTGTGCAGCAACGTGATGAATGGATCAAGCCATGAGCTGGTTTAAAGACAATGTAATTCTGTTCTCAGATCTGACATGGATCTGTTTGGTACCACTAAATTAATCATTTTACCACAATTCCAGTGTTTCAGACAGTACATCCTGCAGCATCTAATGACACGACCCCCTTACACACTGCGTGCATGCAAGTGCTTTAGGGTTAAGCACGGTTATTTATTAATTTTACTGAAACCAATCAATTTTGCAAGGAATATTTCATGCTTCGCTAGATTACACCATAGCTGCCTAATCATGTTCATCTCCATATAAGCCCCTTTCAATATAGTTTAAACATGAAAAAGCCTTTCAAACACTTTCACTTCTTTCATATTAAATATTTAATATGGAAAGTCTGAATTACCAAGAACACTCTTTTCATTGCCGCTTTTATTAAATAAGAACTTGCCTAGTTATTTTGTGCATAATCTAAAGGGGGAATAACACGATTATCAAGTAGTTCCTTGAAAATACTTACAAAAGTTGGGTTGGGATATGAAGTATTAAAGTATACACAGACTGTTCCAATATTATTTCCTAATGAATGCAAAGAGTCATGATGAAGAATATTATTATTTAAATCTCAACTGAGAATGTCCATGCCCATTTTACTAGGACCCTAACCTCTATTTAATGAATCAGTCATCCAGCAGGTAGTAGTCTAGGTCCTACCATGCACTGTCAGTCTCAGCAAATATCCTTGAAAAAGATCTAGTAACAGAGACAGAAGCACGTTCAGTTTTAATACTACAAAGGACATTATTTTCATAGTCCAGTAATTTTATGGCAAGCATAAACCTCCTGGAGGAAGGAATAGTAACATATCTGAACATTATTTTCATTGGAATAACTTCAATTCCAACAAGATTTAAAATAAGAGGACTTGAGATTTAAAAATGATTAAATGAGGAACAAAAGGCAGAGGATATACATAACTAAAATGACTGTCTTTAAAGAAAAGCGTCCTCTGAGCAACTCTGGAAGGGACATCCAAGCGATAACCAAGGTCAGTTAGTTACCTTAACAATTATTTTCATACACGTTTTATAGTCCAGGATTTTGGAGCCTCATATCTCACTAACCCTTTAAATTAACGTTATCTTCATTTTACAAATGGGTAAACAGAAGTGCAGGGATGAGAACGGCATCACAGCACCATTGCAATTTCCCTCTTGATTCTGAGAGGGCTGAGAGCTGCTCCACCTAATTTCCCAAAGGTCTCTAATTCCAACTGAGCCAAAGAGCAGCTCTGCAGATGATGCAGCTTCAAAAACGTTTGACTCATCTTAAAATACATGTTCCAGCTGAGGTGCTATGAAAGCTCCCTGGCACCCTAATCCTGACCCCTTCCCAACCACTATCAAAGCTTCCCCTTCCAGAAATGAGACCTCCCAATTACAGCTTGCTGATGGTTGTATTTCATCAATAAAAGACAATTGTCTTGTGTTTATAAGGCCATTTTACATGACTCTGGCAGCAGGAAAGGGGATTTAAATGGATATTACATTTTCATTCACTTTAAGGTTATTTTCCTATTGCCTGAGTTGCATAGAGAGATCTCAGCATAACTAAGAAGCAGGCTCCAAGGTTTTGCCATAACCATAAGACAAACTGCTGGAGAGTCCATACAGAGAATGCAAGCTCTTTTCTTTAGTTTGGTACTTGATGGTACTTGGGACCTTAGCTACTCTGGAATTTGCAGTGCTTCAGAGTGGTCTTGGTCAATCAGTCAAATTCACATATTTATCCATATAGCATTAACTTCCTATTATTGTCATGGATGACAGTGATCCACCCACATGCTTACTCATCACTTCCTGGGCTTCACTGCCTGAAAGATCTTGAATAATTCAAACATCATCATTTGTCTACACTAATGTTTATCTAGAGTTAGATTTCTAAAAGAATGCAGGAATGAAGTCTTATTGACAAAACACAGAATCTACTCCCTTAAGATCTCAGTATGGCTTCAGAAAACACCCATCTCATTTACTTTTAAATAGCAAAGAAATTTACACCTTATGTTTTGGTCAATGACGGTAGAAAACCTGTTCTTTTGTGGCCCTAATATTCTGTAGTACTGGCCACATACTTGTGAAAGAACACTATGAAGATCAACAAACATGCCAAGAGAGGATGCAAAAGATAAACCTGTAATATATCCCTGCACCAAATGTTCTTGTACTTCCATGGAATTTCTCACTTCTGTATCCTGGAGATCTAATGGATTTCAGAGTGGAATAAATAGCAAATTGCTATTGTACAGTCTTGCCAAATGAAAGTCAAGGAACATTTTAGGCCTGAACAATATGGTTATTCAAAGACTGAATGGGCAAGTGTAGCGCTGGATGCCAAATAAAGGGTTATAAGCAAGAGTGATGGCACTTGCATGAACTGAATACCATGAAGCTAATAAAGTTGCAAAGAACCAAACTGAAATTAGTGCTGAGCTCTACCACAAAACAAACAAGCAAACAAAAAATCCCCAAACATAGTCACACTGTTCTCCCTTTGGTAGCAAATCAAGAGCACTTACCATTCTTGGAGAGAATCACAGCCAAATATTCATGAAAGTAGGTGTTGACATACAGCAGAAGACTTGGAGTATGTGCTGTGAGGAAGCTGAACGCAATGTTTTCCTTGGACATGACAGCATCCGCATAAATGGCAGAACTTGAAGTACTTGCATTTTTTGTGACAGGATAAGGTTCTTGGAAAAGATAAGTAACAGAAGTGCCAGCTTCAAATAACGCAGAAACCTCTGAAAGCATATACAAACCAAGGGGAAAAAATATCAGACACTGCATTTTCTGATCTTTTAGGCAGCCAGGGACATGAGCTGATTGCCTCAGAAGCGCATACTCAGCAGCATGCTGCAGAAAGTCCCCAACCCACCTGGCATCCCTGTTTCTCATTTTGGACAAGGTGGATCATTCTTCCTTACAGTAGATTTGTCTGACACAGAGAAGTATGGTGTATGGAGATAGGTCTCTGACTTAAACTATTTCAGCCTTTTCCAACAGTTGATATGTATGGCTATGTTCTCCATATTACCTGCCACGCTAAAAACAGCAATAAATTTGTCCTTTTGCATTTTCTCTTTAAAGAAAGCTGTTATTAAAGCAATGCAGACCAAAAGGCACCTACCAAGGGAGAAATGTAGCTCCAAAGAAAGAGAAGCTTCTATCTGCACGTGCTGGGACCCCAACAGCTCACACTTGTGTTTCCAATAGGCACACAATAAATTTTGGCCACTAAATACAACAAAAAGTGACAACAGCAGTTTTACTTGTATGAGGCACTGTAAAGCCATCATGGTGATGTCTTCTGCTGTAAGCAAGTGTTGTCTCCATAAAGCAGCTCCATCCATACAACAGGAAGGCCACCTCCCAACACAGTGCTATGCAGTTATCAACACCTTGTGACATTGGTGTCAGATCCTCAGCTCACATAAGTGGGCATAGTTCCACGGACTGCAGTACAACCAGGTCAATTTACACCAGCAGATGATGCGGCCCATGTAACNATAGGCACATGATAAAGTTTGGCCACAAAATGCAAGTAAAACTGCTATTGTCACTTGCATGTATGAGGCACAGTAAAGCCACCATGGTGATGTCTTCTGCTATAAGCTGATTGCAAGTATTGTCTCCACAAAGCAGCTCCATCCATACAACAGCAAGGCCACCTCCCAACACAGTGCTATGCAGTTATCAACACCTTGTGACATTGGTGTCAGATCCTCAGCTCACATAAGTGGGCATAGTTCCACGGACTGCAGTACAACCAGGTCAATTTACACCAGCAGATGATGCGGCCCATGTAACAAACCTGGAGCATTTGCAAAGTGAGGGGCAACTGCTGAAATTAAAACGCTCATATTGCATTTAATTGCTATTCAGCAGTTTCTGGAGTTTCTTCCTTTCTCATTATCTAAGCTGGATGCTCTTTATTCGTCTTGCTCCTTGCGGTGGTCTAATGCATATGTCTCTTAAGAGTCAGCAAATAGGTTCAGCGAGAACATGCTCATCAGTCCAAACTGCTCAAATCAATTTTCTCCTGAATGATGCATGCTTACTTTTCACATCTGTTAGGGTGGCCAAGTTCAGCATTGTTGCAGGAATGGCAACAAGCATAGAAACACTCTCCCTCTGTGTCACCAAGTGTTCCCACAACTAAGTACTCAACATTTTATTAAGGTGGAGCAAGCTGGATCAGATTTAAAAGCAAACACACCAAATATTCAGATATGAGCAGACAACCTTGATGGGAAAATTCAGCCCCAACAGATAATGCTTAGGCCAAGGTACTTGTAACTGAATACAGAAATCACACTGGGGTATAGTTGGTAACTTTAATAACAAGTAGTAAAAGTGGTACTATTCATAATTTCTGAGGTTATCACTGAGGTCAATAAAAGTCACCATACTGACATGAGCGAAACCAGTAAGGATTTCGGATGAAAGGATGCTCCTACCTTCTTTGCAGAAAGCTCCTTCATAGGCTGAGTTGGTGCAGTCACACGAATAACCATTATATTTCTCCACACATTTTCCTCCATTGTGGCACAGGTTACCGTAACTGCTGCAGTGTCCCGGACATCCAGGCTTAACACCAGAAGTCATTTTAGCTCTCTCTTCAAGGTCAAGTTTTTGCCCATTTAAATGCAGAGATCGGATGCATCCCAAAAAGCCCTTTTGTCTGGAAGCTGTTCCTCCTGAGAGAGAGAGAGAGAGCAAAGGACAAGCATTCACCGATGACTCTGTAAAGTAATCAAAGTGCTGAAGGACAAGTCAGAGGTACAAATAGGAAGCCATGGAGTTTAAAAAATATTATCTATTACATATCAATGCATATTGTGGCAAAAGATGACAGATGGGCAGCCCTGGAAACTAAAGGTCTCTATTCATCATTATGAAAGGAATAAAAAAGGTATGTGACGATTTCTTCTTGCCATTCTTCTCTTTTCAGCCTTATCTACCGCCTTATCTGCCATTTAGACTGCAGATTCATTTGGGAACAGATTAGCTTCTTTATCACAAGTCTGCATATCACCTAATACATGAGAAAACTAAACCTAAAATGTTTTTTCTATTTGTTGCCATAGTACAGAATATAAACAACCTCCTAACCCCAGCAACAGGTGAGTTACCCATACTGATTAGTCCACACAAAGATGAATCATGTTCAGCATCAGGCCCGCAGGCTAAGGGGAAGTGACTTTGGAAGCAGAATTTATGCATGATTGACCAACATGATGTTGCACGTGAATGTCTACGGTGAAGCACAAAATGTGAGTTTGGGTCACAATTGTGTCATTTATTTCAACTATTAAACATAATTGCATTTCTTTGTGAAGATAAGAGTTGTATGGATCCAGGCAAGAGGGCCGTTCAGGCTCTAGAAGTTAATCAGTTTATCTGCCCAACAAAATTGCTAACAGTGATGACACCTTTCCCATAAGAGCTGGTCTCTGAATACAATAATAAATAATGAAGATAAGACTATTTTGTAAAAATATCAGCACTTTCATTATTGAAGACCTTATTTGACAGTCACTAATGTTTTGCTTTTCACATTATTGCAACTTTCCCACTGAAAAGCTAATTCTCACTAAGAGTTAATTGTTTTTGTAGGCTCTGAAATGTTGATATTTATGGTAATGCATCTCCTGCATAAGAGTAGGAAAGAAGTTCTGTTTCCAAAATATTCTTCCATAAAAGCTGGTCCTATGTCAAAATGCATCAACTAAGAAAATATATCTTTTGATGAATTCCTTGGAGAATAGCACTTGTTTCGTCATATATTGTTTAATTAAAACCAGGCTACTGCAAACTAAGAGAAGGAACACCGGGCTGAAAAGTAATCTCAAAACCTTATTGTTCTCCTATACTATTCTGACATATTTTTCTTTCTTGCATGTTAATAGGAGAAATACATAGGTCTTGGTTTTAAATGAGAATAATTTAATTTTAGATGGTATGTGAGCCTAGAAGGAAGTTTATTATATGCTAATTTTATAGCGTCTTTCTCATAGGAAAAAATATTTTCAAATGCTTCTTCAGCCAACTTCTCTTTTCTAACGTACAAACGTCAGCTTACTTATTTTAAAAGGCATCAGAAGAACTGGGATATTTGTGTTCACTGCACTGTACAGAAATGGTCCTTTTCGCTGTAGGTTTTGTTCTAAAACAGTGCGTACCATGCAGACATCAGCAATGCTAATGCCCCAATATGATTTCCCCTTTAAAACTGCGGTCAGTATACATCTTCTTTTTCAAAGGAAGTAACCACAGATATCACCAGGATAAAAGACTTTCTCCTTGACTCTTCTCCCTGCACACATACAAATCCCAGCTGTAACAGCTCAAGAACAAATACAAACTATACCTAACTTTACTGCAGATGTCATGTTTATTAAACTGTCCGCATTCTCAGTGATTTCTAAAACACATTGGAAAGCCAAAAAATAAGAACATATGTAAAATTCATTTATGATTCTTTCCCTCTAACATTTGGCAAGTATACAGCTTATTGGAGACCATCTACCTAATCCTAGATGCACATAGTATTTACTCAGCAAATCTGTTTATTATTTCAGCATTTTAACAGTTTTCCTTCAATCGGTTAGAACTTCCTCCGGAGTAAGTGATGCTACATTGGACTGTTTTTGTGCAGAGCTTGGCGAAGCTGGTACTATATGGCTTATTTTTTGTTCTTTCTACTTTAATTGCTTTAAATTAATATAAGCAATATAGCCAGGTGTAGGTACATCCCTGCTGTGACTGAGGATTCTAAAACAAACTAAATGATTTAGATACACAAGAGTCACTGAAAAAAAAGATGCAAAAATGGGTTCCTAATTCTTTCAGGTTGCTTTAAAATTCCAGCTCTTCTGATTTTGAGCAATTCCCAAACTACAGGCAATGAAAAATTCATTTTTCCCTTTCTTTTCACACAGACACAGAAAGCTATCTCAGAAGCCTGCTGCATAGCTAGTGTGTGCCCGTGTTGGCCTTAAGCAGACTTTCTGTCTTTATTCTAAATAATTATGAGCATAGTCATAGAAAGACTCCTTCTGGTACTACCTAAATACATATGCGCCTTGTAAGTCAATTACACATTAAATACACCAGGTCATCATAGAAACACTATTTCACCTACACTTTTGTCTTTTACTGACTATGCATAACTGAAAAGAGCATTTTCTTAATGGAGAGGAACTGTAATTGAATATAGTCAGGCAGGATGACTCTTAATATGTTATTAGGTTGCATTTCTAGCAAGTGATGGAATAAAACAAGACCTGCAAAACTGAATCCTTCAGTTTGTGTTGCTATGGATGACAGAGAGATGAAAGGAGAGGGATTGGATGTGACCACTTCCATTTGACTTCCTTCCCTTTGCTCTTATCAGCAGTTAGATCCAATAGGAAAGAACCTGTTTTCCATAGTTTATTTGGCACAGCATGTAGAAATCATGCCCACTGCAGAGGAATCCTGGAAACACCCTGCAGTGCTGATCTCCAGCGTGGGCTGGCAAGTCGGGTCAGAGCAGATGCCGAGGTTCTGCTCTCCTACATGGAACATCCCCTGAGGACACAAGTGCCAGGCAGATGTCATGTCACTAAGGGCAAAAGGAGCCAACTTTTGCTTCACCACTGAATCAAATGCACAACAGGGCAATGAAAAGTGGCAGGACAGAACCGAATGGAGCACAGGCAATAAGGAAAGAAATGACCCCTTAATTCTAGTATCTCTTTTGATTACTATGAGTAGCATAAGCACATGGACAGATTCTCAGGTTTACCAACTCCTTTTTATAACATACTGATGCATAAAGGAGGCCTCAAGGTAAACAGAAATGACCACCTGAGTTCATCTCCCCAGGAGATGTCAAATAAGTGTGAACTCCCTTACCTGCAATGTGATACTGGTTCTAGAACAGAAGTATTGTAGGTGCATTAGTGTGCAAATAATGAATTATGGCTGCTTTATGCTTCTCAAGGCTTGCAAGTATCAAGGGAAGCTTTCTAACAGGTAGCACTGTGCTTCCAAGTTACATAATATCAGTTCAATCCCAGTAAGACATGACTAACTAACATGACTTACACTGTAGAAATGCAGCTTAAAAATACTGCAGTGCATGCCTAGCTATATCTGAGTACAGAGAAAGAGTGCTGAAAATTGAATTTTACACCTTGGAAATATCCCAGATATACTGAAGTTAAATAATGTAAAAATAAAAAAAGAAAATTAAAGTTAACATAGGGACAATATAAGTCATGGTGATATTCTGAAGATTGTGCCCATCGATTCTGAACACCAGGACTCTGTGAACTCACTGTCATTATTTATCAGTTGGTAATCCCTTAGGTAAACGAAGTTCACGTTTCACATAAGGTCACAACAACTTTTCCTCCGTCTGAAAGGACTAGGCAGTTTTTCTGCTCAGCTTCCTTTGATATAAGTCCCTGAAGGTAAAAGTGTTTGACACACCAACTTGAAAACACATAGCATAAAAACCTGAGGGCCAAAACTTTGTGTCACATAGTCTTAAATATACCAGGCTCTTGGGTTAAGAGGGAAAAATATGGACAACTATTATAAGGCAACAGTCCCATCCCATAGATGTTCAAATTCATTTTACGTGTGTGATCTACTATGTATAATTCCCCCAAAAGGAATCAAGACAAACTGACTCACATATTCTGTGTATACGTTGACATCTCTCAGGCTACAGGAAAAAGATTATGGTTTTAAAGCCACATTGAATCTCCATTCAATCATCATCACAACGCTACGTGATATTAATACAGTTCCTTCATCCCGAAGGATCAATAAAACCTTCCAGAATATAAATAAACTAAATTAAATGTTGTCATTGAGCCTTATTTATGATGTTTACAAAATATTTGAATTGATTCTGGAGAAGGATCAACAACAACAACAAAAAACAGTTAGATCTTGATGACTAGCCACTTCCACACCATGGAAACAAAGTTCCATGTTTAAATGGAATGAAACAAGGAGATTAAATTAAAAGATATGAGGAACATTTTTAAAACAGCAAATCTTGTCAGTTGTATAGGTTATTAAGAATATATATACTAATTGCAGCAAGCTTTTAATCATCATTAGTGCACACAGTGTTGCAACTGTAGAAACAAGTATGTCATGGACTATAGAGGGGAGAAATACTATTATGGTCTGCTGTTTCTTTCTCCCTAACACTGTTAAAAATGTTGTTAACACATCTGAGTTTCTTTTTTCAGATGGGATAAAAAAAGGAGTTGTAAAAACATATTCTTAGGAGCACCCTGGCATGAGCACCCATGTCCATTGATGAAGCTCTATAACTTTACTGAGAAAGTTTAAGCAGATTCACTGTTTCCATTCAAAGACCAGGAATTCCTGCATAC
Organism: Crypturellus undulatus; assembly: GCA_013389825.1. Lineage (NCBI taxonomy): Eukaryota > Metazoa > Chordata > Aves > Tinamiformes > Tinamidae > Crypturellus > Crypturellus undulatus. Next base: position 13,323 of record VWPW01000002.1, read on the forward strand.
ATAACTTACCAAAATCTCAAATAAACACCTTAAAATCTTCTTTAATTCTTTCTCAATTAAAGGGTCTGGATATATAGGTAAACTTTAATAAAGTGTTGTATTGACAGACTGAAACATGCTATGATATTTCAGCTAAGAGAATACATTTTAAGGAAAGAATCAGTAATTAGCTATTTATAGCCCTGAATAATAAGCAGTTACAATCTGGAATAAGGCATTACTCAGAAAGGAGTGTTCAGGTACAGAAAAAGCAAAAGATCGTCTGTAGCCACTGACTCTATTATCAAGTACAAGCCAGTACCAGTCTATGTTTCATTTATATTGGAGACAGCAAAATAAACTATATAGTTTTTCTGTTTGTTTGTTTTTAATGGATCAGTTAAAATAGCTGTATTTTTTTTTGCATTGACTCTGTTTATACTTCTCTACATTCTAGGACCCTATGAAGGCTTCGACAGGAACAGCTGAAGGAACAGGTCTTTAGGACAGTTTGTAATCAAAAGGTTTTGCCCCAGAAACTTGCAGGAAGAACTTGTGGCTGCATCTGAACAAGAGAGATCACATCTACTACAGCAAATGACACAACCAAACAAGAGGAAATACCGAACAGAATTCTTTGGTACTAAATATATTTGAAGCCTAAAATATTACCTAATATACAAAGTATAATTAATGCTTTGAGGCAGCAGTATGGGATTTCTTTACATCGCCCATGCTGGGGTGGAAGAGGAGGAGGCAGAAGAGGTTACCATACCTAATCTCAACAGTAAAACCAGCCTATTATTGAGTTTCGACATAAAAGTCCTCAAGTATCCCCAGAACCCCTTGAACGCTCCCTACCTACAAACAACTGGCTGTTGAGCTGCAGACGGAAGTGGCCTTCGGCAGGTGCCTCCAGGACCTTCTTGGGGAGGTTGTCCACCTGCAGAGAGGTTTCCTTGAGGTTCCTCTCCGCGCGCACGTAGTGCCACTGGTTGTCATTCAGGGCTGTGGGCGACTGCACGGTGGCCTCCACGGGGCCGTTTCCCACGTCTACGGAAAAGGTGATCTCCTTGGGGGCTGGAATGGATACAGAGATGTGATGTGAAAATGAAGGTCTGAATTAAATAGTGGTTTTGACATAAAGAAATCTTACATAAATATAGGGTCCATTAACTTTTATGCCAGCAAATAGTACAGCATCATTTACCTCCCGTCTCCTACACAGCAGCTTTTATGTAAATCTAAGCCCGCGGCCTCGCTGAGCTCTGCTGTGATTATGGTTGGATGTGGATACCTCTTTTTTACTTTAACAATTACTGTGTCCTAGAAATGGTTGTTTATTCTTTTTTGGAAGTAGAAGTGCCAAATACTGTACTAGTGTCACACAGAGGTGGCAAAAGCATTTGGATAAATAACGCTAAGATGGTGGAAAGAAGGAAGGAGCTCATTCTGACAAAATCTTTCAAAATGAGCATATTGGCAACCACAAAACGTGGCTGTCTGAAGCAGCAGAGAAGACTCCAAGCATTTATTTGCCTGACCCAGGAAGCAAGAAAAACAAATAAACAAAAAAACATATATGAAAGACTAGGAGAAAGACTAGTTCACTGATGAGCATATGTCACACATGCCTACAGTTAGCAAGTCTCCTAGATCCTATGCTATAATTGGAAAGCAACAACCATATATTTTAACAATCTGGTTCCTGATATTTTTTTTCTCACAAAAATGCTGAATACAACCAGAAAGACCAAAGATCAGATCCCACAGGCCACACATCAACCAGAAGGTAGTGGATAGAAAAATCATTAAAAATATGGTCTTTCAACCCAACAAATTGGTCAGGTCTGGTTTTAGAAGCTGCTTCTGAGGCAGTTCAGACAGGAAAGGCTCCATGGGGCTGGACAAAGCTCTATGCGGAGCCCCTGCATCTGCTGAAGGCCACTTCCCTTCCAAGCAGCTGGACCATGAGCTTCCTTCATACAGGCCTTTTAGACTGCAAATTCCATCTGGCAGCAAGAAACACAGTGCAAAATGACTGCTGAAAAGCCTGAAATTCAAAAGAAAAGACTTTCCTCAAACTTTTAAATAACTAATTTCTGCACATGTGTTTACTGGAGATATGAAAGCATTCAGTAAAGAGGCCTCTTAGTGACTTGTAGTGTGGGTCATATTTGATATCAAACTGCTATTTTTATTTCTATGGCCCTGAAAATGAAAAACAGTACACTGAAGTACAACCAAATTGGACTTTGATGTGCAATTAACAGTAAAACATACCTCATTACCTTGTGATAATGCACCATGACATTTACCATTGGTTTAATGAATTGAAGGGCCTTGAGGCCCTATTTTATTAAATTTTATGTTGGAGTTACTATTGGCATATTATAAAATACATAGCACTGAGTTTGTTTTGCCTAAGCTTGACAGAATTTGGAATACAGGATATTTCACTTCAAAGCCACAATACCATTTTGTCACTTATAAATATTTGAAGCCATCAGAATAGGGGTGAGGTTAAATCTGCTAAGTTCCTCGCTCTGTGTTAGACATTGAATTTTAATTACACTGCAGCAACTAATTCAATTTTAAAGTATTCAAGGCCCGTTGCAACTGTGACTGACTCCTCTTCCATCAGCTCTGAGACTTCTTGAAAGAGAAAAAATGGGGAAAAATTGAAAGATGAAAAGGAAAACAAAGTCATCGCTTCATTCATGAGACAAACTGAGTCACGGCAAAATTAAGAGCAATGACCAAGGCTATACAGGCAAATTCTAAGAGGAAAAGAAGTCGAGCCCAAAACATCTGCATCCAGCCCAATGAGTCTCCAATTTGTTCTCTCTTCAGGAGGGAATTCAAAACATCATCTCCACTATTCTGCTCCTGTCACATTCGGGCATATGGAAAATATACTCAGTGGGAAAACTTACAGCTTATTTCAACCCGTATGAAGTCCTTAATGCCCAGGTTTTCCAAGAAGACGCCGGCCAGGGCAGTGGTTTTGAAGAAGAAGGAGATGTCGGCGCTGACCTCGGCGTGGAAGGTGGGGAAGTGCAGGTAGGCGGCCTCGGTGCTGAAGGAGGCGGCGTTCCAGAAGTGCCCTGCAAACGACAACCCCCTTCTCTATAGTTAATGGGCACAGGAGAGCAGCTGTGAGCTGCCCGGGGAAAGGAGCCTTTTAGAGAAAACAACCACCAAAACCCACAACTTAAAAAAATAAAAAAATAAAAAAAAAAAAATAAAAAAAAAAAAGGAGAGGGGACATTCTGTACCTATGGAAATTGAGAGGAGTTGGTACTCACTGTCTCCATAGCAACGCAAAGGGCCCATTTTCCAAGCAGCCTCCGAATTTGATCTGTTTGTGTCAGTGATCACTATCTGCGTTACAGGCAAATGGTCTTTGATAGCGAGGAGGCCAGTATCATTTGTCCTAGATTATAATAAACAAACAAAAAAGAAGACAGATAAACCACAGACAGAATCCTCAGCTTTCCTCGTGCAGGCAGCAGCTGAAAGACAGGCTGTCAAAGATGAAAGGTCTTTACAAGATTACCTAGAGGACTTGTGACTAGTTCCTATTGCTTCAGGTACACACAGGCACACATGTCTACGTGTGATCTATGCTCGTGTGTAACACTAGACCCTCGAACACACTGCGTTTTGATACATGATGCTGTTTGGCATGGCCTATAGCTGCACTTTAGTTATGCAGAATGAAGGCAAAGCAGAGCATCTCTCTGACAAGCATTACGGTAAAATATGCTCTGTCTTAACAGTAATGAGATTTCCCCAGCAGGATGAATTTGATGTGGATCTGGTATAAGCCCAAGTCTGCCTTCTGTTAAGCTAGCCAGCGACTTGCAGGGCATTTGTGCTGGCTTTAAGTTTTATCCCAGCAGCAGGAGAAAACACTGTACTTGATCCTGCACACCATGAGCACGGAGCAGCAAAAAGTGCTGGATCGAGGTCCGGAAAGGTTAGTCAACAACTGCCTTTGCACGTTCAGTTTGCATTGAGGCAGCCCTTTGCATCACATGCTGCAAAATTTTGGGTCAAGCAAATGAAGTGCTACAGCCTGATTACTGTACCGACAGCCTGTGCATCAGCTGGGATTATTCTGGGAGTGGCTTTCACATGGCTCTTAAAACGAGCAAGATGGAAAGGTTTCTGGATTATCATTATTTCTTTTTAACTCTGAGCCACAAGACTTCTGGGATTGCCAGGGCATCTGGCATTGCAGGCAGAACCCCAGGCTACCTATGGGCTTCTCATCACTGTATCTGTTCTCCAATGTCCTCCCATTACAGTTCCAGCTGCAGAAAGGGACACACTACTCCATCAAAGAAATAATATAAATGATACAGCTGTGCTGTTCCAACACACCACCTCATATGCTCGCTTAGCTGAATAAGTCTTCTACTCTGACTAATAACTTAATGGAATTAGAAGTATTCTGATATTATTGGTGTAACTCACATTCATTTAATTTATTTTTCATCATTTCTAAATAGAAGTAGCACAGTTAAGTATTAAGAAAATCCATGGGGCAAAGGAGATGATCCCTCTTCAACCCTAATGTTTTGTTCTTGCTTCAGCATTTGTCTGACACACAGATAATGACAGATAAAGTGCTGAAAGATGAAATTCTCACACTCCAGGAAGAGTAATGACACTTTTACTTCTGAGTCTGTATTGAAGTTTTCACTCTGCCTAGAGTCTGGGAATTTCAGGGAAAAGGTAGATGGTTCCCAGATCTCTTCATGCAGTCTCACAGCAGGGTACTTACATAACCTGTTGTATCAACTTTTGGAAGTTAATATAAATGCTCTCAACAGGTTGTAAAGTCACCACCAAAGATAGCTACAAGAAATGAAATAGCGACATTTTAAAGAAATCTATTGCACAGCTCTGAAAGCTGCATTGCTTATTAGATATTGTGCAAAGTTCTTTTACATGAAATTTTATGACTCTGAGTTTTTAGTAGTTATATAGCAGTGTCATGGAGAACTTTAGTAGCATAACTCAACTGTGAGAAAGAACGATATTCTAGAACTAATGAAAATCATCACTTTTATGTTAATGCCTTGAAAACTCAATCAAGTTCCTCTTGAAGCTCAAACAGCACATTAAAGATATTTTATTCTCTTACACATGGAAAGAGAATAAGTATGTACAGTTACACATTCTCACACAGACACTTTGAACTAAAGCCTATTAGAAACATTCTGTCCTCCAGAGAAAGCGTTAATGATGGGGAACAACTTACATATTTTCACAGCTTAGCATTATTATCATGGGGGGAAAGCAAGATTTTTTTTGTGAGAAAAATCAGCACCTAAGATGTTTTAGCTAAGAAAAGCAAAAAAAATCCCAACTACAACAGAAAAGAGATTTGGAGGCACCACGCTGTGCCTCGTGGGAGATAAAGCTCGAGTGGTTTGATTTTCTGGTCTTAAACTGAACAATATCAGACTCCATTTCTTACTAAGCACCAGGATTTCTCTCTTGTTTCTGTGCTGCATCATGGCAGCACCCGAATTATGGGAAAACTGCCTAAGAGCCTCAAACTTGAACAATAATTTTCTGGAGGCACCACTGTGCCAGTACAAACCACAGATATTCCAAAGTTTGGACAAAATATTTGGAGATGTGGCTGAAAAAGGTGCGAAGGAATCATTTTTAGTCTATTTTAACTTTCAAAGAGAAGTGACATTTTCTGGTAGAGAGCATCTGCGCTCTATGGGCGTACAAATGACTTATATCTTTTAAATAAAAATATCGCCTTCTTTGAGACATTATGTTTGTACTTGTTCCCGGAGCTAGTTTTTACATATATGTGTTTGAATCTAACATTTAACACACACTTAACAACAGATTGCACTTGGTTTTCCACAGCTGCTTCTCAGCTTAGCCAAAAACACTGCTTGATTTCTCTTAGCAGGTTTCACACTTGCCACCACTTCCACTCCTGGTGCCTGCTGTAAAATGCTGCAGCCCCCTTCCCAGAAGTACCGGTCAGAAGTGTGAGCCAGAACCTGGTTTCACACAAAATAAAGCTACTTTCATCTCGTTTTTGATAGCAGTTGCTTCTGTGCAGGTAATTTGGCAAATAAATTAATAAAATCCAGCCTTTCTACCTTGTTTCAGAACAGCTTAAGAGAAAGAAAATGAGTATATTTCAATGTGAAAAGCTCCCTCAATGAATGGCTCTTACTCTGAACTCTTCACATTAGAGGTAGGATTAAGTTATATTTTCCACAAGGAAAAACAAAACAAACAAAAATAAAACAAATCCACTAATTCCCTTTAAATCACCAAATTATTTTTAGCTGTGGCTATTAACGCCAATGGATGCCATGTCTGCATCTACCCAAAGTACTCCCTCAAAAAGCTGTGAAAAATGCTACACCTCAAATAAATCTTCTACATATATATTTTTTTTTAAAAAAAGGCAAAACAAAGCAGTTTCACTGCATGTACAGAAATGCAGCATCTGGATCATTTAAAACGTAGCACAGGTAGTCTTACCTCTGAATGCTGAATACCTCTTTTGATGATAACATTATGGGACCTCTTTTTTTCCTGTATCCTAATAAAAGGGCTCTAAAAAAACCCCACCTCACTCTACCGTAACCCAACAGCATAAAACATCATAAACTGGTAACCTCTAGGTAGCTGTTTCCATGGTTTTTCTAACAGATGGTAGAGCTGTGGTGCTATTAAATATAATTTCTTCTCATACGGTTGCCTATTGCTATGCTCTCTTTTTGTATATTAATGAAAACTCTGCTGGGGTATAAGCCTCAATAGCTCCGATATCCAGTACAGATTTTCATGAACACAGTGCATTTGGGGAAAAGAATACTAACATCAGCAGATGTCAATGAACAGCATGAGGAATTGGCCATTAAAAAAGGCTTCCATCAGATAAAGTTTTGAGCCTTGTGCAGGACAGATCATTAATAATCCAAAGGAACACATTTTAATTACTCTCTCTCTTACCAGCTGCATCCAAAAATGTTTTACCGAGTACAATAACACAGAGTCACGACAAAGAAAAAACAGCAGCAGAAGGGGACGTATTTAACAGGTGAAGGCAAGAGGCAGGGGATTTATTTCGCTGCTGAAACTAGGAGAGAGGTGCAGAGAGCTCGGTGATGTTAGCAATGAAGCGACTCGTGCCACCTCCAGCAGCACTTAGTTAGCAGCTCCTGTGCACCACAGGGCAGAACAGGCTGTCCCATCTGCAGGCAGTGGTTGAGGGCAGGACAGGGGCTGAGCAGGCAAACCCTGGACCTTGACATCCAGCTCTGGAACAGAAAACTTCCCGCACCTACAGCTCGCTCAGAGCTGCTCCCTTCCCTCCTGCAGCGCTTCCCAAGCAAAGTCAGGTTTATCCAGCACAGGCCTGGGGGAGCCAAAGTAAATCTGACAACAACAGTAATAGCTGATTTTTTTATTTTTATTTTTTTCCACGTCCTGCAGTTTCCTTGCTGACTGCAATTCTGCAAAGGCACGGTAAAGAGGTGAACGCATGTTGCTTTGGAAATGAGAGGACTGAAAGGCTCAGTGCCCCTGTGAGGAAGGCTGTTCTCAAAGATAAGAGAAGAGGATGTTTGAATAATCTGTACAGTGAGATGACAGAAATGGGAAGATGGGCAGTCAAATATAGCTCAGAACTGACACTGCCCACCACCCCTTCTGAGAAGGCTGAGATTCCTATACAAAATGGCCTCCAAAGGCACCATTTTTCACTTTGCAGAACCCCAAACTTAGAAGTTTCCCAAATTTACAAGGGCCTACAGAACATACAGTCAGTAAGAAGTAAGTTTTGCTTGACCGGTTTCTATCAAGAGGTTGCATTCGAAGTAGAAAATGGATTTTAGACACCGAGAGACCAAAGTAGCAAATGGACCCAGAATGGTCCACACACTACGACGGCACTAAAGAGGTGCCTCCCATTTAAATAAAAGACTTGGTCCCATTTAAACAACAGGTTTGGTAAGCAGCAAGACACTCATTGCCAAGGCAGGAGAATTTGCTTGAGATGAAATACAAACTGGGAGAGTTATTTAAGGATCCAACGCATGACTGGAGTGGACAGAAGCTAACACAACCCTGCCTGCTTTTCGGAAACGCTTTGCTCTCTGCATCAGCTTCACACCTGTCTGCAGTAATGAACATCAAAGGTTCACCAGTTCACCTTCCTTTTAAGAGAGTGCAAATCTTATAGAAAGATAACTATTTTCAAGGTAAGTCCTGGAAGACATGGCAAATCTATGTTGTCTCCACAGAATTTCTTCCAAGAGTTTAATATTCTCACTGTTGGGGAAGAGAGATAATATTTTTGGATTAAATTTAGCTTTAGAACTTCAAATTACCAAAATTCACTTTTTCCCACCCACTAGATGAAAGAGCTTTTGGTAGTCAATAATTTCTCTTTCTTACAGGTATGAATAGACTACGATCGATTCACATTTAACATCTTTCCAGACCCATTTTAGGGTCAAGATTAGAACATGACAACAGGATTGTGCTGATTTGTGCCTCAGCGGATGACTTCTCCTTGACTTCTCCCACTCCCTAGCAAATATCATGACGTTGTTCCACTATTCTGTCGTATTGGAATTAGCTGTCACAGAGTATGGTAAGGAAAGGAATGAGGAGCTGGATGCAAAAAGATACTTTTCACTAGAGTGATTTAATTAAAACAGATAAAAAACAGTAAAAACCTTCCCCATATAGCACACACCTAATTATACTCCTCTCATCTGGCTAGCATAACTCCAGAGGGACTAACTTAGCATCATGTCAAGCAGGAGACCAGAGTTAGCAGCTTGCTCAGGTGTCTGCTTAGATATCATTTAAAACCCAGCCTGGCTGGAAGTGCATACTGTGTTCTGCCAAACACCTGGCTCAGGATTTTTTTTTAGTTTCTCTGATGTTTTCTCTCACTTTCTTTCCTTCTTTTTTTCTTTATTTTGGGTTAGTTTGCTTTCTCTCCTCTGCACAGAGAGGAATTAGTAGGTTTTTCTTCACTAAAGACCTACCCTAGGAAAACAAAATCAAAGCAAAATCCTCAGCCTTCCCCTCTGAGTAGTCTGATTTATTTTAGAAGGAACAAAAATGATTTTCTGGTTTTCCACTCTGCAGCACCGATTTTATTTCATGTGAAGGCAAATAAATGCATCTACTACTGTCTTGCTCCTTCCTCTAAAATATATAACAGGTTCACATATCTTCACAGTTCAGACCTCTGCAGGTAGCAGATTCAAATGCTCATTTTAGATCAGGGGTCAGTGTTGCAGCAGAGCAGCACAAAAGCAATGTTTCAAAGGCACATTTCTCGTGTTTTGGAACTCTTTGCAGAGTTCAGAGCTTTTTCAGCTTTTAAACAGGCAACCTGCAATTCAGAATGCCACTAAACCGAAATCCAAATCTATAACAGATTAAAAAACATACTGGACTCCCAAATCAAAAAACAATAAATAGTTTTGTTGAGCAAACTGTTATCTGTAACCTGTTATCATCATGAAATTAGGAGAAACAAGCTGTTCTACGAGCAACAAAGCTAATGAAGCCAGATTTTCAATTTCTCTCCAATGCATTTTTTCTGATATCTAATAAAATTGTAAGTTTATTCTTCCTTAACTTCCTTCTTTTGGGTTTTAATTGGCTTTTTTTCCCCCCAACCTGGACAAATATACATATATATGTATATATATATATGTATTTCAAATATATTAAAAAATGTTCGGGGAAGCAAGGACAGGCAACAGAGAAGCACACACATAGCACAACTTGCTTAGGTCTCATTCTTTTAGGAAACCTGGCTGAAACCCTATAAAACTACATTTAGTTTTCTACCTTGCACTGGTTTGTCTGACCTAGTGCTGCAGTCTTAGATGTCACGTCTGGAAGAACTTCTTTCCGTGAGGGTGATGGAGCCCTGGCACAGGCTGCCCAGAGAGGCTGTGGAGTCTCCTTCTCTGGAGATCTCCCAAACCCGCCTGGATGCCACCCTGTGCCCCGTGCTCTGGGTGTTGGACTAGATCATCTCTAGAGGTCCCTTCCAACCTCAACCATTCTGGGATTCTGCGCTAAGCAAAATGCTGACTTGAACCGAGTTGGGCACGCAGTAAAATTGGGCTATTTGAAGCTCATGCGCATACCTTACCAAAGTGCTACTGTTAATTGAACACTGAAGAGAAGATAGATTTGCAGGCACAGCGAGGCTCTCCTGCATATGTTCCACTCAAAAAAACAAAATACAGAGCTTCTCGAGGGAACACCATGGTAGTTACATTTTTTTGAAAAAGAACAGTGGCCCCAGGATGCAAAGGGTCCCTGGAAACACATCACACCATCTGCGAAGGAGGCCCTCCTACGAGCACCACAGATTGAGCATCCAAAGAAGTACAACACTTGTCATTTCAAGTCATTCCTGAAAATGTTAGGAATCTTTTTGATTTAAGAATCCTTACAGTGCCAAAACAAAGCAAGTACTCACTTTTAAGTGAAGGTTTCACAGCTTTCATAGTTCAGACACAATTTTAAACACAGTGGCCTATTTAAGCCACTTGTATATTATATTTCTTGTCTGCTTTTATTATTCTTAATTTCTAAAGAACTCCACGTTAAAAGATTTTTCTAGAGAAAGGACAGTAACTCCTATCAGTCAATGATCCACCAGGGATGGAGCGTGAAGCGGAATTTTCACGCATATTTCCACAGTGTTTCAAATTGTTTCAGACACTACCAAAGAAAGAATTTTCCAATAATTTAAAAAACCTTGGGAACAAATATAAAAGAAAACTGGGGCACATACAGGTATACTTTTTCATAAGAAAAATATAAGCACTTTTAGAACTATAGATTTCTTGTTCTTAGCTGCCCATAATAGAATTCTACTGACTATACCTGAAGTTTCTGCTCTCAAATGTACCCACAGAACTCTTTAAATCATTCAGTTTGTCAATAAACATTTTTTAAACAAATAAAAACACTGGCTTCAGCACTCAACAGTAAAACAATCTTTGAAGACAACCCATCCTGCAGCCAACCTTGGTTCAGATAAGAAATTTAAGATGAAATCTAAATTCTAGGTTGATTTTCACTGTCATTTGATTAAACTCAAACAATTCAAGTTTACCCCAGCTGTCAATAAGCTATAGAATTATGTTCTACTTGGTATTTCAAGATCTCATCCAGACACTGTCATACACATAAAATTATTACCATTCTTCTCTATCTGCATCACAGTTGCAAAAATATCTCATATCCAGACAACTTTCTTCCAGTCCGCACGCACACTGCCGGATGCCCGGCAGGGATCCTCCCCAGTAAAGATGCTTTTCATTGGCACGGCCAACCCACCAAGCAAACGGTTCTCCACCTGGATGAAAGGAAAAGAGGGGAAAAAGAGGAAAGAGAGAAAGAAACAGAACATCATAAGTGAATTGCATTCTCCTGAGAATGAAAAGAAGGGGACATATTAAGCAGTACCGAAGGAAAAGAGGAAGGCTATAGATGCAACAAACCATAAACTTTGGCTGAATTCCACTTTATGGAGTACTTGTTGAGAAAGCCAAGGCTGTATGGCAGGAAGGTGTCATTGTTTTCCTCTATTTTTGTGTGTGTTCTGGTGAACTGGAAGCTTGAGCAAAAAATGGATGTACTTTTTAGTNAAAGAGAGAGAAAGAAACAGAACGTCATAAGAGATTTGCATTCTCCTGAGAATGAAAAGAATAGAAGGGGACATATTAAGCAGTACCGAAGGAAAAGAGGAAGGCTACAGACGCAACAAACCATAAACTTTGGCTGAATTCCACTTTATGGAGTACTTGTTGAGAAAGCCAAGGCTGTATGGCAGGAAGGTGTCATTGTTTTCCTCTATTTTTGTGTGTGTTCTGGTGAACTGGAAGCTTGAGCAAAAAATGGATGTACTTTTTAGTTTAGGAAGGAGGTTGTGTTTTCCCTAAGGTCCCATATTCACGTGACCCATGAGAACCTTGCAGCCTTTCAACTGCAAAGGCTTTTAAAGTGCGATTCCAACACCTCTTTGGCCAGCCTGTGTGTGACACGACAGTGAATACCTGATCACTGAAGATGCCTGGAAACTCATCATGCCCTGAAGAACTCTGCACAGCTCTCTCAAGTCACCTGCTACTGGCCAAGAATTTCCCAGTATGAAGTATATTCTAGCTATTAGAACAGGATTTTCACATTTCAATCATATATACAGAAGATATCTTCAGAAAACGAAACAAAACAAAATCCTCAGATTTATCTTCCAATGTCTTAATCCAGCTCCAGTTGAAACAAACAACAAAATCTACATTTCTTTCTAAAGAAGCAGGACTAATTATTTTAATATGCCCTCCAGGGGGTAAATCTGCGAAGACTGAGCTCCATAAACACTGAAACGTCCTAGATTAGGGCTCAGGTAGGAGTTAAGTGTGAAAAAGATTCCCTACTTCGAAATTAATTTCTCTCTGTGAATTTATTTTCTACCTACAGCTGCTCTAAGATCTATGGATTTATATAAACCAAGATAGCTTTTGTTAAATTTCATAAGCTGTTCTACATCAAATATTAAGTATTAATAGCCAGATATAGCAAGCAGATTCCGATATAATGAAATCCACGGATTAACATTTTGTTAAGATTGACTTCATCTTCCAGCTCAGATAATTTCTTCTTAATCCCTAAATCAAGAAATGTAATCAGGTTCACATACAGGTAGATGGCAAAATTTAGCAAAATCGACATGTCGAGATTTTTTTGATCACGAGAGCTTAGAAAAATAAACTGAACTACTAATGTGGAAAAATGTATCAATTTATTCTTCTGTTTTACTAACATTATTAGTAGGGAGCATTCCTCATTATAAAAAGCAAGAAAGTCTAAAATACAAAATGCGACCAAGGTTAACTGTAAAGTGCAATGGACTAATTAAAATGATTGTTAGATTCAGTTGACAAAATGATTTCCTATTTATTTTCTTTCTAAGCTTAGGCTGCTGAACTATAAAGTCATGAAAAAAAAATAGGAAATGTAACTCCATTCTCAAGATACCAACAATTAGGACATAAGTATTTTGACCCAATAACCGGTGGTACTTATCAGAAAAACACAATTCAAGATTCATCTTCTGAAAATGGGCACATTCATTTTAGATCTCATACTACTGTCAACACATCTCACTTCTGTTTCCACTCCTTTCTTTTTAAGATGATGTTGCAGAAGTTGATTACTTTGGCCAGTGAAACAGGTCTATACTACATTTCTGAGAGCTTACTCTATAAAGCTTAGAATAGCAATGTATATTGAATAAAAGGGTGATTTTTCTAGCAGTTGAAATAGACATTGTATCAAAGTACTTAATCTAATTTTAAAAGTGCTCATTCTGGAAAAAATATTTAAATAAAGATAAATTCTACAGGCTATCAGCAAATAATGGTATTCATTAATCAAATTCAACCTATTTTTTAGCTTCTTTTGGCATAAATCATTATACTTAAGCACAACAGTGAAATAAACAATCATTCACAGGGATTAAGAGCAGTTTTATAATGTCTTTTTCAGATCCTGTTGTATCTGTTTTATCGAGCAGTACCAAGGAAACACATACGCATACAGATTTATGATTTAGATTAGGGAAGCAGTAGAAGCATTTAAAATGAAACCAAATACACTGCTGAAAAATACAGCATTCAACATTATAAGGAACAATCGTGGATTGTCAAGGGAATAGACTATTAAAACTAATATCTTTTCAATTTTTTTATTTATTAGGAATATTTCTGCCACGTCTCCACTCTAAAGATGAATAAATTCTTCCTCTATGACTTGTCCCTTGGAAATCTATCATATTATTGCAGAAAATTATGCCCTGATCTTTCAAAACCCTTTAGTCTGTGCTTAGTTTTCAGCCATTCAGAAATCTCAGAGCCATTCAGCAACAGATTTAAATCCATAGGACTTGTGTTATTTTTAAAAGCTGACGAGTTACTGGAATGCATGTTGTGTATCATATGTTTATAATGCTGAAGTAATGTAATACTTTATAGAAATGACAATCAATCCATGCCTGAATCCTCTCAGTAAAATCTATACTGTGATACTGCCACAGAGCTGAAGGATGCCCCTTACTGAGATTAGGTGTTAAGATTCTTTCTTCAACGCCCATAAATTTGTCGCAGTATCTTCACTTCTCCAGTCACCTCGTATGTAGCATTAACCCTCCTGAACGTCAAAACAGACCAAATTTCTTTCTGTAGTGAAGGCACAGACTACAATCAAAGATGCTGATCATAGTGTAAACACAATTCCAGAAAGCAGTGATTGCACAGATCAGAAGAACTGACACTAAGAAGCGTCAGTTGTCAGAATTACACCTTAAAATTTCCAAGCTAAAAATCCATTTGACAAAAAGTGCTGCTAACTCTTCTCTCTGTATTTACAGTGTACTTTGTTGTAACACACTATTCAGTCAAAACTAGAAGTTAAAAGCATCATGCACAAATAAAAGTACTATTTTTTTTTTCTGTTTAGAACTGGCAGAAAATTCACTTCTACTTATTATGGTTGTTTCTGCACACAATGCTATGGTTCTGAAGGAGAAAACAGGAAAAATCCCCAAACAAGCAAAAGAAACAAGCCCTTAGTGAGGGAATCCTCCAGTTAAAGAAATAGAGAACAGTTTCTTCCAACCTATTTCTCCTCTTATTGCTCAAGTGTCCTTTGTAAGGTTTAAATTTTGATGACAAAATCCTCAAAAAAGGCATTTTACGCTTTCTACAAAGCACAATAATATTAATCCTTTCTGTGATGATGCTGTCGTGAAGCGTCTACAGAGAGCTGTCATATTTACATTGCTATTTTTACTATAGTTTGGTAAAATACTTAATAGAAGAATTGAGTAAGAAGACAGTATTTTGTATCAAAATACAACACAGTCACAGCGCCAGGAAGGTGCTGTTCAGAGGAAAGAATAAGAAGTCTTATTTTGAGTTAACCATCTTGACCATTTCTCTACCCGTCTCTACAGTCTGTTCCTCTGTGGTCTACTAGTCTATTCAATAGTTACTGATCAAACAACATCTGATTGCCCAAATGAGACACTGAAAACCAATTTCAGTTGTAGAACATTGAAAAAGATTGACAGAGGGTTTTCCACCATCCTGCAAAGCATTTGGAATGAACTCCTTTTGGAGGCCAAGTCCTGAGCTGATTTTGGGTATATGCTCTACCAATGTGCTCAACTGAATTGCTCATTATTAGTTCTCTCTATAAAATAAGACCTAGCAAAAGTGAGGCTGAAAGAGACTGTACAGTTCATGAGCATAGGAACTGCAGGCTACAAAGCAAGGACTGGGACACATGGAAGCTGTTTCCAATGATCCTTGGAAGGAGGTGGACCTTGAGATGCCATTCACCTGCACATCTGGCACTTCTGGTTACAGCAATGGTCGTACACGTATCCAGCGTCCCTCCACCAGATTATGAGAAAAGGTCTGTCCTTATAAATCTCCCTTTTAAATCCTTGATTGCTCTTGCCAATTTTCTGTTCCAGAAGGTATAGATATTGCTAGAAATAGGAGTTATTTTTAAAGGTTTTATGCCTGTTCACGTATTAAATTGTACACAATTATACCCAAAAGAATAATTGTACGGGTCAGAAGCTGGAGAAACTGAGATTTCTATATCTATATGCTGGAGAAGCAGCATATTCCATAAGCATTTACAAATAAATTACTATGTGTATAAATCCAGAGCAACTTCCATGGACTCAGCTTACATTTATACAGACAGGCAGTCTTGGTATTCTAATGTTTCTACAGCATGAGCTAAACCAAAGCCATGTGTTTAAACTATGCTTTATTTAGAATATTTGTGAAGATTTGTCTGCATCGTTTGCCAGGTGGCTCTTGATATTGCTTCAAACAAAATCTAATGATAGAAATATTAACAGGATAAACTGAATCCCATGTTAAACTCCTCTGCTATACAAACCTAAATCTGTCTCCAGTAATTGCATACCTCCAGCACAGACAAACCTTCTGGGGTGCCTGAGTTACTGAAACGAGTTAATTAAAGGTCTTTTCTACCACAATAGAAAGTCAATTTATTTGTAGCTTTCTGCTGAAAAACATACTGTATCGAAGCAACACTATCTTAGCAGTTAGTTCATCATTTTTTCTCAAACTGAGCTAAACAGAGAGCTGAATTTGTTGCATCTTTATACATGTATATACAAATATACACACAAATATATATCTTACTGATAAAAAGGCAGATTAAACCTACGCTATTTTGTCTTAAATGAAAAGCTATGCATATCAAGAGACTATGAAAACTGGAAAAATATTGATTATAGAATTGGATAAAGCAATCAAAGGCAATTACTTACTGCTGCTCAGAGGTAAAAACTTAAACTACCTGCACTAACCACATTTGATATCACCAATATCAAATTTTCCAGATAGCTCACCTGATATCTTGAACGCTATGTGAAATATTCAGGAAAATAATGAAAGATAGCAGATGGTATTTTATATACATATTTACACTCTTTATATATGATACTGTCAACCTGAGTTCTGAAACAAAAGGACAATTAAAAGAAAGAAAACAAGGGAGAAATTGTGATTCAAAAATATTTCTTTTTAAGTCTCTACCATGATCCTCCTCTCCCATTCCTTTTTTTTTAAATCATGATATTTCTTCTTTTTTATGAGAATTTCTAGTTCTTTCTCCTCTTTTCCATCAAGAAAAAAAAAACAGATGCTTTTGGTCAATGAAAGAAAAACACTTGCAGCAATTTTGGTCAAGATTGTGAGAAAATCAGGGTAATATTCCATATTCAAAAGTTAATACAAAATTATTCAGTACTGAGCAACAATCCTGTTAGATAATGTATTTAAGATTCCCACCCCATTTAATTTCAATTTCTGGCCAGATTCTATAATCCTGATTTAGAGCAGGAATATTATATAAAAATAGTTTTACTAATTCCAGGAATTTTTCCCAAACAATTATTCTTTAACACAATAATCAAAGAGTCTGTTCCTAATTTTAAAGTTATTTTGTTATATGTTGTTAAAATAAGGGAAAAAGAAAACATAGTTGTAGTTTGCTGACATTTTCTTTCTCATTATTCACCTTTACTACCAATGTGCTGCCATACAGAGCCCCAGGTTGAAGAAATCACTTTAAAAAGAAAAGCAAAAATAAAAGCATTAAGTGCAGAAGCACTTATCTACATTATCTATTTCCTAGAGCAGAGAGTCTGCACGTCCCTCCAGAGCACCTGCTAACACAGCGCGTGCCGCTCTTCCCGGAGCTGTTAATATAACATAACCTCGGGCTATATAGCCAGAAAGAAGGAAAATAAACATGAGACCTTTGATTCTTCTAAATCTAACAGGAGACTGATGAGCAGAACTGATGAGAGGCAATGACAGAGCTGTGCCATCCTAATCTTACAGCACTTCAAGCAAAAGCAAAATCATCACCATCACTTTGAGACACAGACTTGGGGATGGTAGTAAAATACTCAGGCCTAAGGATTTTTATATGCTGAAGAAGATTGCATCTACACGCAGACTAAAATCTTGTGCNATCCTAATCCTACAGCACTTCAATAGAACCAAAATCATTATCATCACGTTGAGACACAGACTTGGGGATGATAGTGAAGAACTCAGGCCTAAGGATTTTTATATGCTGNAAACATGAGACCTTTGATTCTTCTAAATCTAACAGGAGACTGATGAGCAGAACTGATGAGAGGCAATGACAGAGCTGTGCCATCCTAATCTTACAGCACTTCAAGCAAAAGCAAAATCATCACCATCACTTTGAGACACAGACTTGGGGATGGTAGTAAAATACTCAGGCCTAAGGATTTTTATATGCTGAAGAAGATTGCATCTACACGCAGACTAAAATCTTGTGCCTGGTGAACACCTCCGTTGAAGGCCAAGGATGACTGAAAATATTGTGAATATTTGCATTTTCCTCTGCCAGTTCAGGCTAGGTTGTTTTCTCAATAAATTTCTGGCCGAGTGACAAGATAATTGAAAGATCCAAGTGGGAACTCAGCCAGTGAGAGCAACTATGGAAACAGCTTTAGGAATTCAGGTTAGGAAGAAAAAAAGCAACACACAAACAAGCTAAAAACAATAATGTAGAGATTTTATCTCCCAGGGACATGGAGATCCCTGCCCTGTTGAACATAGCATTTACCTTGCTCTCACAGTTCAGCTCAGCCTCACTTCACACTTGGTTTTTTTGTTTCTCCTTTTTCTCTTTCTCATTCCCCTTTTTCTGTCCCATATTCTCCATCTAGCCTGTTTCTCCAAGTAAACTCACACCAGGAAAACTTGCCATTTCCTTAACAAATAGGTCCATGACAACGCACATCTTGTCACATATCACTGCGTTGGGACAAGATCTGCCCTCACATCATCCCTGTTAGTGCCTTGGACATAATGGGAAGCAGTAATAAACACAAATAAACCCCATCAGGACCTTCCCGGGGCCACCAGAGGATCTGGTCCTGTTCACTGGGAGAATTAGGGAGTTTTTCCCCCCATATTCTGAGGGCAGCCAGGAAGATTAGGGATATAACATAACGCCCTTGCATTGCTCACTCAACTCCCGTGTCTTTATTCACAGTCTTTTGTATCAGGACTATCCGTTTCAAGCATAAGAACATCACCTGTGGTATGTCAATAAAAAGCCCAAGTCAACGGTTCTTCATACTTAAGTACTTCTTCATAACTGCAAAAATAATCAGTGATGGTAAGTAAACAATAGCTTGTGTTGAGCTAATATATTACTAAAAATATCAGAGAAAATAATACCAGACCATAACATTCCAGTTCTTGTGAGAATGCAATAGGGTATTGAGGGATCACATATAACTAAGAGTTGATGTTCCCTCCCCACACTTATTTTGGAAAGTGGCTGAGTAAAAATTGAATTATTTTATTCAACAGAACTGTTTCCTACATATGCAGTTCTAACTTCCAACATTAACAATGATAAAAGTGTATTTCTTATTGCTTCTTTTCTTCTGCTAACACTGCACCAAGACAATCACTAGTGACTGAAATTCTGTGTCTTCTGGTTTGATTACTCCCCACAAAAAGTAGGTTAATTTTATTCCCAGTGCATTTGTGCAGACAGCATACAGGAATAACAGAAACTAGACTGGGGCATAGAGATCCTTACGAGCGATATTGATTCATAAAACAACAAGAAAGCACCTTGTATTGCCATTCCCGTGTTGATACCAAAAGGCTAACAGAGAATATTATCTACTTACACAGTGTGAATCTGATCAGAAAGTCATTGAGACAATGTCATTGCCACAGAGTCGCTTTTTGGACTGTAACCACAAACTGATTCCTGTAAGTGTCTGACAACTGCTGACTTTCACGGCTTAGATTGATCTTGAAGAAATCAGAAAATATCAACAAATATGTTGAATTTCTGAATGGTAATACAAATGGAAAACCACTTCTAATTCATAGAACACAATTTAGAAGAGGTAATAACATTGCTATTGTGTTATTATTGTTAACAACTTTGAAAGTGCAATGCCTAATTAAACAAATCAGAGCATTTTCTTAAAAGTGATAATAGCACTCACAGAAATTATTGTCACGATGCTTCTTTTTTGGAAAGAATCCTATGGAAAAAGACACCTACTGCAATTTCGATTTGAGCAAATAAGTATCTTTGGTAGGAGAGAAACCTGGTATTGTTCCCCATGCAGTTTTATATAAAAAAGGGCTAAAAATAGATGTTTGTTTAGATTTATATTAAACAGCTGAAAATGTCCCTGGGCACAGCTTGCAATATGTTTGCTGTAGTCTAAACGGCAACTATTGTAAACAAAAAGAAATGAAACCGACATCCTGGAAAGAGTATAGTGAAGATCCAGGTGCATTTACCAGTCTTAAACTAATCATCTTTCCATCTCAAAAGCTAGGAAAGAGAAAGGATTTGCTATAAGCTTTGGAGGTCAAGAGATTTAACGTACATCAGAGCAAGAATCAGCAAATTGGTGCCAAATTTCAGAATTCCTTGTTTCACTGCTTTGAGCTCTGGCATTGCTCCTTCTGCTTGGTCCTGCTCCGACCAGTATGTTCCTGGGAGGGATTTATCTGCTCAAAATTATTTAAATATATACAGAAGAAATGTTGTGAATGGATATGGCCTGCACATGATAGTTGCAGATAGTCAAGACAAATGATCAGAGGGAGCCTTGAAACACAGTCAGAGCGTTGTGAGGACAGTGAGAGAATCCTTACACCGTTACAAGGCAATTCTGTCTGGTTCCACCCGCCAGAGCTATCGTGAGGAGGCAGTAAAAGGGTCGGTGCTATCTTAGCTTAGTGTAGGTGCACCTGAAACTAAGGCTTGGAAAAGGAGTTATTTATGTTTAGTAGTATGAAAAGAACCTGCAACAAAAGGTTCTTTTGACCTCTCATCCTCAAGGACTCGTCTGGATGCCCAGCACAGCAACAGGACCAACTCACAAAACCGCTGCGACTGTTCCACCAAAAAATTCATCAAGTTGGATCCCAGTATCTCTGGGTTGCTAGAAGCATTACTGCAACTCATTAAACTTACAGTCTGACATGTTACAACACATCACACAGCAATGGTAAGTAAATAACTGCTGATTTGACGCTGCTTACAACTGCAGAGCAATTCTGCTTTCCTCAGTGTTACAGTTTGGTGTTGCAGCTAATGCCTTAAGTGCTGGAATTGGAGACTTGACCACAGTAAACAGATGCAGGCAGTTTCACTTCAGGATGTATCCCCAAACTCTCGCGCTGCATTGGTTCAGCTGTCCCCTTCTCAGCCTGCAATTACACTTCTGCTGGTCAGAGCAGCATGGGCATCATTTGTCATCCTAAGGAAAGCTGGAGTGCTGTGAAATGAGTCAGTTTGGAAAAATGCAGCTGTAGCAGAACATACATATGGGCAAGACCATGAAATGAACTGGCTCCAAGCCAGCATGTAAGGAGAAAAACAAGAGAATATAAATGAAAAAATTCATAGAAGACTGTACTGAAAAGATGCTCCTATTGATATATCCTGACTGGCTTTAAGGTCACGATGACAACAATCTGTCTTCTCTGTGAAACAGCTTAATCAATTTGCAGTTATTTTTTCTCCATCCTGTTAACAATGAGTTTACATCTTTCAAATATATCTTCTTTTTAGTTTTTGCTATTTAAGTGGTCTCAGATTCCTATATACCTCTCCAACAACCGTAGCAAACAATATATATATACATGGATGTACATACATTCATGCATGGAGCATACTGGACAGAATATGAACTGCTCAGCTAGGCTCCATAGCTTTACTGCCACTAACAGGTAATTATTGAGCTCTAGAAACAATTTTCTGCTCCTAGAGCAGAAGGAAGAACTCAGAGATAGCTGAGTGCACTGTAGTGAGGGTTTGGACAGGGAGAATTTGCAGAATACTGAGACCTGCACAACCACAAGGGGCACAAATCTTATTCTTAACATGTACATGATCAAGTCACTCCACTCTTATTCAGGCTGAGGAGCACATTAGTGGCAGGGACTGACCGAGGGTTGCACTATCCATTAGTGACAGCAGGGAGCAAGAACCTCCATCATATTTTAGTGCCAGTCCCAGAGCAAACACAATCCTAGAGGGACAAACCACTTCTAAAAATATATGCAAGCCCCTCCCTCTAACCTCTTCCTTCTATACATATGCCTGCATGCATATGTACATCTCCGCAAAGGAAACTTTTCCATGCAGATTTGCAGTTAGAAATTAAGAAATATACGTTATGCATTCATGACTGTAATACACTCCTAAAGATTATGCTTTTTGCTTACATCTCAAGAGCACAACAAATGCAAAGGCAAACACTACCATGTTGCTTCATTATGGAACAGACTGCAGGAACAATCAGCAATATGCAGCCTCTTGTAAAGCAAAGTGTCAACTATTTTTCTTTCCTCAGTACTGTTTTTTTTCCTCTTCCTCCATCCTCAGACAAGTGCTGTATTTGGTGATGTTGAGGTTGTACTGCTTCGTTTTTCCCTCTCACCTACAACTGATGAAGTACAAACCCCCAGAGATTCAGGTAAGATGCATCTGCATGATGCTGCAAATTCAGACATACAGAAAACTGGTGGAATGGCTGGTGCATGTAGATGATACAACCCCCAGAATACAGGAAGAAAAATATTTGTCTGAATTTGTGTTTCTTTTCCACATTCCAACTAGAGGTTTTGAGCGTTAAGTTTCACTCTTAAATAAAATACATAGATGACTCAAACAGCTGGCCTACTTAACACTCCCATGTAAACATCTGTTCACGTTCATGCATGCAAATAAGTACATCAGTTAGTAAGTCTCTTAGGCTCAGACTAGTCTTTATCAAGTCTTCCCAGAAGTCGCTGGGGTGGAGGCCAACAACCATGTGAAGGGGAAGGAAAGGGAATTCTTAACTTGTTTTTTTGAGAACGGGTCCTGAGAGAAAAGCTGCTGATTCAGAATATCAATACCCAGAGCCCCCATATTTTCTGCTTTTCAGTATACTCGTTTTAACAGAAGGGTTCTTCCCTGTCTCTTGGTGGTTGCTTTGCACTTTATCATATACTTTAGCAGCTTGTTACATAAACTGACATCGTGTCAAATTTTTATTGCCCTTTATTCAAACTGCCTTTTAGAAAGTGCCAAGGATCCCCGACTTGCTCCTGCTGAACTAAATGGGATTCTTGACATTGACTTGAATGGAAACAGGATGAGGCCGCCTGTATGCCTCATTAGATACTCCATTCTACAGCACCCTCTAAAATTCTGCTGAACTTTCCCTTTCAAGCAAATAAAGCAGGTAAACTCAAAGGCCATGAAATGTCACTATTACATTTAGGCACTTAAACTGAGGTACCTGATGAATTAGCCATCTTCTTGCCAAGCATCTCAGAAAACTGCAGCCCCCAAGGGATTTCCCTTGGCCGTTACCACTTATTGCAAAGTCAAAGAGAGGAAGCTAAGGTTATTGTTTTGCCTGTGGAATCAAAATATGCTGAGAGAGCACGTTATTCCCCAGACTTTCGGGTTTATTGTGCTTCTAATTCACACCTAAGGTCACCATATGTCAAGTGAGTATATATTCTGTTACCATAGCTAGAATCGTTATTCTAGTTTTAATGCTAGGCCTAGACTAGAACAATACTGTCTTTAAAACAGCATGATTCAGTGCTTGTAGTAGAAGACTGGTCTTCTGAGCAAAAGCAGATGTTCTGGTTCCACTTTTTGTTTGGTCACAGGCTGTCCAAAATGATGCCCCTTACTCAACACGGCTGTACCTTAGTCTACACATGGAAAGAAACAAAGAACTAAAAGCCCTGACCAAGCAAAATAAACAGCACTCGTAGAGAAACAACCATTTTTTATCTCTATTGAGAGAGTCTAATAAAATGAACCAATCTTTGATTAAATTTCATTCAACATTTAGCTGCAAAAACTATCAAGATGCGGTTTGAAATCAGTTTATTGAGGCCTGATAAGGACAGGCCACAATGATTATACTTTCTTCTGTATAATGTGCTAATGTGGATGTGACCACGCAATTGTCATTTCTTGTCATTTAACTAGTTTTACAGTTAAGCAGACATAATTGTCCTTTGGGTGTTATCTTAAATACATTAAGAAAGAAACTGAATGCTTTCTCCACATTATAGTTGGGACACTTTTTCAAACCTAATTTCTATGCCTGTGAATTATTCATAATACACTTCAAATAGGCTCTTCTGGATAAAGTAATTGACCTTGTCTGCATGAAGCACCTACTACCTTGCCTTGGGATAATTAAATCTATGATGTGGTCCATTATTTAAAAGCAATGTCTTTTCATTAGGTTAGGCAATATATTATCACTCAACTAGTCACCTAATTCAGCATTCAGCACATTCAAGTTTTCACTGTTTTGCCATGGGTTACACTCATCATAGCAAAGTCTCACATTAAGTAGCACAGAACAACAATAAGATGGCATTTTCTTGATTAATGGGAAGTAGAATTTAGAAGACTGGAATTACAAGAGCTACCTCTGTAGTTGCAACCTTTTTTTTGTGGGTGAAAACAATAAAAGTGTTTCTCAGCAGTAAAATCCTGTGTCATGTCAAAACTCAGGTCCAAGTAATGTAAGAGTAGGCATGCGAATTCATGTATAGTTCAGTGAAAAGAAGTATGTGCTGGTAAAATTATGCTAAAACACCTATGTTGATTCTGGGATCTGAATCAGCTCAGTTATTTCTACACAACTTTATTTTGCTGTGCTGAGAAGCCCCTGGCTGTCCTGCCATCCAGGGTGCAATTAGTAATGCTGGCTGCCGCCCAAGCCAGCTATTTGTCATTTCAGCCTCCTCACTGAACCCAAAATCGACTGCAAAGATTCAATATCCTATCACATATTCCTTCAAAAGATGTTGCTCAGCAAAGACCACAGTAACTTGATTTTTTCACATAGGCATGGACGGAAAACCAACTGAAAGAAAATGCTAAACAGTTGAGCACCCAACTCTCTCCTGTGCTCCTGCCACTTGGAACCGCTTTCGCAGAATAAAGCATCTCTGAATCTGTTTTAGTCAGTCACTGCCAAAGTCCCCCTGCATGAGTAACCTTGTGAGTGGCACAGTGATTTGAAGATACTTCTGCATCAATCTTTTTTTCTCACCCTATTTTTTTTTTTATCTGCAAGAGATGGTCGGAGATGGGATTCTCATTTATATTGCACCACTCCAGCCACCAGTGCTGAAGATGCTTCTGCATCTCCTCTACTGAAATGGTGCAGGATATTCCTGTCTGTTCCATTACAGAAACACAGCATTGGCTTTTTGGCTTTTTCAGTCAATCAGTGCTGCAATGTTTAACCTCCAATTGGCGATCACAAAGCTTTGGACTAACTTACTCATCATTTTCCTTTACATGGGACTATTTTCACAAGGTTTCTATAGTTTGACATTTCTTTTATACTAAAGAGAAATTTCACAAAAGATGCAATATTTAAGGAGATAATTCACAATTCTGTTGGCATAAATAAGTATACTGAATCCAATGGAGTTGATCCTGCATATCTTTGAGCTTTGAACTTTTTCAGTTGAATCATCCAATATTGTAGTTTAGCTTCTCTTGAACTGCCCATTAGCAGAATGTTATGATTATGTTAGCTATTCTCAAAGCTTTTTTAATCATGTTACACACAGTTCAGCCTATGAACTGTTTATCTTGATTAGGTGTTGTGTATTCACTTAAAATCAGGAAGTATTGTTCTAGAGCAGAAATAAAAACAAGGGCATCAAAAAAGATTTCACGGTGGTAAAGTGAATATTTACACTGAAAACCTTTGGCTAAATTCCTATTTGCATGAATATTCAGGAACAATCTGTTCATGTCTCAGGAACGTTTTTGCAAACACAAAAATCTCAGTGTTACTGTTCAGGGTAACATAAAAGAGGATTATGAAAATTATCAAAGTGAAGTTGAAATGAAATTCCAGTAAGATAAGAAAAAAAATAGATGTAATTTATCATTTTCCTTCAACTAAAATACACTAGCCAAGGACAGCACTGTTTTAAGAAAGATTACCTGCAGTTGGGCTGTCTGCTAAATCATATTTCATACGGTCAACTGCCTTGCTCTGTACAACCACAGTTGTGTACTACATATTGATAGCTCCTATCGCTGTATTACGGTTATGTTTACCCATTAGCTTTTGCTTTTGTGCCACAACCCAATGACTACAATATTATAATGGCTCTAATGGCCTGTTTCACTTTGTTCATTTACCTATTAATTTTGGCAATGGCATATTTCATGGGACATAAATTTCATCCTTTGAAAACATGACAACCTGTAGTACAATATGGTCAGGCAGATTCTGAAGCTTTGAATAGAAGTAAAATGAATTGCCCAGGGTGGTATTTCAGAAAGAACATTCCTCCCTCTGGAAGCATCGGTTGTAGATAAGGTGATTACTTCGGCAGCAATAGGATGGAATTATTCACTCAATAAAATTCTGCTTCTATTAAACAGGTACGTGTAATGTTCTGCAGATTGACTGGTGTCCCTCGCCTGTGTCACGGAGACAGTAAACAAAACGCAACACTGATCTGCTCTGCCTGAATCTAGAACGTAAGTGTCCACCGGGAAGGAAGGGACCTGGGAAGCAGACACGGCTTTGGATCTAGTGGTTCTTGGAAGTAAGACTCAGAAATAGGCCCTGAAAATTGCTCGCTGCTTGGAGGACTCTCCTCAGTTCAGCTACCCATAATGGCAAAGCAGACTGCCTAAACTAACTTTTCATAACCGGCAAGGAGGCCAAAGGCAAGTGAAACAGGAGACACTGCTACAGAAGGAGACAACTTGCCCAAGGATCCAACCTATCACTGTAACCTCAGCGTTCAGCAATGAGGATGGCTCTATGGGGAACAGTCTTTAAACTCCCTCGGCCACCTAAATAATTTCATCTAGAAAAAAAAAAANGACTCTCCTCAGTTCAGCTATCCATAAACTGCCTAAACTAACTTTCATAACCAGCAAGGAGGTCAAAGGCAATTGAAATAGGAGACACTGCTACAGGAGACAACTTGCCCAAGGATCCAACCTATCACTGTAACCTCAGCGTTCAGCAATGAGGATGGCTCTATGGGGAACAGTCTTTAAACTCCCTCGGCCACCTAAATAATTTCATCTAGAAAAAAAAAAAAGAGTGATTCTGCTTGAAAGCAGTGAGGCAACGGGAAGAAAAACTAAAGTAAATAAAGCCTCTAACTCGGTGAGGAGAAGAGCAACGGAAAGAAGTCTATGTCCTGTGCTAAGACTAAGAACCCCTCTAACTCGAGCTGTCAGGAAACCTTCACTCCTTTGTAGCCTTTCTCTGCACACCCACAGAAAACGGTATGCAGTACCCACAGCAGCAGATAATTTTACAGACCATACTGGCCATTTGAATGTGCAGCTAAAAGTTCCTGTTTAAGAAAACCCCACCATGTAATCAATGGTACCTTTTCTTCAGAACTGCTCTTCAGATCTCTCTTCATTTTTGAAAACGCCTAACCATTGGCTCGGATTCATCAGTAAAACAAACCTGTCAGACCTGAATTAGACTCAGTAATAGAAATTTGAGAAAAAGGACAGCCAGGAACTATTATCATCTTCCCGTTTCTATCAACAAGTGCCACTGCCAACATTTTGGTTTCATTAAATGACACAGCCTGGACAAAAAGAAGAAATGAAAATGGCTACTGATTGCAGACTAAGCTACTGGGAGCACTTTTCATGCACTATTAATGTTAATATACTGGAATCACTAGATGCTGTAAATTAGACATGTCATTTTAAACTTTTTAGGCAAACCAAAGATAGAGAAAGAAGAACATGGAATAAGGATTCTGGATAAAGAAACAGGCGACATATGAATCAGGAAATGATTTCTTACAGCAGTAGGAAGCATGCACAGACCTATGAAAGCCTGACTGGTACTGAGTTAAATTAAGTTTTGTATTAAAATTTTGTTAATATTTTTGTTTCCATGCTGAGGAGAAAGACATTTATATATCTGATACAGTGAGAAAATGATAAGCTCTGCATCTTGTTTTAGCCCAAGTTAAGATTTCCTCCTAGGACTAGGATCTTGGGAGAAAAACAGGCCAATATGTCAACTCTAACATAACTCTAGTGGGCTTTAGATATGAACCCCAACCTGGTTATCTACCAAAACAAGATATACGGTACCATGAGGTGTGAATGTTCACACAGGCCTGTGTTCATTCCTTCAGAGTATCTTATGGACCACAGTATAATTTCAAAACATTTGACAGAAATTTGATCCTGAAAGTAACCTCTACAGTAGAGAAGCTCTAAAGTAGTACTCAAGAGGATGAAAAGTTTGCAGTGCACATTCAGTCATTACCAGATATCACAGAATCTGTGTAGGAGCTCATCTCGAAAGCATAAAACCACCGGGGGGAATAAAGCTGAATTTATTTGTCACTGCATGATGCTTTAGTAAAAATAAGCCAAGAAATCATGTTCTAACCCACCAAAAAAGAAAGTAGCACTGAATAAACAGTTTGGCTGCTTGGCTAGAAAGGATGCAGCACACAAGGCAGAGGCATGAGAATATGCAGCGTTTGGTCAGTTCCAACAGAATTAGGTATCTAAAGTGAACTGAAGTATTGCCTTCGGGTGCTTCTCTCTCTACTTGGAAGAATCTGGACATCTAGTCTGGTCAGAACATGTAAGCTTAAGACAGCTACAGTAAAAATAGGTTATTCCTCCTCTGCAGCTGTAGGCCTGACCCTACCAACTATAAGAGGGGTCCTCTCCAAAAATGTGGGTGCTCTTTCATAATTTCATAGAGGAGCCATTCAAGAGGAATCAGTATAAACAAGTATAAACAGGACAACAGGGAGGAGTAGTGATGGTGTCTGTTTAGCCAGCAGGGCTCAAAGCAGTAATATCGTCCATGGTGGGATTAATTCCAGCACTGAATGAGCATCACTGGGGACCCCTGGGAAAACTCTCCTTGTGCCAGAACATGGGGAATCCCTGGCTGCTGCATTGGGCTACATTCAGGCTTATACCTAGATCCAAGCCACCATGAGTGAGGTAACCATTTCCAAATGCACTGTACATATTCTCAGAGGAGCATCTCTTCTCCCAAAACATCTATGTGCAAGAAAGACAGGGCCATGTGCATGGCATCTGAGTGACTGATAAAGAAATCAGGTTTGGACTTTCATTCTTTAAAGTCAAGTGCTGCAGCAAAGCAAATACATGAATGGGAAGAAATCTGGATGCCTGAGACTGGCGATACCCTGCTTAAGTGATATTGCCATTTTCTCCCCTTTCCTGTTTGAATATGTCAAACATTCCTTGTGTTGACAGGCCCATAATTAATCCCCTGATCAAGGTTTGATGATTCACCACGTTGGACTAATTGGTTTTCAGGAACTGTGTTATTGGCTCACAGTGGCAGGGAAAAAAGGGGGGGGGGGAAAAAGAAAAAAAAAGACCAAAATGAAGGTAACTCTAAAGTACAGTTTGTTCACTCTACCCCTAGCGGTACAAGAACAAGGCACAAGAGGCAGAGAGAGATATATAAAACTCTAACTTAGCCCGCAAGATTTCAAACATGTAGATGTGTGAAGAAATACATATCTTTTTAATGGATTTCTATGAAATCAGTAACAACAGCCCCATTTCTGTCTCTGTTAAAAGGAGGAGTCCTTTAGAGCACTGCCAGATTAACTGGCTAAACTTTAAAGGAAAGGAGTAAGCAGGAAGCAGGAAGGAAAGAGAACAAATCTGAGGGAATGAGGGAAGTTCCAGAGCTCCCAGTTTACTCCCAAGACTTCCAAGTTCTGCTCCTGGTAGCACAGAGAGGCAGCTCTGGATATGGCTCTGAGCCCAGGACAGCTCAAGCTACACCTGTCCCATTAACTTGGATCCTTCCCCCTGCCAGGGGGCTTGGAGCAAGTTCAAGCTCAAAAGCTTCTTCCTTTCTGCTCTTGGTCTTCCTAGCCAAGCAGATGTTAACAAAAGCCTCTCCAAGGA
Organism: Crypturellus undulatus; assembly: GCA_013389825.1. Taxonomy (NCBI): domain Eukaryota; kingdom Metazoa; phylum Chordata; class Aves; order Tinamiformes; family Tinamidae; genus Crypturellus; species Crypturellus undulatus. The sequence continues at coordinate 42,948 of VWPW01000002.1, forward strand.
GAGGGTTTAAAAGGCTGTTTTTTTTTCAGGTCACCAAAACTTTTCAGCTACTTGTTAGGTTTCAGTTCAGTCCCCTGAACACTTGGGGCCACGGAGAGAAATTTCTCTGCTGATTTCAGATGCTTCTGGATGGGAGACAGAGGGAGTAGACAAAGATTTTTTTCCCTTAAATATCTAGAGATATTTGCTCCAAGCATAGTTGGTTACTCACAAGCATGTTTTACAAAAGAAAGAGGCATTTAGAAGACTCAGGTTTACAATCCCCTTTACCATGGTTCCCCTTTAGATGGTTCACATAAGCTGAAATAAAAAAATAGGAAAGCATTTTTCTAATGCTGTTTGAAAATACAGCCTTGAGACGATCCTCATTGCTTTATTTTCCCTGCCCCTGCCTTCAAACTTTCAAAAAGGGAAAATAAATTTCCCACAGGCCATCTTCACAGCTGGGGTAAAATTCCAATGAATCTTGTCCTTCTCCAATCCAGACAGATTAAAAACTGGACTCTGTGCACTTACATTTTTTTCCGTAATTACACTATATAATCAAATGATTCTGTTGTTCATTCCTGTACACACTCACACTATCCCTGTCTTTCTGGAGAGGTCAGAGCAATTAAAGGAAGATCAGAACATGAGAGCTCTGCCCTATTCACTTGCTCCATCTGATTTGCAATAAGAGCCTTGTTTTGCACAAACTTCTTTACACAGATCAAGAATGGGAGTCAAATGAACCGAACACCTGCACAAAACTGAGAGATGACAACCCTAAATGCTTCCCTATACTCAAAGAAAGTTTAGATAGAAATGCAAATTACTTCACACACACAGCATCACAGTAGACGAGGACAGCTGAGATCACTTGTGCTGCTGTGATCTGTATCTTCCATACTCCAGAGTGGGAAAATGTCACTTCATGCACAGGGCTAAATTTGAAGGGAAAATTGGTTTAATGTCAGTAAGACAGTTGGGCTCTAATGGAGCCCATGCACTTCAAAGCAGGACAGCTGAATGAAGCAGACAAATGGGAGCACGATGAGAACACACTCCCTGCTGTGGCTCTAATGAGGGAGAAGACACAATTTTTGGCTCAAGCAAGAGTACTGCTCTCTTGAATGGTGGACAAGTCACTGCCATAACTAACGGTCATTACTATAAGAAGTAATGGATCAGCTGCTTGCTTCTAATTGCAATTATTTATTCATTGCTAACAGTATGCTGAGCACTGCAAACTAAAAAAAATATCACTACTCATGATTAGGGAATGCTAGCCGGGATGCACTAAAAAATAAGTGTTGGTTTCCTTTGCATTTTGTGTATGGATAGTTATAGGACTGGGTCTCTCAGGTCTGAGGTGTCATTAGGATATATTTCATTCTGGCGTACTTGGGCATTTCACAGAACTATCCAATTCCAAACTCTTAGTTTGACAGCATAACTACCTGAATGAAAAATTTCTTCATTACTGAGGTATAAGCACTTCGTTGGATTTCACAGGTTTAGTGAAAGGTACCACCAACTTTACTCCACCTCAGAGGTTCTTTGAGAAGAAATGTCCCAACATAAGAGATCACAGTGCTTAAGCAAACACACGTCTTCCAGGGCCAGTTCACAGAACTGATCTCCTTACAGCACTGCCAATAACAGCTCACAGACTCTAATATGCCTTTAACAAGCCACAGCAGACAGGAAATTTTACACAGACCAAGGATTACATGTATCCATTCCACTTCCATCTGACTGATGGGAAGTTTTCCTGGGCCACTACCTCTTACAAAAGAAAAAAAAAAAAAAAAAAAAAAAAAANCAACAAGCCACACTGCGTTCAAACAGCAGACAGGAAATTTTACACAGACCAAGGATTACATGTATCCATTCCACTTCCATCTGACTGATGGGAAGTTTTCCTCAACAAGCCACACTGCGTTCAAACAGCAGACAGGAAATTTTACACAGACCAAGGATTACATGTATCCATTCCACTTCCATCTGACTGATGGGAAGTTTTCCTGGGCCACTACNTAAAAGGAAAGATGCAAGGATGGCAGAGGTATCTTTGCACAACTAATTGTTCTCAACAAGTGGAAGCTGCAAGACTGATGAGCCAGTATACGCAGTAAGACTCTGAACACACTTCTCTACAAACATTGTCATTAATTTTAAAGAAAAGCACTTACCTAAGGTAGCTAAATCTTGCTAACCATTGCAAATTTTAAGGTAAACATTCTCACATTACTCCAAGAGAATGTGGAGTACTCCTCACCCCCCTTCTTGGTTGTCTTTTGGCAGAGATAATATTCGCATTTTCAATATCTATGCAATTCACATTTAAATCAAAAAAAAAAAAGAGAAAAAAAAAGAACAAAAAAAATGTAAAGAGACAGACGGACAGATATTTGAATTGTTTCAAGGAGAATGTTCATAATTTCTTCCTGTTTGGTTAGAAATATCCTGGATTTCTTCCAGGGTCTTTCTCATTACTTGCTCTCTTGGCTATGTTGCACAACAGGACAAGAGGAGGCACAATCCCCCCTCTCTCCATTCATTCATTCATTCTTCCTTGGCAGTTATAACACACTTCACTATCAGTCATGAGGGATCATATATAGGGAGGGGGGTAAAGGGTCCCAAATCAGGGTATTTCCATTATTCATAGATGCCTGAATGCTAGATGTTGGTTACATTTCCATGCAGAAGGTTTCTTACTGCTCCCACCAACTGCTTTTTAATCAACTACAAGGTTGTTAACAATATAGCAACTTCTAAAATGACCCCTAAATCTCTCCCTATGCAAACAGGACTGACATGGGTCCTCAAGGGGACATGGAAGAAGTTCAGGGAAGAAGTGCATAGTTTAGCACGGGCATTTGAAATCAAAACTCGAAGTGACGCGGTGAAGGAATTCTACTGGAAAATAAAAAACATAAGGAATAATAAAGGAAAAGAAAACCAGGGGTACTTATTTCTTTGATTTTGCTTTTGGACTGATCTTTTCTCAGTCCCTGCCTACACGAATGTACTGTGAGCTTGACAGCCTGTCAGCTGAGGAATGTAAAGCAAGCTATCCTGCTGATACAGCCCTGTCTGTGCTAAGTCCTCAATGAGCGTGCCACTGTGAAGCTATTGCTACTAGAAACCTCAGCAAATTCAGACAGGGCTGAGGGCTTGTTCAGTTAATATGTGTTTTTATATCTTCAAACATCTTGCCTGTTAACAGTGTAATTAAACTCACAGGTGCACGTATTCTTCTATGTATCACCTGAGATGTTCCAAAAAGAACAGAAATTAAATTCCCAGAGGCCTGAATTTTATTTCAGTCTCCCAGAATACAGAAGGTGCATTTAGAGGTTCCTTCTAAGGTTTCTTTCCACCCTACTATTGGCCTACAAGCTCCTCTTGGTCCTCTTCAGATGGACTGTTCCTCAGTCCTCAAAGGAGGCGGCAGTAGTAAAGTCTTCAGTCATGCTGGAAAGCATGGATGACTTTCCTAATTAATGCCAATGTCACACTTGCTCTCATTACGTGAACATCTCTCCAATATAGATGAGAAAATTACAAGAGACCTCCAATTACTGATCTTAAGTTTCTTTTGCACAGCTTCATGAAAAAAACAGTTACTCCTTTGACATCTGTTCTGATGTTTGCAAACTCCTTGAAATCTACGTGCTGGCAAGGATGTACAAAAACGCAGTTCAGGTCAATTTAATTTTACTTTTCAAAGACACATTTGCAGTTAAGCCAGAGCGTGACAGTGAGAACTGATAAGGCTGTTCCAGGTAGCAGGAGGTGGAGATGAGTAAGCTCCTTCGCCAACTGCCAGCTTGCACGTCTGACACGTCGCAGATGTAAATCCAAGCAACTGTATGAGGAGACTGTGCTGAATACCCAGCAGGTTGGGTCTACATATTAAAGGCAAGAGGAAGTAGAAAGAGCAGAAAGATAAATTCCTCGATATACACTGGAACTCCTCCCGCTGTCCAAGCTGGGGGCCTCCTTTGGTTGCTCTCTGTGACAGCCCAGAGAGCAGTGTAGTCCCTGTTCCTGGGCACACGATTCCCTGCCAAAGCAGAGCTGTAAAAGCAGATGTTGCTATGTTACAGCGTGCAGCTTTTCTGGAGAGCTAAGTCGCAAGAGGTAAAGAGAGAAAAATCTGTTTATTGCCTCACTGTGAAACAAGATAGTGTTTAGATGCTGAAGGCAAGGATTTGGCGGTTTGGTGATACCAGCTGAGATCTCTTAATCTTATGTTCCATCTCCTCAGAAAAAAAGAAGAGAATCCCAAACTGCAGGAAGCTCTGAATAGCATTAGATTTCCTGCAAGTAGTAGAATTTTTACGGATCTACAAGATCAGATTATGTTTCTGAGAAATGTTTTCCATCATTTGGTATGTGCTACCGTTGTCTTGGCCCAAAGGTATCGACAAATTGTGATATTTGACAGGATGGATTGGGTGATGCAATATTTCCTGTTGTCTTATGAATGCAACCTAGTCATCAAGTAATGCATGTGCATTCTCAGGCTGCCCTCTGAACAAACATCTCAGAAGTCATTCATAACCATAATTAAACATTACGATACCCTTCCAACACAGCAAACAGTCTTTCAGGCATCCAAAAGCCTAGGACAATCAAGAAACAAAACTCATCAGTCTTCATTTTTGGTCTGTTGCTCTGACCCCAAGATCACACTCCCTCCAGTTCGCGTGTGCGTGTAAACAACATAGAGGACATTGTTCTGCAGTGAGCCCTTCAAAATGTCCTAGAGTTATTTGTGCTTGTACTTTTCAAAATAGTGTTCAAGTGTTTCAAGAGTGTTCAGCACCACTGCTCCTCTCATATCTTCTATAACGCACAAGTAGTTCACCTCAGTTAAACAGATTACTTAAAGAGTTTGGTGGGAAGGTGGTAAAGCCCTTCTACTACTTAAAAATGCTTATCACTCAGCCAAGAACAACTTGCCCCCTAAGCCTTTTAAGAGTTGAAATGACTATGTGCCATATTTTGACAACCTTAGGCTACTTAGGCTAAGTCAGTTCAGGATGACCAATTTCAGCGTAATTAAAATATATATATATATACACACACACACACATATATATATATATATATATATAAGGATGAACAGAGAGGAAGGAAAAAAATAAGACAGCGTCGGTCACGTGCAAATCACCAGGCTGTAATTTTCCTGATTTATCAGCTAGAATATTAAAGACTTATAAGTTGTGAAGTTCTTGCCTGTCCAACTGTTATTATTAGGAGTAATAATGCTAACAAAAGAGATGAAATTTGGCTCCCGGACAAATGCCCCGTGATTTATTCAGGTGCTACATGTATCTTAATGTTCATTCATAATGTACCTTTACATGTGTGTTTGACCAAACAACTCACAAAATTGCAGCAGCCAGCAAGCAGTGAAAGTATAAGAAATACTTCCCCTCTTTATGAGGGGTTAATCCTGTGCTTTGTTTTCTCCTTTGGGTCTGCGCTATATGCTGATGCTAATGTTTATTTCTTTAAAAAAAACAATTGAAAATACAAACAGTTTGTGGCTAGTACGCTCTGCTTTTAACATAAAATAACCCTCATGTTCTACAAGTAGTACCTTTTGATATTAAAAAGACTATTTTTATTCTTTTAATATTAAAAAATAATATTAAAAAGACACATTTTAACAGTTTCTGTAAGGTATCTTATTACTAGATCCATAAAAATTCAGTGTTCGAGTAATCCTGCTGAAACCAATCAGTTTTTGAATATATTTCACTGGAAGTGTATTTTTAACACAGTAGAAACTACCACTACATTATATCTTGGAAAAAAACTACACCTTCTATCAGGAGGGGAAAATTAGCTTTGGCCAAGCATCTGTACTACCAAGCACTTAAAACACTGTATCTACGACTGTGGACTCAGAAGATGCTCTACCCTCCCTGGTCAGAAACGTCATGAAGGTCTGAAGTCATCTGTGTGCCTTCTATTCTTAATCACAGTTAAGAACCATAGATGAATAAACACTCCCACCTACCATCAGCTAAATCAAGCTTTTGAGGTTTTCACAGGTATTTTCCATTGTAAAAGCTGTTAGACCCTTTGCAGGAATGAACTCGCACAGTGGAAACTCCACCACAAGGCATGCTCTGTCTCATGTCAAAGCACAGCAGTGTCTGAGGAGGCAAAAGCCTTTTTACTCTAACTTGTCCTGCTGCTTAGCACGGTTTGGGTCTGTGGCACTTACTTGGCGTGTTGAGCAGACGAGACTTCTTGCAGTGGTAAGCTGCCTCCTGCTCGCAGTACTCTGCATTGCTTATCACGGCTTCAAGCTGCTCCATGCTGCCGTTGTAGTTAAAGGCCATCGTATACGGCTTCTCTGGAGCAGCTCCACGCACTCGGGTTAGCTCTGTGTTGTTGTGCTGCACTGCAGTCCAGATCTTATCTTCTGTAAAAGGAAAAAAGATTGAACGGGAAGAAAACAGCAAAAAAAAAGCTTTCAAAATGCAGGGAATGAGCAAACAAACAAAAATCTAAAGTTTCATTACTCTGCATTCTGGCCATTCTGCAATGATGAACTGTTGCAGATCAGGTTAATACACATAGTTGTTTCTCCCTGAACCTACTGGAGCAAACACTGCAAAGCCAGAGATAAACTATAAGCTTCCTTGGAAACATGGGGGATGTTTAGTATTCTCTATTGCATCATGAGGAACAAACGAGACGCATTTCAACTGGCTCTGGCCCGAAGAGAAATGACTTAATAATACGGCTTAGGTTGATGATGCTCATCTTCTGCAAATCTATCTTGGCCTTAGAGCACGGCACACACTGTTATGGTAACAAATGGTAACGATGGGCTGCAGCTGATGAGCTCACCCCAACTTACTACAAACAGACCTCTTGGCAGAGAAATTGGGAATATGCTCTCATTGCTCAGTTAGAAATCATACCACTCGTTTTAGTCAGCACTAACGTTTTTCTACATAGAAGCCAAGTGGTATCCTACGTAGATGATAGTGCAGAACAACATATGATTCAGTATCTGCAGTTAACCACAAATTTTGGCATTCTTCCATGCTGGGGGACCCCATTTGCATTCCCTTCATTGCATTTCCCGGCAGACTGAGGGATTTCTCAGGCCAAAGGAAACAGATCTTGGCACAAGGGCAATCCATGCTGTCCTGAAACAACCCAGTCCAGGACCAGTCCATCACGATACGTTGAAATGATAAGAACGCCCCCACAGTTATAAGCAATTCGGCAAGCAGGTAGCCTGTTTCCTTCTTGTTCTGGGGCAGGAGACAAGATAATAAGGACAGACTGACCAAGCAGCCAGCAGAGCTGACCCAGGCTAAAGAACAGAGCATTCACAGGATGAGGTCTACATGTGCCTCATGATGCTGAGAGACATCCAGCAAATTTCATCTTTATCAGAAAATGAACCTGCTTGTCCAGGGAAGATATAACATACTGACAAGTAAATTTTAATCATTTGAGATTAAGTCTTCAGTCTCACTTGCAGAAACCTAAGGCAATGGACAAAGTAGCAAGATCTGGATGAGATAGATTTCTTTTATTCATGCTTCAGCAGGGAAAGTCTGAGTAATGCCATATTGGATCTTTTTTAAATTGATCTTAAGTATCAGTCTTAAGTATTACATTTAAGTATCCAGATTCAGTTTTACAGCCATATTATCTGGTCTGAGTTCTACTACTGCTCAGGAATAATCCCAACACTGTAGTTTTAAGTGCTTAATGCTACTGTGCTTTCCCAGCTTTGTACTTCTCTATGAGGAAATGTGTTGTGTGGTACCTGATAAAATTGTCATGAATCGATAATCTAGAAGTTCAAAATTAAAGCTAGGAAAAGCTCATTAAAATTACCATAGGAATTTCCAAACAATATTGGAAATGCAATTAATTGAAACGCCTAAAATGAGGCTAGCCAAGGCATCAGCAAACATACTGATGGGGAGATTCATTCCTTGACAGTGATCAAACAGACAACTCAATGGACCTGTCTCTTATCTTCCTCCATGATGATCGTTCATCATTTCCAGCGGTTCTGTTGCGACTGAGACTAACCGAGATATCCCTGCGGGACCTGAACTTTGCCATTTGAGGCCGTCTTTTACTCCCCAGTGTTTTGTGGAAATGAAGTTAACTGCAGATTTTTCCATCCTCAAATTTCCAGAGGAAAGGAAAAGCAATCAAGTTTCTGTCATTCTGAACATAACCACAATCTAGCAGATAAATAAAAGGAGAGGGGGGAAAAAGTAATAGTGGAAATGAAGAGTTTAAGTTGAATTTCAGTCATTTCCTGATCTACACATGGCCCATCTATTATGGTTATTATTTTTACTAGTTAGACTGTCTTTGGCTTGTCACTTGAGAGAGTTTTTCTTATGTTCTACCTCTAAGGTAAAGATAACTATTAAAAAATATATACATTTGGTTCGCTGATGTAGTGAAACAACGGTCACAAACACAAGCAAACACACATTGGGGAAGGAAGAACCTACTGCCACCCTAAAACTCCTTTCTTTTCCTTGTGGAAAAAGCTAGTGGAAAAAGAGCACAGAGAAACTCCATCTCCTTTCCTTATTTCTGTTTTTAAGTAATAAAACAAAGAGGAACTTGAAAGGAAATGCTCAGGTTGGAAAGGCAGTCCAACACACCACAGATGCGCAACAAAAGAGTTAGTTAATAGTGGATGAGGGAAAGGAAGAGAGATTTATTCAATGATAATGAATGATTTATTCACCTTTCCATCTCATCCCTGCTTCTTCCTACTTCACAGGGGAAGAACAAGTATTTCCGTCTCACAACGAGGTAACTGCAATGTTGAGGAACTATGTAATATGCACAAAGCTAATTATTACCTGATAGAAAAATAAAGAATGTGTTTCAACAAAAATAGAGAATGCTCCTTTCAAAGGCACAGTCAAACATGACTTGAGATGAAGTTAAAATAACTTGAAAAGTTACATTTCAGCTTTTATTGGCCAGCCTATGGCTTAAATGCAACAAATGAGGCTGAAAATGATTTAAGCCGCAGTTTGCATTAGAGCAAGGTTTGGGCACCAATACAGCTCTACAGCTCTCAGGTGACTAGGGGAGAAATAACCACGGCAGTGCATCTTGGAGCCAGTCCAAAAGAAGAGCAAAACCACATCTGCTTATGTCCACAGATCAGAAATCAACACAAAAATAATCCCTACCTTCCTTCATTCCAAAATTGCCACCAACTAGGCCAACTCTTGTGCTTTATTCGTGTCCCATATCTTCCATCTCACATCCTCCCAGCAGTATAAGGAAAAACACCCTGACATGTTTTCAGCAGACTGAACAGTTTTCCATTCTAACACTTATTTGTTTAGACAGCTTCTACACAAGCTCATAGTATTTGCACAAATTCACTTGTGCAAATTTTAACCAAGGCAGCTCCCAAAATAGCGCTGCCTGCCTCAGAACGAGGGCAAAGAATTATCCTCCTACGGCTCAAACAGCGTTTACTCTGAAGCCTACTGCCAACACTGGGAGGTTGCATTTCAGGAGTACTCCTGGACCTACAACAGCAGCCATAGAGCTGCAGTTTGGACAAACACACAAAGAAGCCCTGTTAAAAGGCACCGAACAGCTCCCTGCAGCTGAGCTCCCTGACTTGCACATACAGAAGTGCTGGCACACCTCTGTAAACATTTGACTATGTCTTTGAAAATGGGACTACCAACACTGTACCTACTTCACTTTAGAAACATTTTACAAAAAGTGTTTTTTACTTCTGCTTTTGTTTTCATTGTATTTTTAGAGGGCGATGTTCTGTAATCCTAGGTGCAAAACAAATTGAGTGTCAGTAGCTCCTCGCCATTCAGACATCTGGAAGCTCCTAAACTGGGTAGATAAGGCTCTATTTCCTTTATTTCAACAAAAAGGTTATCATTATCCTTTTATGTTTGTCCATGTTATATGTTTTTTCCCCTGTTTACTCAACTTAATGAGCTCTCTTTGCACTTGTGAATTTACAATGAGAATGAAAAAGCTGTTCTCTAGACAAAGGTCACTGTTTATTTTTACTTTCTATTATTCCACCTTATTATTTTATTACTTTCTCAGCTTGGTAAAATTTCAAACCACACACAGGCTGAAAGTCAGTCAAAACCCAGTGGGAGAGGGTAGCTACATCTTCTACTGTATAACCTAGAATACTTAAATGCAGCCTTGAAAAGCAGATTTCCTAAAGGCTTGTTAAATTGTTTCATAATTCAAAGGTGACAATGCTTTAATTTCAGGGCAATGCTACAGCTTTATGACTTTGCAGTTTTATTTAATGGCCCAATTTACTAGAATATTATGCTGCCTGTATTTGGTCCTAGGAGATGTTTTTACAGCATGGGACTGCAACGCATTCAGCACATTGCAGACTCTGTTTAGCCTCACCCATAGTTGTATCATCTTGCTGGAAGCCTCCAAGTTGCTTTTGACAGCACACAAATTAAATTGTGGGAAATTAGAGCAGCTGGAAAACTGGCTTTCAATGAGTTCTGTATTGTCTAATTCTCATTTTTATTCTTCAACTTGAAATATCTCTGTGGTGCACATTTCAGCCATGCAAACTGCATCACTCCTTCGTGATTTAGGAGGTTTGTCACAAAACAAGATTATTCAGACTGATTAAATTGCCAACAAGCCAAACATACGGTAAACGCTACATGAGAGAGAGAAAAATTGCTCTGAGAGCTCATACGATGCATTTGTTTCATGGTGCTCTACCCGGAATGCCAAACACCATCCTGGAGGCTGTACCTGTAGCTACAGAACAGCGAGCACACAGAGGACGGGCTCCAGCCCTTCAGCGCTGCAGGGTTTCAAGCTGCAGTGGCAGCTCAACCTATCTGCTCTTACAGTCCTCAAAGTGGATGAAAAACCAATTTCTTAAAAGTGAGCAGCTTTAATTCACTAATTCCAAGCAGGTGTTTTCTGCATCTGTATCTACCTACCCCTTTTTTTTTCCTACCTCTCATTTGCTTCTCTGCTGCTGACCCAGTGCTGCGGCTCTTTTGTAGCTTTCTCTGTGCTCACCGGCCTCCTCCTAGTTTCTGATTCATCTGTCGATACTCGGAGCGAGCGTCTCTGCTGCAGTGCATTTCCATGGAAACGATTGTGCATGGGCTCCTGTCCCCCACCAAGCCCTGTGTGGAGCCCCCCACAACATGCTCGTGCCTTCGGGGAACGTTTCCCGGGATAATGCAGGCAGTACCAAGCCCTCCTGGTGTCACAGGAAGGCACTGGCCCTACAATGACACAGGTAATGCTGCCTGGGATCCAGGATGGAGGAAAAGGCCGTGCTTCTGGCTTCCCTCCATGTTCCAGACATGAAGGTTCCTCACCACCCGCCGCAGGGTTAGGGCATCCCCATCAGCAGTGTGTCCTCTGGTTGCTCCAAGAAACGTGTCTTGACTGTGACCAGCATCCTTGAAGGCTGTGCTGAAGCCCAGGGGTGGCAAACCAGCCTCCTGCTTGGTGTCACCCACTCTTGTACGTCCTGTGATGCAGGATAACTACGAGCAGGCAAAATTACTCCTCTGCATAAGCTGGAGAAGCTGCCACTGAACAATTTCCTAGTGCAAAACAGATACTTCTCCTTTGCAATCACTCTCTTCATGCTGGTGACATCTGTGCATTTCTCTCACATGCAGGTTTCTTCCTCTAAGGAGAGATGGGGCAGCCTCAATACCTGTAACTTCTGCTCTTTCAACACCTTGCAATAGTTCAGACCCCTGTGTGAGACCAGTAGAGAGGAAATGGAGCCCACAGGTCCTTATTATCCTACTGGAGGGTGGCAGGACAGCTGAAGATTCCTGACACGGCACCACCGAACACACCTGCATCCCACCCTGGTAACGGGGGCAGCTGAAGGGATTGAGAGAGCCACAGCTTTGCGCTCACTGCTGAGCACCACAAATGTGGCAGCAGTAGCAGTAACCCTTGATCAGAGGTAAAGGTTAGAAGAAAATAGTTTACACTTTTCCGACACTCTTGCAACACTCATCACGCACAGGATTTCACTGGAAGCAGCATCACAGCTCCTGACAGCTCAGTGCCTTTGACATAATACTGACATTAAGTGGTGCTTTTCGTTTTATAAAGTTCCGGAATATTTAATGAAAACTCAAAACAGAAACATATAAATTGTCAGAACTAGAGCGTGCCAGGAGAGCTACAGTGTTTGAAGGGATAAATTGCAAATCTTTATGGCGTGCCTTTAATCTAAGTCGTGCTAAATAATTACCAAAGGATTCCCATTCATTGTTTTTCCCCAACGATGAAGTCGATCAAAATTAGACAGCCGGCTGAAAAGTACATTCATAAAAAATAAGGCGCTCCAAAACTTTCCCAAAGAAATTCAAAGCCATGAAATCTAATCTGGTTCACTCTGAGAACCCAGAATTGAGATTTCTGGGGAAAAAAAAAAAAGGTTTTAAAATGGATACCAGGCAGAGTACGACCAGCGTTCCATGATTATGGAGTGAGAATCAGTGGGGATCCCTGCTGTGCACGGTCTTGAAACCTGGCCAGCTCTGCTATGATCAGCCCATCCCTTGCTATTCTCAGCCATGTCAGGCTGAGTTGCTACAATATTTCCCTCGAATAGCTGGCCAAAAAATTTCCTATAAGTAGGGCTATTCAGGCACTTAATGTATTTAGACACGTAAGCTATGCATATAGCTTGTATCCTCCTGAATTCAGGCCTGGTTGTTAACATGCCATTGACTAGGGACTCTGCGGAGCAATAAAAGTCTTGATCATTATTAGCTGGATGAAGAAAAGAAGCTAAAGGCAATTTGATAAAGAAACTGCAAATATCACTTTGGTTGGCAATCTCCTCCTGCTCCTGTTAGAGCCCCCTATTATATCTGTGATTTAAGCAGTTTCTGTACAGTATTTGGAGACAGAGAAAATAAGAGTTACTTTTCCTTCACTAGAAAAATAAGGCAATATTTGCATTTTGACAGGAGACTGCAAAAACAGAGATGATCTGCAACAAGGAAGAATGTTTTGTTTCATTATTGTTATTTTTCTTTTATTATGCAAGTTGCAAAAATAGATTTTGGACTACTAGCAAGATCTGGGATAAGGACTCATTTTTTCCTGATCTGCATGTGTGGAGGTAAAAACAAAACAAAAATATTTGGAGTAATGGATAAATACCTGGCCAAGATAAAACTAAGTATTGATCTTGTCGCAGCAACTTCAATCATTATTGAATTGATGGTTGTACATTAAAAATGCACTAGTAAAGATTCAATAAGGCAACAAAATGACTTAGGATATTTTAAGAAAGTTTCTGAAATAGCAGGGCCAAAATTTAGGTCGGCGAGGTGAGGAAAGTCATTATAAACATTTTCCATTGTAGGGAAGCAAATAAAGTGCACGGATGTAGACTGAGGATACACACTGTGCTAGAGAATATCATTATTAGTGTCTAAGTAGCAGGCAGGACAGATCAATAAACTTCCAAGAAGAAAGGAAAAAAAAAGAAAAGAAGAAGCAAGCCTCCCAAGAATACAAGGACTAGCTGACTAGAGTTTCAGATGGTCCATTAGCCATTTTCTGATATTGATCATTACCAAGGCTTCTCTGTGGCAAGTGCGGATTAATTCAATTGTGCTAAATATTTTATAATCAGCCTACAGGGAACACTTTTTCCCCAGCCCTGGTTGTTTATTGCTCTACAACACGACAGGACCCATCCGCTATCCACCCAAGGCAAGAACATGTGGGTCGAGAGCACCGCAGGCGATGGAAGAGCCCAGGGAACCCAAGAGACCTGATCCCCCTTGCAGGCTGCTTCTATGGGGCTGGTCCTGCAAGCAGGCCGGCTGTGCACCCACAGCGCTGAGCCCAAATTTTCTATTCTACATCTAAATTCTTCAGGATGTGTGTGTTTTGGGCATAAAAAGGTTACCTCTTCCTGAACTGCACTAAAAAAAAAAAAAATAAAAAATAAAGAACTGCCAATCCGAGTATAACCAAAGCTTCATGTAGCCCAGAGGCAAGTCCCCGTGTTGGAGTAAGAGCAGGTACATAGGAAAGCAAAGGAGGGCAAAATATCGCCTTGGAACTTTCCTGGAGCCATTTTCTAGCTCATTACCTAAGCTGTATGTTTCATCCAGGGCTCCCTATTTAAAAGTGCTTTCTGAAACTACCAAAGGGTTCTGGTTGTTTGTTTTTCTAGTCCTTTTTGGTCACTCTGTTGGTACAATGGTCTCCGCAATGTCCCGAGCCAACAAGTTTGAAGTTGCACTACAAGTTAGAATTATGCACTACATCAAGAAAAATAAAACAAACAACAAAATTCCACTGCTCGATAACTCAATTGTCCCTTAGCTCCTATATTGTGAAAAAGGATCAATCCTCATTTGTTTTCTCTATGCCACTGAGGATTTCCATGTGTTTCTGCAACAGTCCCCTCAGCCACCTCTTTAATCTGTTTAGTCTCTTCATGCATAGCAGCTATCTGTACTCCTATCAGTGCTGCTACCTTCCCACAGGCTTTTTCTGGTTTTACCCTATGCTACGGATTTATGTATTACACAATAAGTTTATCTTTTTTCCCCGTCTCTCTTTTTCCTTCTCTAATATAACACCACATAATTTTCTTTTTTATTTCCCTTGAGTACTAGTACTTTCATAAAACTATGAACTCATCTGAATAAAAAGTTCATAATCCATCATCACGTACATAAAGTTAATAATTATTTTTCCCAATATTTGATAATTTCATCTGCTACTGTAATCATTCATATGTTGCAAGCATAGCAGTGAGATACATTTACAGAGAGAAAAAAACTCTTGTGATTAAGGCACACCAAACCAAACTTAGATGATGCAAGTATAAGCAACTGTACATCAAGCTCCTTGAATAACTATAAAATAGTAATTTCTCTTTGTACCTCAATTCTCCTTTATACAACGTGAATAATAGGGATGACTATGACAAATGATTTTCTCCACCTCAAATAAGACATCTACAAAAAGAGAAGTTTTCTAGGGTGGGAGGTCCTGTCAGTTTTCCCCATCACCACTTTTCTGGTAACCAAAATAAAACAAAAATGTCAACAACAAGCTCATTACAGATAGAACGAGAATCAGGTATATGTCTTTGGATTTTTGCCAAATAAAACTTATAGGAGGAAAGCAGATGCTTTCTGCATCTTGTCAAAAATCCTACTTCTTCAATAGAGATAAAAAGCACTGACAATGTTTTGATCACACATATTTATATGATAAATAATAAAAATGAGCACATTTCCCATAGCGGAGATCAAGGAGGGATGTTCAGACAGAAAGGTGAAACTCTATTTCAATTCTTATGAGACTGAATAACAGTAAAGACGACATATCTTATTAAATATTTGTTACACTTGAATAAAAAACATATTAAATAATTAACTGCTGTGCATTTAATTAACATAATGATTGCCCAATTAAGTCAAAATGAAAATTTAATTTGAGACACTTTAAGTACAAAGAGATTAAGAAAAAATATAAATATCGCGAGTCCTTTGTTTTTGGGATTGAGTACAGAGGGAATATGTGGCAAACTAATTCAACCAGAATTAGCAACTTAGAAAAAGTAACAATATACTCCTTCATCAATATCTGGCCAGAAGAAGGAAAAAATGTCAAAGAGGAGAGAGTCTAGCAAATTTCCTTTCCATTTCCAAATAAAAATTGAAAGGGTTTTCCCATCTTTCACAACCCACATAATCTTTTCTTACAGTTTTGCATGACAGCCCTTCATACGAGACCGACCCATCTATCGGAGGGGAGAATTTGTCAGACAGGGATTCTTCACTTGCAACACATTTTATTTTGCAGCTACAGAAGTGCAGCTTTACGAGGGCATCTCTGAGCTTTCACCCCGACACTCTTAGGTTCAGAATCCCAGAAGGAGCAGAATCCCAGAAGGAGCATCACACCTTCTCCACGCTGGTACCCGGCCAGATGGGAGGTATGGGTCCTCCAGGACACCAAAGGCAACGCACTTGTATGAGGGAACACGCTCTGGTTAGTCACACTGGGAGAACTGACAGCTAGTGCAGTGCAGGGAGCCCAGTAATCATTCCCACTTTATTAGGCAGTGGTTTTCTTGGTCTAATTAGGGATAAGGCTCTATTTCCCGCAGTCATGAACCTCCCTATTTTAAGGCACTTAGCTCTAGCTGAGTATCTGTGAGCTCTTTCCCTACAGAGTTCTGAAAATAACCTCAAATTAAAAAACAACAACAAAACCCCCTTTTCATTTCATGTAAATACAACCTGCTTATTTTTATATTTTTTTTATACTGATTAAGAACTTGCATCTATTAACTCTTTGTGCATTCCCTTGTCTCAAGGGATCAGGCCTAAATGGGCCCTTTGCTTTCAACTAAAGCTGTATACTAGTCTAGAAAGAGCACATTCCAGATCCAGTGCAATATATCTATTTCTCTAGCATTTCAGCTGAATCCCACACCTAGATTTCTAATTCAACAGAGAAATGTTCCAGTTTGGAGAAAGGTTTGAATTCTAGAGTTTCTACATATTTAGGAAAAAATACTGATATCTCACAAAAGTTAGGTTCTGTGAAAAATACATTAGCAGTCTGCTTTACATGACATAAATACCATTACTCTTTTAGCAACAGGAAAGGGTCAATTTGTTTGATTTGCTTCCTATTTAAGGTACTGCCTCAGAGTTGAATGCTCACTTCCATCTGCTACCAGCGCTCTGCCTTTTTCTGCTACTGAAAGATCCATGATTCTGAGGTTCTTGTAGCACTATAATGATAAGATGCATTGATAACATTAGAATCACCATATACTGTTAGACCATTACCTGTTATATTGCAAAAAACATGCAGTGGTCCAAGTGGTCCGCTTCCGTCTGAATCGATGTTGAAAAAACCTGATGTCTTCCCTTGGTGCCGATAAGCTTCACACGACTGTTCGTAGATAGCTTAAAAAGAGAGAGAGACATTCTCAGAGACATATTGCTTTCACATATGAGGAGAGAATAGGCAGACATATACATAACAGCACTTGCTTTTTTCACTATCATGGCATAACTTTTGGGTTATCACATTAAAAAACTTCCTACAGTAAGAATACGTGCTCAGAATTAGGCTTGTATCTAAGCCTATACAGATCTAGGTATTGACCTTATTTTGGATTAACATATGTTAAGGATTAAGCAAATAGATATGGACTTGCAAACATGCCACCATTCAATGAGAGAAATGCTCCATCTATACATATACCCAATGATATTTCAAAGACATATTCATACATGCATACATATATGCCTTATTTATCCCTCTACATGCCCTTAAGTGTTCCCTCCACAGAAGGCATTTGCCAATTCTCCCTTTCTCTGAAGGACAGTGTTGAACAAGAAGTTATAATCCCTTATCACTGTCTGCTACCCCAAAATAAATGTTGCCCCTAATAAAGAAAAGCTCAAGCTCACAGGTCATCTCCATCCTGGGTGACATATTTACACTTTAGACCTATTTTATACACTCAGCTCTTTATCTCTGCTTATCAATATTCTTGTATGGAAGGATAATGCTTATGAAAACAAGTGGTTAATAAAACAAGCACGGTATGCTACCAAGAGCAAGAATTGGAGAAAAAAACTCCACAGGTCGATATCTTTTTTTGGTTTTGAGTCACGTTGCTAGGCAAAATACTGTAACTCTGACTTCAAATGGTGCAAAAAGAAAAAAAAAATCCCCCAGAATGATAGTCATGTGCTATCAGAGTCACATGTATAATCCTGGATCTTGAACAACAGTGATCTTAAATCCCCTTGTAGGATAATTGATTCTTTTTTTCCATCTTATCACTTACCTAATTATACTGCTGAGTTTCATATCTGTAACAGCTTGTTTATTATTTTCAACTAATTGTCAGCAAATACAGTAAAAATCACAGACTGAGCTAGCAAATAAATTAAAGCTTGTTTTTTTTTTTCTTCCTATGCAATAGAATTATTTGGAAGATACAATAGACATAGAAATGCAAGTAAACAAATCAGCCTATGCCTTCCACTGAGAAAGCTTCGAGTACTACCAACAGAACCAACTCAGGGGAACATATTTTGGCATCAACTTTGGCTACCTCAAGTCCAATCTATCTTCTTCTCATCCTTTAATTTTAAGAGTATACTTAACCACTATTTGTACATCATACATCATTATACAGCAATAGGAGGCACTCAGGAGAACTTGCACATATCCCATTTGTTAGGCACTGCAAATCTCTTTCCAAACCCCCTTGATCCTTTAGACATCACAGCAGTAGATTTAAATTGGATACAGTGCAATATTTGCTGAGTTGAAATTGCAAAAACAACGGCAAAGGTCTTAGTGCTTTTCATCCCCAGGTGATTTGTAGGCTGAGCGTGGGTGACCATCTCCTCAGAGGAACGTCCAGCCTCTCCCGCGCACTCCACACCGCACAAGTCCTGCCAAATCCATCACTGGAACCACTTGCTGAAACACACTTCTCCTTGTACACTCCTTATGTGACCGGAGAGCTGCTGCACACAGAACACTTCTGAGTGCTCAATGTGCCCAGCATTACACCTCCCAGAGTTAAAAATCTGCTTAAGGTACTCGGCACCTGCTGAGATGGTGCTTTAATTAGTATCCCCCTCCTCTAATAAGCAAAATCAAGAAATCCTCTTCCTGAGACTCATTAGCCTGACGTAAAGTGAACTGTAGAGTCTCAATCATCTGTGAATTCCCACTCCGACAGCAGGCCAAGTGTGCAAATTAAACACAAATAAAACAAAATCCCCAAACCAGAATCTGTTCCTCCAGTATTCATGATCTGAGGGGCTACAGGGAGTCCCTAAGCTGCCGAAGTGCTGACAAAAACAAGGGGGATATGGAGGGTCAGAAGTGAGATGGTAACAGGCGATTAAGTAGGCAATCAAGGAATCAAGGATCAATTCACAAAGTTGTCAAACTGCAGTTCTCTTCGCAAATTTGCTGTCATCATCACAACAGGACACTTTATCTTGTCTCATTAGGGACTATGCCAATTGCCTTCCCTGAATTGTTTGCTGAGCATTTTTGCAGACAAAAAGTAGTGCAAGGGAGAGACAAGGCTGAAGTGGTGTCAGAGCACCGAGACAGCCAGAAATTCATTCTTCATAAACTTATTTTCTTTTTCTTCTTATTTTTTGCTTCTTTTTGACTGTCACTTTGGCTGTAGCCCAGAAATTCTTTCTCCAATTGATGAGGAAAGATGTGAAGCCTCGGTCATTAATAACATGGACAGCTGCAAACAGATGTTCTGTTCATCTTTAGATGGACCCTTTGTCACTGCATCTTTGGAAAAAAAATAAGCTGTATAGGGCTACAATTCAGGTCAGAGGTGCTCAACTGAAATGACGCACAAGTTCGTGTGAAGCTACAGTTATATCTTCAAGAAGAAAATCCATCCTGAAGTGTTTTCCTTTTGGTCATATCAGAATTCCAGCAGTAAATATGAGGCAGCATTACAAAAAGAAGTGGAAAAAGGCTATAAACTGCAAGGTGTAGTACATAAAACATATTCTAACTACCCTGACTTTAGAGACATTTTGGTGGACAATTGACTTTGTAGCTGCACAGTGCAAGCCTCATAAGCCCGTACCTTAAGCATTTGATACTACACATTTTGACTGGATGGACAATGGCTCTTAGTTCTCTTTTTTGCTCCTTTATGTTGTATAAAATGCGTCAAGGTTATTTGTTTTTTAGGCACAGGCAGACCTCTCCCAAAAGACAATTCATGGATGATGTACCTGAGCAGCACATCATCCCCTCCAAAGTCTGCTCGGCCCTTTTGCAGGTTAAGTTTATTGCCTATAGTTACCCTATTTCCTGAACAACAGCTCTGTTACTCCAATTAAAACAACTTGAACTTGTCTTTATGGTTAAATGAAAGACAAAAATCTCCTTGTAGTCGTTCTCCACTTTATGCAATCATAAATGTCATACAAAAGCAAAAACCAGACAAACAGTCAGCTGCTACTGGTGAGACCCCAGAGTCTTAACTTTGAAAACTGCAGTCAGATTTATGTGCTATTTTGTGCCAAGCTTCTCCAATAGAGATGTGATCATTTGGAGAACAGTAGGAAACCATCAGAGAGTCACCAACCATTTATGCATGTAATAGGGCCTCACTTTCAAACAGCAAGCAAAATTGTAATTATGGAACTATTGACAAACGCTGACATTTTGGTGTTAAACAATGTTTGCTGTAATTACACCTTTTTAATAAAGAGGGAGAGCTATTCATCAGAGTTTCTTCAGAGCAGAGCTCGTCAATAATTTGCCAGTATTATTTCTAAATTTAAAAAATGGTGATTTCATAATACCTTTTTTGTGAAGCATTTTTAATTGTGTTTAGACTTCCACTGCCTCAAGTTTGTTTTCAAATTTCAAAATGCTCACCAAAATGGAATCAAAACCTCCAGAAATAAAATTCCTCATAGGCTCATTGAAAGCTTGCTTTCTTGTTAAAAGGTTTAATTAGGCACTGCTTTAATGAGCCAAATGTTGCCATTTGATTCAAAGAAGTCACGTTATTCCTCCATCTTTTAACTGTCCCAGGTCTTTTTAGATTTTTGACTTATGTTGGCCAGCAAATGCATTGCTTTGAGCAGATTTATGTGTCTTTCACTTTCCGACTGGTGAAACACTTGGAGGACAAGTTGATGCTCTGATGTGCGGAATTGCATTCATCAATGCACACAGGGTTGGAAGTGGGACAGGGCCACAGATCACCCACTCCAGGCCTTGCTGGGAGCTCCCCGTGGCCCATCCAGCCCTCATGGGGTGACAGCTCCCATCCTGTCCCTTTTCCTTTGGGGAACAAGCTGTTTTACTGCAGCACCAGCACGAGGTAACTGCAGCATAAGCAAAAAACAAAGTACAGGAGGTGTCACGGGAGCACAGCTTGGCTGACAGCAGCAGCTATTGCAGGAAACCACAAAAAGGAACATCTTGACTCGCAGTAGGTACCGGTAGGAGAAACTGAATACCACAAGTATCGATTTTACTCAGAGATGGATTGAATGGGCTTTTATGCTTCTCTCCCCTCCAGAATCACTTATAAACAATAACGCTGCACCTTATACCGACATTTTTGCAGCTAAAATGAAACAGTGCTCTCTAAAAAACACGTGTAAAGGCTACTGCTACCTTTCAGAAGACATTTAAAGCCCTCCCAGACACCAGCTACTTCAACCACGGCAGCCTGAGCGCGCCGCTCTTCAACCCAAGAGCTGTTTGTTTCGCTAAGAGCTGTGTGTGCTCCCGCCTGTAGCTAGCACGAGCCTTGCTGATGGCACTCAGGCACACACAATATCAACAGAGGTCAAAACGATCCATCTCCCGACCCCTTTTAATCCTCTGTGAAGTACATATGCCCACATTTCTCCTTCAGGTATCTATCTCAGGCTTATATATCTCCAATTAAACGGGCTTTTCAGATCAACAGCTCAATATTCTACCCAAGCAGTCATTTCAAGCTCTATTTTATTCACTAAACATAATGGTCATTTTTTTTTCCTTTAGTTCTCCACCTCTTATCTTCCCAGGTGCTTAAAAAATGGTTTGTCAAGCTTTTGTCAGCATTTATAAAACAAACATTTTTCCCACAGCCAGACCAACTTTAAATGATCTCTTACATCTCCAGGGAAGATAAACAGGTTCGTAGGCTCAGTAATCAAAGCTTTGGTTCCGATTCTGAACTTAAGCATATGCATCCCATATTTTTTAGTTCAAGCCCACACACAAATCTTTCCCACTTATGAGAAAATAAAGCATACTAGCTTTTTGTAGTGACATAAAAACATTAAGAGATTTCACTGCCATTAAAAACCCACTTTGACCTTTCAAATGAGCCACATAACTTCATTTTCTAATTCCTGCATCCAGCTCTTATTGCCAGCTCAGGCAGCACACACGGTGGGATTCCCGCACCCCCAGCAATCAAACCCGACAGGGCTGCGGGTCCCTCTCTAACCGGGCTCTGCAATTGAAACTGCAGCCTTGATTCAACAAGCTGTGAGAGCCTGGACTGCTTTTAATATGAGCAATTCCATCACTGCTCAGCCAAACCCTTAAGTATTTGGAATTTCTTAGTCCAACTGTTTTCAATTACAGTCTAAAAGCTAGAAGAGATCTTATCCCTGCCATAGCAGATATCTTTAACAGCACACGATTGAGCACGTACATACAGGTCTGCAGGACAAGGTCAAACTTCTATTATTTCTAATAAAATATCTTTTATTCAGCTTTTCTGGTAGTATATCGATATTTTCTTCCAATCTTACTTGGGTATACCCAGTTCACCCACAGATTCCATGATATCCTTCGCTAAACACTTACTGCTTTTTTGTTGAGCTCCCTGGCAGACAGGTCATCAGCTCACCTAAGTTTTCTTTAGTAGTTAACAGCTTTGCCCCCTATCCTTTCATGATCCTCATTTATTAAAGCACTCTCTGAGATCACTACAAATTTTTTTTCTACCTCTGATTCTGTTTTGGCTAAAAAGAGTGTTCCTTGATCAAAAACTTGAACCGCTGCAAACAATAACAAGGCAGCAATAGATTTAAAGGCTCTTTGTGCAAATTTGTCAGTCACCCATTAAGACTCTTCTATCTCCTGTGTTTAAGATAGTGCTGGGTATGGGACTTGCTGCAAAGGTTAAAGCAATGCCCAGATTTCAGTTTTACTGGAAGAACCAGCAAGGTAACCACCTCTCCTCCAGCCAGCAGCAGGTAACCAGTAGAGACAACCAAATGCAGAGCTCCGAATCACAAGCAATTTTTTTAATGCTTATCAGAGGAGTGTCCATGTCAAATCTTGTAGACACCAGCATGCTCTTCCACCAAAAATAAAATAATAAAAAGTGAGCCTTAAAATTGTCAATATTAATTCCCTAATAAACACTTTTTCTAATTACTTTGGATACTGATCACGAACATTTCATTACAAACACTTTGAGGCAGCATTTCAGAATTTGAGCTGTACTATTTATAATTATGAAATTGAATACTGCACTATTAGTGCCGTGTCTTGATTGGATTCTCATATGAGAAAAGTAGCTATAATTTTCAATTACTGTGAGGAAGATAAGGTTTTATGGTGATATAACAGATACAAGGCATTAAAGAGACCTAAGGAATGGTAGTTCTTTATTTCATTGGGATGCACTGACACAGTCTGCTCTCCAGGTAAAAACATATCACGCAGAGGCATGTTGCTTGCACACTCACCTACCAGGGGCACGCTCATGAAAAACCATAAGCTAAACACATCCTGACAGATCCCCTCCTCGAATCAACAGCTTGCTTATTAATCCTCTGCATCGTAGATGCAAAGAGAAATAATAATCCCTAAAATAATCATTGCTATTTGCACGTTCTGAGATGAAAAGCAGATTTAGAGCAGAAAGGCCAATCCTGTGTCTGGATGTGCAGCCACCTCCAGATTGACCTTGGGCAAGTCAATATGCGTAAGTGCTCAGCCCCTCGCGGCTGCATTGCGCATTCCCACCAAAGCGCTCCACACTCCTGGGAAGCGCGTCGGAGCCGACGACTTCGCCTTCCCCCCGCTAACCTTCAGCCCGACAGCTGTGCTCCTGCAGATACAGAGTAATGAGCGCTCACTCAAGTATCTTCCTAAATAACAGATAAAACAACGTGCGAGGGGAGGTTGCTGCTCGCCTGCCCGCATCAAGAGCACAGGGATTAGCAGAGGCGACGAACTCTGGGAACAAGTGTCAGCCTCACCCTTGTAATACAATTGTCTTGTTAAATGCCAGGAAATGAAATCTGTGCTCTCCAAAACTGCATTTTGACAGCTCTGCTGCTGACAGACTAATGCAGCCTCTGCTGTGATGTGCCGGGATGACAGATGGCTTATTTTCCCTTTTTAAAATATGTATTTACTCATCTGATAAAGAATGTGTTATTTCCACAGATAGCTTTAAAGTGACTTTTCCCACAATGTCATCTGAACGGCTGTTCAGACGGGATCCTTCCATCGCATTTGGGGATTACACAATTTCCTATGATTCAGAATAAACCTCCCCCGGCCTCTGGGACGAAGGGGCCTTTATCCACAGTGGCCCGTGCCCAAGGCCAGTCCGGGGTGACACATGAGTCCTGTTGCTGCAAGACAGCGCTCAGGGACACCCAAGTCGCTATAAGCAATGCTGGAGGGAAAGGGGAGATCACAGAGGTGGTACTCAGGTAGTGCCCTACATATTCTGGCCTGCAGTAATGTCCCAAGGCAGAATAACTTCATGAATGACAGGTAAGCAGAAGACTTCTTTTTAAAAAGGAACACTGAAAAATCCAGACGTAAAATCTACAGATGCAAAAGAATGAAGGGAAAGTATTAATAAGATAGTAACTTAATGCAAAATAAATGATGAAAATTTATATGCCAGAAGCATGTTGGGAATAAAAATATGCAGGAACACCAAGTACAGTGCTGAAGGCGAGATATGAATAATAAACATGTGCATTACTTAGTTAAAGAATTCAAAATTGTAAACACACAGAAAATTCTGTTCTAACAATCTCTGACAGGAAAATTGGCTGTTTGGGTCACATAAATTACATGACCAGATTCACTAATAGGAATCTCGCAGATTTAAACTCTTTGAAGCTCATGAGTCTGGTCGCTAAATTGTGAACACACCTCCCTACCTTGAAACACAGAACAGCTCCCAACTGCATGGCTGGTATTTTTAGATGCAACTCCAGAACAACTAAAGATGTGGACGAAGTTATATTAAGTTTTTCAGATAAAAAAAATGATCCACGCAGTAAGCATATTAATAATAATAATAATAAAAAAAAAATCAAATCCTTAAGTTACATTTATGTCATGTCAATGACTGTACGGATATTTCCTCCAGCAATTACCTAGGCCAATAGACACGTGCCTGCACGTGCAGGACTGATCACATACCAAAGCAAATATGCAGCATTAAATTACATTCTGTTAATTATCACTTTACAAAGCTCTGGGACATGCTGACATCCTTCGAACACGAAGGATGAAATCATTGCCTTTTATATTTCTCATTATTCTTTATATCAATGTTCACTGCTCTTCAGAAGAAAAAAGTGCACCCAAGATTAAAGCCCCTCTGAAAACTGTCACATACACAAAAATACTGCAAATACAGGAGGAAACAATGAGGTTTTCTAAGACAGTAACATAACTCACAGAAAGAGGAGCTTAGTAACAGTTACCTTGCAATAAACATATAACAGTCTGTATCTCATGGCTATTTTACGCTGGTCTATTGCTTTCATCATCAGATGATAATTACAAAGAGAATTAACAGCATGAGATAGATATATACAGGTTTTAAACTAAGAATTTACAAATAGAAATTTGTTACGATAATTCCTACGTATATAATACACAGTATAATTACTACTATAACACCTACCCACTTATAATCTGGATCTACTTTCAGTTGTTTATTACATGTTTAAGTTAAGACAGTCTTCCTTAATAGACAATTGAAGGCAACAAGCATTTCAAACGTATTTTATTAATTTACTGTGGATGCCCTATCTCCTGCAGTCTATCACCTCCACTCTCTCCACTAGCTATATTGTATACGGAAAAGAAACTATCTTAGATTAGATAACATCAGACAGCAAAAAATAGACAAGCAGAATCCCACCCCAGCCTGCTTCCTAGGCTGTTTACCAACATTAGTGTTTCAATCTAGAAGAGAAAGAAGGCAGAAATATAATATTATCTATTTTCCTAAGGTTCATATAAGGATGGCATAAAGGATTCTCTCCTGCTTGTATCAGACTGTTGCAGTAACTAATGGGCCAGCCTGTAGGTTACTCCCTGCACAGCAGCAATAGGCAAGGTAATTATCAATAAAAAGACTTCAGCTGAGCTAATCACCTCACAGCCAAGGGAAGCCATGTGAATGCGAGCTATATGAAGCACATTTAAGAGACCAAAAAACAGCATTTTACAGTCTTGAAGAAAGAACGCATCTTCAAAGCGTTGTCTTAGCTGCAGATTTGCTCAGGTAATAGCAAATAATACTGTCAAGGGAAAGAATCCGTATCATTTCAGAAGAGGATACAGATCGCACACCTTCCTATATACCTATAAATTGGAGATTATTCCCCACTGAGGTTGAGAAACTGAAGAAATCAAAATTCATAGATGAACTAACCCCAGCCCCCTACTATTGCCTTCATGTTGTATAGGGCTGTTTCATGGTTCCTGCTCTCCCCAGACTGTGTGAACGGGAACCTGTGCCCAGTCAGCAAGAGATTCCCATTTCCCACTGAGTCTCACAGCCCCACGCACACACGACAGCAAGGCATGAGCACTTGTGCTGGCGTTTCACAGCTACACATGGCACAGAAACTAAAACAGAATTGCTAATCAATGCTGTGACAAGGAGATGCGAATTGCACTGGAAGCTGCCACAATAGGAGGTAAGTTCAAATTCTTTTTCCACGTGGGAGGGAAAAAAAATCCAAAAGACTCGGATGGCAGAGGTAATATTCCACATGGTGCAGCTTGTGAACAGGGATTAGCGTAGTAAACAGAAAAAAATGGGCTTGTGCATCAGGCAATAAGCTGTGCAAGATAGAAACAATTGGTTTAGAAAACATTCCATCTCTTTCCATAAAGTACTGCGACCTAGAAAACACCAATGGGTTTTAACACTTCACTAGTGTTCACTAGTCATGAACTTTGAATTCATGACTAACTTCAGAGGGGAAAGAAAAAAAAAAAAAAAGAGATAACAGAGGACAAAATGAGTTTTAGAAGTGAAACCTGTCTGCCACAGAACATTATTTAGNGAAAACACCAATGGGTTTTAACATTGCTATCTTTGAATTCATGGCAATTCATGACTAAGTTCAGAGGGGAAACTAAAAAGAGAGAACAGAGGACAAAATGAGTTTTAGAAGTGAAACCTGTCTGCCACAGAACATTATTTAGTGGAATAAATAATAACCCTCTATCCTTTCCATGGATCACATATATGGCCGTGCCTTTTTGTAATGGTTTAACTGGCACAGCGATCTTTAAGAAACAGACAAAACCTTGAGCCATGGTGAAGAACCTAGAACCGGCTGCTAGGCCAAGCTACGGCCATGGTTAGTAATTCTCCATGTAGCTGCAGTCCGTTCTGAGACTGAAATGTGGGCAAGGGGATGACAGGTGCAGCAGACACATCTGGATTTGATATGCAGAAATAACAGAAAAATGTGAGAACAAGCGTAAAAGTGGAAGGTTTCCTCTGAAAACATGGCAAAGAATGGTTCTCCTTTACACCGTTCAACCAGTAGCATGGCCATCTCTTAAAAATGAGCCCCCCTCCTCTACCTCCCGCACCGCAAAAAAAGGATTTAAAAAATAAAAATAGAAAAAAATGAAGAAAAAAAATCCAGATCACAATGAAACTATTCACACGATGTTTGGCTTTGAGCAGACTGTCAGCCATATCTTTCTGCTGTTGCTGTACAGACGAGGGGGTTTCAGGGTCTGAAGGGCAGTTTAATGGAAGAAATGACTTCTCCATCGTGGTACAAGTTCCATTTCAGGCCTGCCTGCCTCCACGTTAATGTAAAAATCAAAATCTGATGAGATAATGTTTCAAGCCTTAAGAAATTAGATATTTTACTTTGATAGCGCTGCACTGAATTACAAGATTGGAGGAGCTGCCTGTTTACTGAGGATATTCTGCAGCTACAACTGTGATCCGATCTGAGGCTTTCATTCACAGGCTACAAGGTACTCCTGCATGTCAACTGCTATCAGCTAAAAGCGATAACGTCTCATGTTCTGTAGGTTTCTTATCAAGGGCCTGCATTTGCCCACCGGCTTTGAAAGAGTTTCTTCGTACGTCTCAAGCACACGAAATGCATTTTACCAGCTTAATGTTGCTATTTGTCAGTGTTGCTTGGATTAGAGCGCAGCTGGCTCCACAATCTAGCTGGAATCAAATTAGCTGTTGATAACATGGTTGCAAATAAGCTGAACAGCTGAGCAGTTGAATAGCATCCACCACGTGTGCGTGCAGCTTGATCGGCTGCAGAGACCTAGCACGCATCTCTGGGAAACTTTTAGGGGAGCTTTTGCTTTAGGGAACCTTAGGTAACTCAGCACTTCTCTCCCCACCCTTTATCTGGCTCAGCACAAAGCAGAATTTCTGCTTTAGCTTCTGTTGCACTTGCAATGTAGAGTTGAGGTGTCCTCACTACGTGGAAGACACTCATCTATGAACAGACCTCTCAGTGATCCCTGCCGTAAGCCGCATGCCCCATGCCACAAATGATTTCATCTTTAATTAGCAAAGCATTAAGGTCTCCGGAGCTGCAGTGTGGTTGCCAATATTCTCAGCTTCAAACCACTAGGTAACTTTTTTTTCCTTTTCTGTTTTTTAGCTTAAAGGGGAAAAAATGCATCTCACCAGCCTCATCCTACGTGTGGTGTACGTGCTCCTTAAACAGCTGGGGCAGTGATAGTGTTCCTGGAATCTCACTTGCTCCTTCCCTGTTTTCTTCTTTGGTGACAAGATAGAAAGTTTTACCTTCATTTTTAAAAATTATTTCCCCTTCAGTTCAGTAGCATGAACACGCTCTATTTTTGGCTTTCTCCTTCTGCCTATTTTTATTGGCATTCCTAGTGTGCTGCATCTCTACTGTTTTATACTATATATACACACATTTCTTTTTCTTACATATTATTCACCTTGATACTCCTTGCTGCAGATTTCAGCAGTTTCCATGTTTTACATATTACTACTTTTTTTTTTTTAACATTTCCATAATAATACAATAGATCACATAGATAGTTATGACTCAATACAAAATCAATTCAAGCACCAAAAAACAGAAAAAAAAATGCAGACCAAATAGCAAAGGTCCAAGATTCTCATAAAATCAGGGTTCTTAATATAGGAGCTTCCAGATAATCAAAACCAAAGGCTCATCCATCTTGTATATACCTACACGTATTTGGGACTGAACACCAACAGCAGATATGTTACTGAAGAGTAAATATTTGTTGTATCACTGGCATTCATTACTGGCACCAAAACTGACATACAGTCTCAATCACAGATTAAAAACACCCTTCACCAAACAAATTGGTAAATTCATGCTAAATTCAACTAAAAGTCTAATGACTGTGTCTCCAATAAGCAGGTACATATATGCATTTTTCTACGATTCTCTAAATCAGTATACAATATGAGGAAAAAAATGTGGAAAACAAGTTGAAAAGAAAGAAAAAAGAAAAAAGGTTGCTTTTGTTTTCACCAAAATATTTGCAAAGAAGCATGCATATTGCAAATAGATTCCTTTGCTATTCCTAGCCCAACACCTGAGTTTTTTCAATCTCATCAGGGCATGTCACATCCTATAACACTCTGTGATAAGAAATCTCACAATCTGTGTATTTTGACAAATCAGTTGTAACAGAAAACACCATATGCGTGGGCTTACTTACAGTTATGACAGGTAGCTCCCGTGTAGCCTGTGTCATTGCAATCACAGTAGAAGGTACTCCAGGACTGAGAACATCTTCCTCCATGTTCACAGTAGTTGGGCAAACATCTAAAGGAAGACATTAAAAAAAATTATGAGCATTAATGAATCATGAAATAATGTGCTGCAAGAAACCACAAAACTGCCTTCCTTTCCCATTCAAGGGTTCATAGGGCTGAATCACTTCACAGGGTCTGAAAAAATTACCTATTCCTCTGATCTGTGATTCACTTCAAACACGAGCATTGAAGACAACAATATCTGAATGTATCCTACAAGCGGATGCAACCCCTCAATAAATATATTCCACTTCTTCTCCACTTGTTAGCAATTAAAGTGTCACCAACTTTCTGATCAGAGGAGGTGGACAAATAAAAGGTGAAAATGCCATCAAGAACTTATTTCAAAGGAGAATCCACTGTACTCCAACTAAACAGGAATCAGAAGTAGGCTGCATTTCATCTACAGTAACACAAACAACATGAAAACCTTAAAAATGAAGGGAAAAACATGCTTCTGTTATGAGTCCTGCACTTTCTTTTTTTCTCATTCTGGTCGGTATTCCTCTCTAGTGTGATTGCAAAGCAAATTATTAAAAGAAGAAAAGAAACATAACAGCATGCAGCTTGGGAACTGAATAGAAAGATATCTGTTGGAGACAAATTAAGACTACAGGACAAGGGGTGAATGCAGATCTAAAACACACCAGAATAAATACAGATAGTAATGGAGTTACAACAGCCTAAATGGAAACAGAGCATGTTCCTTTTTTTTTTTTTTCTTTTTTTTTCTTCCTTCCCTTTACTGTATATTAGATAATGTCTTTCACATTGTATTCTTGGCTTTTGAAAAATAAGTTGTTTAAAGGGTTGGTTCAATTTTGCTGGGTGGCTGGTTAGAAAGCGAAGACAGTCAATTCATCCCATATACACCAGCACTTCATGAGGTCTCTTTTATTGCAACTCAGTAGCAAAATTCTTTCTGCGGTCCAGATCTTTCCTTGGTGTTAAGCCAGTAGCAAAGTCACTGATGTAACCTAGATTTGTGCTAGCTAAAGACCTGATTTTCTTGTAGTTCATCCTATCCTTAGTAAATGTTTTCGCATTCAACTGAGAAAATTGCCTTTCAGTGCAGCTTTTAGTCCATTTCTTCCACAATTTTGACAATTTAATCACATTTCATGCCTGTGCCTAATTGCAATACAGATGCAAAAACCTGTATGACACTAAGAGCCAACATCTTGCTCAGTCTTCCACCATCTCCTAAGCCCTACAGCCTAAGTGGGTATTTGCTTCCTTGCATCCAAGGCTGTTAGGAGCTGGCAAACACCAACAACCTGGAAAAACCCTCTGTATGTGCAGAGCTCTCTCAGGCCAAGCTCCTGTCTTCAGTATGGTGCATGCAAACATCAAGACACTTCTGATATACTCATCTATCTGCGCGCGGTCTGAAATTTGTTCTCACTCTCAGATTTACTTCATTATTATACATAAAATTATACAGCATATAAAAATGTTAGCATAAAATATCAATTCATTTTATGAATGCTTGTTATTATAATCGTTATTAATTACTAATCAATTATTCGAGACATAAGGGACTCAGGAAGAAAGAAGGTTCTTTACAGCTAACAGTAACAGCCATTAAGGCAATGAAAAGATATATTGCTCTTATAAAAAAAAAATCATTTTTAGGACATCTGCTAATCATTAAGCTCAAACAGGGAATAAGAAAAGAGCACAAGAGATACATAGCTGTTTTTTGCATTTACCATTGCAATACTTCTCCCCGCTCCCTGGCAGGAAAGTGGCATTTGTATCACCTGGACAGCAGTTATACTCAAATCCACATTTGTTGCTAGAGATAACAAATTTCCTGATGTTTCTAATGCTTTTCGGAAAGGTAAAAATATCAATGCTCTATTATTATCATAATTCACATCATCAGTGTACCGGACAAATATGCTTTATGCCTGTTTTTAAGCTGCCTCTTATTAATTAACCTCATGCAGTAAAGCTAATTGCCAGTCATTTGTGGTTTGCCCAAGGCCCATATCAGAGGCTTAGACACATTTATTCCATTAAAACAGTTTCCTTTTAAAGGCTTTACAAAGCTGAAGGTCACTTCTTATTTCTATTTGTCTTCCAACCACACTTTTTCTTCCCTAAACAATGCACAAAACACAGGCTGAATTAACTATGCAAGCTTTTAATGATATTCATAAATTCAAGATTAAATCTTTTGCATTCCTTAGTCTATTTGCTTTAATTAACACCAACCGCATTGATCTTGTTTTTTTGGTCAGATAACTAACCCTTTTAAAAGCTTAGGAAACAAATTTCTTTGCAACTGTACTTTAATAATTACCCATAATCCTATTCTAACCCAGCAGTTGTGTCTTCGTTATAAATTAAATAAATCCTAATTGCAAGAGAAGTCAAAATTAAGAAACAGCTATGATTAAAATTAATTGGGGGATGGATAAATCACTAGTTGCTTCATTTGCCAACTCAGATCCTTATGCTGAAGGATTTAAATGTATATTTATATCTTAAAATCCACATTAATACTTGCATTCTAGTAGAACTGAGCCATTTTAGATATGATCACAGTGGTATCACAAAAAGTTTTATAGACAAATTTTTGTATCAGACAGCCCCTGGCTCATTTGCAATTGAAATGAACAAACAGTCCAGCCCTGTTTTTCTGAGTATGATAAATGGGACGCTTTGGAATTTAATAATTTGCCTAAGACAGTTTGTGACAGAGCAGGAATTCTGGTCTCCCAGCTCCCAGACTAACTCATACAATATCCCATGGCGAATGGGTCTTGCAAAGAAACCTAAATGAATCAAACACGATTTTCCCTTTTTCTGCCAAAATGCAACACACGCGGAGCTAAGTGAGCAACAGGTACAGCGTGCGCAGACGCGAGCGCTATCTTTAGATGAAACAACCACCTCTAAACATGCACGCGCGCTTCCTTTGAATTCAAAGGACAAACCGCATAGGCAGTGGAGGGCAAAATTCAGCCCTTTGATAGCAATGATGAAGAAATAAAAATGACAGAATTATTTGAGTGGGAAGGCGGAGGGAGTTCTACGCATTTCATGTTACACTTGACTGGAAACAAACCCGGCACTTTCAGTGAGCACCTATTAGACTCGCTATAGTCAGTGCAACACGTTCTGCCTGCAGCCACTTTTATTCTTCTTAAATAAAGGGAAAAGGGACAACAACCACGGACAGAAGGACAACCAGGCATAGAAAGACAGAGGTAGAGGGAGCACATGCCCTCTACAATAAGATATCCATTTACATGACTTTGAAACAACCACTTCCTAAAACATAGTACCATGACAGAAATATATATGTGAAAAATATCTACAGAGACAGCACTTGCTTTAAATTATTTTTCTTTCAGTAGGTTTGCACATTAAAGAGTGCACTTATTCTATGTGTATCAACACAACCTAATATCAATGCTGATGACATTCATTATGCTATGAAAAGTCACAAAGTACAAAAAAGGACAAGGGGAATATAAGCTTGCTGACTGCCACTCATCCCATCACACTACAGGGGCATAAAAATATCTAAAGAAGGAAAAAACTGCAATTTTGACCATTTTACCAATTTGCCGCAAAGATTTTTCTTCTTTCTGTCATTTGTAAAATTTTATTGAGTGCATTTTTAAAAGATATTATCATTCCCTTTGCTGGCTCTCTTGACCGTCAAACTCTCAAGTTGAATACTACAGTCAAGACCAACATTTACAAGCTCTGACCTTGATTTCAGTTGCCTACAGGATAGAATAACGGGAGGAAGCTGTGCTGAGTTTGGCAAGAGTAGAAAGAAAAGAGTGTTATCTAAAAGGCTGGGTTTTAGATTTGACTGTTTTGCAGTTAGAACACCTACATTTTTAATAGAGGTAAATGTGCTGACAGCTTGGCTTGGCATCAGCAGAAAGGATTTCATATAAATAAATGTGGGTAGAAGAAAAGACAAATAAAGCATCCTGCACAGACAGCTGTTTCATTTAGAATTCATCATTTTACAAAACAAAAGCACAAAAGCCATCTGCAAAAATCAAACAAACAAGGTCAGGATATTATATCCTACATGCATCCATGTAGTTGGCCTTTAGTGTGCTATGGGGTTACACATCACCTGTATTTCAACTGCAAAGGAATAGCAACGAGGGTAAATACTACTAGATACTAAATACTACTAGAATATCAACTCTCCATTCCAGTCAGACTTCAAGAGATGCTAAAATAGGCCCCTACCATGGAAGAACTGGGAATGCCCTTAATTCTGAAGTCCTTAAGAGCTACTCTCTAAGCTGTTGTGGTTACACCAACAAAAGATGGCAGAATTTGAAGCTTCCTGACAGTGTAACCTGTCTAATACTTCAAGTGAGTAAGCATTAGTCATTGTTTTAATCATTGCTTGCCCATAGAAAAGGCAACAATAAATTTATAATCCTTAACAAGACACAGAGAGCTTCTCTCTCACCTCTCCAACTTCTGCAACTGACAAAGTACTTGTAGGATAGCAAAAACCTGACACGTGGCATTGGTGTGAAGGATCTTCCAACTATTTTATTTCTATGTAGGAGTCTAATTCTGTGGTAAACTCCTGCCCTTTACTGGGTAGCATAAGGTCCTCCACTCTGCTGCAGAAACACAGGTCAGGTATTTCTGACTCCATGAATTTTCTGCATGTGCAGATTACTTCATATATAGGTAGTTCATTCTGGTCAAACTTGTTCTGGAGCTACCTCTCACAGTATTTACTAATCATATTTTAAGGGAACAGATCAGCATCGATTTTAGTCACTATATAGATCTTAGTTGCATCAGGTAAATGAAATCTGAATTCAGTATTATTTTACTGCTCCATGCACAAGTAAATAAGCTTAACTTATCTGGAAAAGAAAATTACTAAGTTTAAAGAAAATGTGTCTCCAATTCAGTTGTGGTGATGCGAGTACGACAGATGAGTTTGAAAAGCCTGTCTCTATTTTGCATCAAAACACAATATTTCTATAGACTAGCACATCATTCATGGACCTGAATCATTGCTTTCTGCAACTGGTAATGCACGCATGACACACAGTCAGGGAAAACAAAAAGACCTAAAATTAAGGCAAAGCAGTCAAAACAGACACATGGAATAAACAGACACACAGTATTCTCTTCAAGTAATATGAACATGCATTTTAATTCACATTTAGAGGGAGACAAAGGGGAGAAAACCACCCTCTCTTCCAGTTTCTTCCAGCTTGTTAGTTTTTCTTTACACAGGCTGTGCTTTGCACAAGCGTGTTCTTGTTTTGTAAGGACCCACAGGAAGAGCTCGTCTGACAAAGCTCATAACAGTCTAGCAGCAGAATATTCTTCAGCAGGATTTCTATTACACGTAATTGTCCGTCAGCCCTTACGCAGGCACAGAGAGGAAGCTCTGTCATTAGCTGCCTTATCCAAGCAATGAAAACACTGGAAAAGACATGGAATGATGTAGGGATGGTCTGCAGGACTGCAGGGATTTTAAATAAATAGCTGAATCTAATGCTCAGATTTAGAGACTGCTGAAGTTATTTTCTTGCTCATCACTAGGTTTTTCCCTATCCTGCCCTTCAACACTACCCCTGATTTTCAAAGAGCCACACTTCAAAATAAGCTACCAAAAATGGTTAATTATTTCCATGTTAGCAAGTCTAATGTGTGATCTAGAAACACTCTTTCTGGAAGCCGGTTGGTTCCTCACCCTCAAGAACACCATGCATTTCTCTACTTCTTTAAGCTATTTTTCCCCACTGCACATTGGGCTTTAAAAATGAGTAATACATGAAACTATAATCTTGTCAGAGAAGGCCACATATTTTCTTTCCTTGCTAAACATCAGTGATTCTGGATTGCCTTCTTGTTAGTAGAGACAAAGGGGACAAAGGTACATTTTGTAAGGAAGATTTGATGAAAAAGGAATAGTAATTTCTAACCATAATACCTTTTTTTCCTTTGTCTCACACAAAAGCAAAGCTGTCAGTGTTTTAGAAACTATTAAAACAAAGATGAGGAAGGGGAACTTTTTGAAAACCTGTCCACATTTTTTTCATAAAACAGAAACTGAAAGGAGACCTCAAGCTTCATTGTGCCGTGTTCTATTTATAAACTTGTTCAACATAGTCTACATTTGAAAAAGGCAAGAAAGACAAAAAGTGAAGGCGAAAAATAATTGTTCATAGGACTGAAGTGATCTGTTCAAGGTGACACAAGATCAGAGGAACTATAACAGACTATATTAAACTACACTACTGTAACCAACTTGCCAGAACATGTAGCATTTTAATGGAATACATTCCAGGAAAAAACAAGATCCAGGTATTACAGGATTTGAAGGTATGCAGTGAAAACACTTTGTTTTGGATGAAAACAGAGGTACAAACAAGCAATATTCAGATCTACTTTTGAACTGACTCAAAATCAGAAGTGTTGTAGAACAGGACTGATGCCATCCCTTCTTATGGATTCGGCTGGTCCCAGTTTTGATCGAGAAGCAAAAACCAAGGATGTTGATGTAAAATTAAAATTGTCCAAGTCACTCCAGTAAAACCAAGAAGGGAAAAACATAAAAGGAATTTTAAAGAAAGGAGAAAATCGTTCAGACTATGAAATAACTATCATCACTGGAGAAACGACACTAAATACTGAACATGCGAATACAAGAGAATGAAAAGAACAAATGCCGTATGATTAAATTTTTGATTCCTTCTGCAATGCGTTGCAGGTATTTATATGGGCGTGAACGCAATATCAACTGCTTGCTTTTTCAATCCCAGCCTGGGACTGTAATAAATAAAATTAAAACTCACTGGGAATAATTAGCTGGGATATTTTCTCATTTGCATGGCCAGCTTCAAAAAAAAATTCATATGAAGTATGGCTTCTGCTGCAGGGCATACATTAAATCTTAGAGGAGATTTGGGAAATGCAAAAAGAGACTGTGCTTTCAACGGATTTATCTGAACACCCTTCACCTGCAATAGTAATTAATTTCCCCAAGGTCCATTTCAACAGTACAACACATGAAGTAACATAAGTTCAGTACTAAAAGAGAAAGAGGAAAAAAGTCAGAAATTATTATCATTTCTTACAAGTTACAACTGATAGTAAAATCTAATAGCATCTACAAAGTGTGTGGGTAGAAAGCAGGATTTAAAAGGTCAGCTCTATTTAGCATGGAAAAAGAACACTTTAGGCTAATTTCTTTGCAAAACGTTATCGAGTATTTTCACAAATAAAAAAAAAAATGCATAGAGATAAAAGGGTAGGGACTAAGGACACTTTTCTTTCACTGCTTTGCGCTCCATAACTCAAGAAGCACAGGGAAGCAAACTCACAAATCAGCTCAGTATGCTTCTCCCTAATGAGGGAAACTGTTAATGCCAATCCCATCACAGTGATCATTATGTACACCACATGCTGCTCTCTTCATTTGTATTTGTTAGAACTGGAACATGCAGATGAATCTTGCTTTAATAAGGATGGCAATATTATCATGTGCTTGGGTCTGCCCACTGATGCCACAGTGGTAAAATAGTGCCAGGATCCAGGATTCCTAAGGTACTTCAGGTCAGATTCTATTACTAATTGCAAATCTGTGGTATTTTCAGGATGTACGGCAAGGAGTGCCATCCATCCATCTGCCAAGGTAGATTGCAAATAGTGCAAATCTGCCTTTTTTTTTTTTTCTTTTTTACCCCGCCCTATATCACTTAAGGGACCTGAAGTTCCCAGCAGTGGCCTTGACAAGTACTCCCAGTATTCGGTATTTGCAATAGCAAGGGCAGGGTGCCAGCCAAGTAAAAATAGGACAACTTTGTCAAAGTTCCATCAAAGCAAAACCAACACTAACTGCAGCAATCAGACTGAAGTACTCTAGGAGTCGTAGATAGGGATATCAATGTATGTATTTATCGGTGCATTCAGACCAGTATGAACCTAAAGGCAAGAAAGCTTGTACGACCCTCACAGTTCATTTATGAATAACGTGTTCAACACATGAATGGCCACCTTGATACCAATACCCTAAGGCCCAGATACACTGGCTTACACCTAAATAAATGGCTTACATGGCTATGACAGTAGTGGATGCACAATATAGTGCTTCTGCCTCTGTCTTCACCCCACCTCAGCCCAGCTACCAAAATGCCAACAGTTTCAAGCTATTTCAGTCTTGACAGGGACGGTAGAATTCTATGAGTTTTCAGATTCATTAACAGAAGTTTTTCCATCAACAGACAGCTCAAATATTCCACCTATTCTGATGTGGGGAGAGAGGAGAGCAGCCCAAATGGAGTTTCAAGAACCACTACAGTGAGTGTCACCACTGTCGTTGGGAAGGATATGTCTACTTCCCTCAGAAGCCTGGCGGGGGCACCTTTGTCTGGCCCTTTTCAAGGGGACAAAAGCAGCTCCTATTTCTATGCAAGGTAACAAGTCACAGGAGCAGACCAGGCTTTCTCCTCCAACAGCTGCTTGACGTAAGCTACATATCAACTCATCATTCGAGTTCCAGTGCCTCTGAAGCAATTCTCAGCAAGAGAATCTCTGCCAGATCTCACCTCTTTGTGCACATGTGAAGCCGACTGGTATCTTCTGTGCCTAGTACTGCCAAGTAGACTTTGTCCCCACTGGATGCAAGAAGTTTACGATATTGATCAGCCCACGCTTCCAGGCTGCAGGCAATACCACAGCCCTTCTGTATTCCAAGGGGTCCATCTGCCGCATGAGCAAACAGTCATGTTGGGCCCAAAGGGAGCAGCTGTGCCATATGATTAAGGGCTAGAAATCCATAGTGTTGCTGGACCAAGGTTTAATGATTTTCTGGCACATTTTCCTAATATCCATAGCAACTCCTGAGCAGCAACATCTCTCAAGTCTACATTCCTACATGTATTCTCTGGATTGGATGCCAACTACAGCAAACAACCACCTCAGCTTCAGAACTGAAGCTAGAAAGTCTATTCCCAAAAGCTGTTATTCCAGCCAATTGCTCAATGGGAAATCCCAAAGTTTCTCAGCAGTGTGGCCAAGTTCTCAGCATCTGCGTATTTGTTTTCCTACCTATTTCATTTATTTTAAACCAGAGGCTGCCTGAATTTTCCCCAGCCTCTTCCTTCTCCTGCTTGCCCACACACATACACAGGCTCCCCCACCCACCCTTTTATTTGCCACGCAGAGAAAATGCAATGCACAGAAAAGTACTTAGGAAAATTCAGGTAGATCCTCAGCATGTTTTGAGATGCCTCCAGCCACAGCAATTCATAGTGCAGATTTTAAAGAACTGAGGCACAAAGTTTCCCATAAGGAAAAAGATGCTTTGAAAGGCAATAAGGAAAGTGATTCTCCTACTCATAAGATTGTCACCTCCCTCCAGAGTTCTCTTCTGCTCAGTTGTCCATCTAGCCCAGTTTCCTTGGGCTGACAGCGTTACAGTGAGGATTACTGATGGAATAAGTTTAACAGCATGACACCGGACATCCCTGCAGCTTCTGGCAATCTGTGTTTCCCTTCTTCATTTACACTTTATGTGCTATTAGATTTTTCCTTTATATTTTGCCTGTGACATCTTACAATATCCTACTTGAAACTGCAAGATATGAATTGGTAGAAACAGCAAATACTCGGTTATTATTCACCTCCTTCACACTGCTCCTCATTGCACAACCTGCTTTGCTCTCTTTTCCAGCCTGGGGAAGAGATCTACTTATTCTCTTTTTGTACAGAGTGGCTTGTGACACACATATGAACAGAATGTCAGTTTTAGAACCAGCCATGAGGACTGAATGCCAGACAATATATTAGTTCCAACTGCACAGAGCACTACCCATGAGTGACCCTGAGAGGAGACACTTTGTGGGATGAGTTTGTCAGGTCACAGAAGAGGTCAATCAGTACCTCTGACTTGATCTGCACTTTAAAGTGCAATGCACTTCTACTATTTGAAATAGAAGTTGTAAAGGGATCAACACACACAGTTTTTAGCTTGATTTCTTAAGGGGAAGATCCTATAATGATGCTGGGTCTCAGCTCCTGCCTCTTCCTAATAACTTGCAGACTTTTGCCATCACTTTGTCCATATCTGAAGGAGGAACCAGATGCCTCAATTTCAAGTTGTATATCTCACAAAAATAGCTGCCCAGGTAAAGGGGAATCAAGTTAGTGCCCAAAGAGACGCACTCTTTAGACATCATGGAATCCACAAAGAGGAGAATCAAATTCATATCAGGGTAATCAATTCTGCCACCCACAGCAAATCATCCTGCAGTTGGAAAAATGAAGTATGTAAAATGTAAAAATGAATAAGTAATTTTACTGTTTTTGATATACGTTTCTTGCCTCCAAAGCAAGAACAACACAGGGCTGTTCCAGCTGAAGCAGAAGCCTAGGAAAATGCATCAGAATCCCACAGTGCTGGAAGGGGAGTGAGAAGATCACTGAGTCCATGTGCATAACCTCAGGCAGGATCAGCCATACGAGTTTCTAATTCCCAACAGACTCTTATCTAGAGATGGAACCTGCCCATTACACATGGCTTTTGGTTAGAACTAGCAGAGCGTAGGACGTGTCGTGGTGCTAACACCGCACGCGTACCCAAAGACACCTCCTACCTGCCCCCTCCAACAGCGTGCTCGCTGCAGTCAAGGACTTCAGGGCACCTTCACTTCCATGTGCCCACTCTGCTTTATTTCTTTCTGCTCTGTACTGTACGATAGGAGGGAAAGGTTGGCGTGTTGTAAGAAAGTGTATTTTCTGACTCATTAATGCAGTGTAAAGCAAATACACCCTACTGTGCACCTGCAGAAACCCTGAAGCGACAACAACAAAGAGGGATCAAATTAAGTAAGCCCACTCCCTTTTAAATCTACAGCTGGCATCTATGGCATAGCAGGAAATATTCCCACTGTTTCTTTCCCTCTCAGTGGGGTGGGGACAAACGCATTAGAGGCTACTATGACACCTATTACTGCTCAAGGGCAGCAATATAAGCACCATACTTTGGATCACTCTCAGAAACAACTGAGCAATCTGTGCTTTTGGGCAACTACAGAAAGTTTACATTCTACAAACAAAAGAAAAAATAGTTAGCTGGATTAACAGCATGCAGGGGTGGGGAATGCAGAGTCCTATACACATGTTGCTAGAGGAAAAATTCCACCTACAGTTTGCACTTTACCACAAGGTCTTTACTGTACCACAGTCCTTTGAGGAATTACCTTTATCTTGAAGGAGATGAAAAGTAGGTTTGGGACTAATTTCCAAGGCTTATGGAACATTAACAACTCCAATATGAAGGGGAGAGGTCATCTTTTCTTGTCTCCACATGTGACACCGAGACACCACTAACACAGCACTGCAGTGCTATGGCTCCCCAGATTGAAGGGGATTGCAAGGCGGAGAACATTTGAGTGATGTTGAAGAACATGAGTGATGCTAGCACTGGAGCTGAGAGCTCAAAACAAGTAGTCTCTTAATAGCAGACAGCATTAACCAACCTTTTTCAGCCAACAGGATATTGCCTGCTGTGAAATTCCGGAGTGTACAGATCACATCTCCACATCCCACCACATCTCCCGCCAGAAGACCCTAGGTTCTCTACTTGTTAGGGTAACCCCAACTCTTCGAATTTCACCCTGAAGAGCCCGCTCAGAGAGGCAGAGGAGGTCTCCAGTACCATTCCCAGACTTGTTGAGGCTGCAGGCACCTAGGTTAGGATTCATGTTCAAAGCAGGTTCAGCTACCTCAGGCTTATTGTGTCTGCAAAGCCATCTGCATTTGCCACTGGCTGCCCAGACAGATATACACCAAATGGGACCTTGTGTTTTTCCATGGACATCTCTATTTTCATGTATGCACTGGCTGGTAACTCAGCCGGTGACAAAGCATTTAACCTCTAGGAAACAGATAATGAAGGACTGAAGTAACAAATAGAGGGAGATAGAGAGAATTCACGCAANCCAGACTTGCTGAGGCTGCAGGCACCTGGTTAGGTTTCTGGTGAATGCCTCACGCTCAAAGCAGGCTCAGCTACCTCAGGCTTATTGTGTCTGCAAAGGCATCTTCATTTGCCACTGGCTGCCCAGACAGATATACACCAAATGGGACCCTGTGTTTTCCCATGGACATCTCTATTTTCATGTATGCACTGGCTGGTAACTCAGCCGGTGACAAAGCATTTAACCTCTAGGAAACAGATAATGAAGGACTGAAGTAACAAATAGAGGGAGATAGAGAGAATTCACGCAAGGTTCACTTGAGCACACATGTTCAAGCACTAGATCCACATGGGATGAATTTATGAGAGATTAAGCGGCAATCCCTCACACAGCACATTTAAATTCACAGCAGCTCATCACTTTACCCAGGAAATAGTGGCGCGCCCATATAACATGCTTAAACAATTTCTCTTGAAATAGTACTGCCAGCATCAGTAGCACACCAAGCTTGGCCTCTTTCAGAATGATCCTGTTAACAGTTTTTAAGAGCTGACTCAAGTTTAAGAGATGCCCCATTACTGTTTTCAGAGCCCCGGTCTGAACGAGCTCAGCCTACAAGCCTGTAACCACTGAACTGCTTTCTAAATAGAGGCACATTCCTGAAAAGAGGTTTTTGCCTAAATAACTAAGACAAATGCCCCATTTACATGTTAATTAAGATACACAATCCCCACATGCATTAAAATTACAAAAACACGTGCCTTACAGTGCATATAGCAATAAATCTTATGATTAAGAAAGGGGAGAGCGTATTTCTCAGGGAAGATACCCCTACAGAATTTTAACACTCCTCTCACAACCAAATACAGGTCGAGTAGCTGTGTAGCAAGCTGGAGCCAGGCCCCAACTCTTGCACAGTCCAGAGCTGGAGGGAGCAGAGTCCTGCTTGAACTCATTGCAGGGACTGGAAAGGAGGATTTGCTCCAGATACTCATGCAACAAACCAACTTAAACAATCTCAGGACAGCACATATATTCGAGCCTATACCATGCTCCCTGGGAAGCAATACAGACTGTGGATCTGCCAAAATTCTGAATTCAATCTTAAATCTTCAAGACTAGTTTGGAAGAATGCAAACTGTAACTACTTTCTTCAGCTTTTCCTCAGCTCAACTGCTAGCTTAGGATAAATTGAACTGGCAAAATAACAGCCTCTTCTCTGAATCATCTTAATTTTATGTGAATTTCACCCTTCTCTTCTCCCAATTCTGTTGTTCGCATAAGCAGTCTTGATTTCAATACTGCAACAGCAGTACTTCACACTGTGAATCTTTGAATAACTTTTTTAACTTCCTGAAATTAATTTTGTAGATCTCAGCGCTCTCAGGAATGCCACAGTTGTTCAATGCAGTTTGTACAAAACAAACAAACAAACTTCTCCTCTTTCCTTGCAAAAAATTTTGCCACTTTTATTGGAGTTTGCGCCAGGCAGGGACAGCACACAGGGTGCACTGCAAAATGAGAACACTGAAATTCCCTAGGTCCGGCAAGGTCTTTGGTGCTGAAGGAATTTCGGAGTTTCAGCACAGAACTTCCACACGCTGGAGGCTTCTGCCTTCCCTTTCAGCTGCTGCAAGCCCCACGGCCGCAACAAACCCAGCCGCAGAGAATCACTGACAATTCTGAACCAGATCACTTTTTCCCATTCATTTTTTATCCTTCTTCACCTAGATCACATAGTAAGAGACACACAAATTTCATGCTGTCCAGAGAATTGCATGGGAAGAGAGTACTTTAATCTTCACTATATCATATATAAATTTTGTTTACTTTTTTGATACATGAAGGTAGTAAAATAAAGTGCCAACTTTCTTATGTCTAGGTCTTGGCCTTAGATAGGTTTATGGCATCATCACAGACTAATCCTTGCCATCTTTGAGATACTAAAGATTTCTTAAGATGATTCCTGCAGATTTCCTTAACTCTCGGGGAAAAAAAAAAATGCCTTTTCTTTTTTTTTCTTCCCATTTTGTTAAAACAAATATATCTCATCAATTCCATTGCCCATTTTAGGCACACCAAGTACCTAAACCAAATTCATATCCTCACAGATTTGATCAGCTTCAAACACAATAACACACTTGATAAAGAGAGTCAGTATTTTCTCCACACAAATTAACAAACGTGAACAGCCTGAGATGAGCATGACCTCTCACGTTATTATATGTTTTGTCCAATTTTTTAATAGACAGCCTGGATCCCCTCTGGAGTCAGCAATAAACTCAGCCTTGAGTCCCATGTCTCTGAGCAATAAGTTTGGAGATAGTAACTTCCTGGGCTCCTATAGCATTTCCAAGGCCTCCTGTTAACTTATCCTCTTTTAGCCGTCTGGAGGACATAAAATCATCGGCGTTTCTTTTTTCACTTTTGAAAACTTAGCTTTCATTTACCAAAAAAAAAAAAAAAAAAAAAACCCAAATAAACAAACAGACAGAGCGTAGTATTCTAAGTTCTAATTTCAAAGTACATGTGGTTACAAAAGTAGTTCAGAAACATTTATATCATCCATATGAAGCAAACAAGAAATTATGAAATGATTTAAAAATTAAAAAAA
This sequence comes from Crypturellus undulatus, assembly GCA_013389825.1. NCBI lineage: Eukaryota > Metazoa > Chordata > Aves > Tinamiformes > Tinamidae > Crypturellus > Crypturellus undulatus. The sequence goes on from VWPW01000002.1 coordinate 87,163, forward strand.
AAAAAAAAACGGTTGCTCATTTGCCCTCTATTCTATATGAGAGCAGTGAGTTTCCTCCCAGGTTTCAGCCTGAGATGGATTCAGATCAGTATTTAAATTCAAATCTGTCTTTAGTAAATACAGACATTTTATCATTATTTTGTCCTAGTGAATAGGCAGTATGTTGCATGGGGTGTATTGAATATTATAAAGGTGCTGTGTTGTACAGGCTAACAAGAAAAATTTTAACTGATCTACTTAAATAAAAGTAGCCAGTATATTAAGGGGATGTCATGTTTTGATGAACTAAATAATTTTCCTTCTCTTTCACTTCCCTCTAAAACTTCAAAGCAATCAAATGTTGTTTATGCATAAAATTTGGTCCTTTCACCAATCTGCAGTCTGACTGAATTTGCATACTCTATTTCCTACAAGTCAACATGAAGACAGCCCCATGTAATTGAAACCATTTCCCCTCTAGTCTTTTTATTTTTGCTACTAATATTTTGTATTAGTAGCTCTATTATGCCTAATATCTGTAATGTGGCAGATTAGAATTTTCACTTAATGCAACCTGTATTTATAAAACATGGGGATGAAAAAAAACCCAAACAAACAAACAAGAAAAACTAATAAAAGAAAAAGGAGACAATAATTACCTGTCTTTGATGCCACAGAGATCGATGCGTAAATCACTAAAATTCCCCAGGGAACCTTGCTGAACTAAAATGAGGTCCTTGGGCTGGTTATCAATAAAGATGAGCCTCATACAGCCTTGAAAAGCAGTAACAGGATTTAAGCATTGGGAATCGGTGAAGTTGTCAGGGCACCCTGTGGGAGAGAAGGAGAAGAGGCAGAAGAGAGCACTGGAATGTTCATGTATTTCTGCTGGGACCTCCTGACGCAAGGCCTTGAAGTCTAATTATTCCAAGCGTTTTCATGCTTTGTGCTGCAGTCTTCTGTGTTAAAAATCCTTTGGTGATTAAAAAATAAAAAAAAGAGCAGCCAGTGGAGATATCAGAGTATCACGTTTTCATGTGTGCTAAGCAAAATCAAAATGTTTTCTTTTTTCATCATCTCTAAACTCTACAGTCAATAGCAATTGACTCCCATAAGTAAAGTTGTGCAACTGTAAAATTGTTATGGATCAAATTCTGCTGCTGAGGCAACGCACAGACTATAAGGACGGACTCCCATGGACTGCAGGAAGGGGAATGTTTTTGCCTGAGCTTCCTTGATGCTTGGACCGCTAGCTCCTAGATCCAAAGACTTCTCCATATCGTTAGTATTAATGCTGTTTGCAGAGGATTCACAAAGATCAGAATCCTGCTAGACACTACAGAGAAGTACATGAGTTATAAAGACAGATGATGACCATACAGAGAAATATATAAAGACAGATGATGACCATCTCTTCACTTAAATTAATGTTCACACTGAAAAAAGCATGAAGTGGTATTTTTCAAGATTATTCTTCCTATTTTCAAAATTGAGCTAAATCCATGTTCTTTTCAGTGACAACAAAGTATCTACATACCTTTAAGTTGAGCTATATGTCAATTAAGCTCTGAAGTCACTGGATCTGCTCAGGACACTGATGTCCACAAGCTTAACAATAAAGGTCCTGTAGTGTTTTATCTAGAAATAAACATTTACAGCTAACATGGCTGTGTGGCACTGGGTGTTTTGACAGGCACAATTAGCAACGTCCTGGCCATTAATAGTTCACTATTACAGCTGCGTTAGTGGGTTTGCTACAGGCAGCTACTGGGGATTTATATCGTGAAAAGCTGGTTCAGATGCAGGACAGGTTACCTCCAAAATAGTAGCTGTTCCCAGAATAGATCCTTGAGACAGTGGTTGCGTGGGCAGCCGTGGCAGAGTTGTTATCCAGGGTCAGGGTAATGCGGTGTCTTCTGGCATTGATGTTAACCGAATGCCAGAGGCCATCGTGGAGATTTGTGCCTAGGAAAAAACACGTACAAAGGGTGAAAAAAGAGGTGCAGGAGACAACGGTGTTCTACAAACCTCCTTTGCACTCGACTTCTGATCACGAATGTGCAGCTCGCCTCTAAACGGACAGAACTGGCGGCTGCAAAAAACTCCATTACCTCTGGAAGCAAAATGACTTAGGAAAAGACACGTGAAAAGTAAAGGGGTTTGGGGAGTATTTAAGGAGATCATCAGCACACTTTAATCTACCCTGTCCCTGACACTGTAGACACTCAGCGGGCTGGCAGTGCCCTTCATCTTTATGGCAGCACATTATCGCTTTGTGAGGTTTTATTCTTATTTTCTATCTGCTGGGAAATGCTTACGGCTCACAGAAGCATGCAGAGAAGATCTCTGTTGAGCTTTTGGGACTAAACACATGCCAGAGATTGCAGAGGATTAGATTCAGTGAGATGGTCATATCACGTCTCCGTCTCCTCATGAAAGCTGACAACTGCCAATAGGTTTCAGCACAATCTGTGTTCCTGAATGCCCTCCAGCATTAAGTCAGCACATGGTTTTAGTGATGGATTTGCTGAAGTCAAAAGGGTCTGCAGAAAGCTGGGATAGCCCCATAGTGCAGGAACCTATGTAGAGAAGTGGGAGATTAGGCTCTAGGGCACCTTTTCCTCTTCCACACACTTGGAAATAACCTAATTCTGTTTCCTTACTCTGGAAATCTGTGTTGCAGATCACTGCTCTTGAAATGGCAGCATGCAGCTAGAAAAAAAAAATTCCTTTCCTCTCTTTTGACAGTCACAGAAATCAGCGGGCATGATTCTCACTTTGCATCCACTACTGCAGATCAAGAGCAACCTAATTGCAGGTAGAAATATGTTTCTATCAGGCTGGCATAAGTGAAACCAAGCTCACAACTACTCACTCCCTCTTAATGCAGCTTTCAGAAGAAACAAATGAACACTTAGTGCCACAAAGAGGTGTAAGAACGATTCAAAACAAAATACAAAACCTGTGGGTGTTGTGTGTGTGAGAAATAGTTGCATGACGATTTGAAAATGAGACCATTTCTGTAGTAATGGCTGCTAAAGCGTGCACAATTTTTATGGAATAAGAGCCCTATTTCCCAGCAAAAATGGACGAGTTTTCAACCAAAACATGCCCATTTTGAAATGAAACATGTTGTTGAAATTAAAAAAAAAAAAATCAATACAAAATAGGTCCCATTTGGGGCAAAAATAGGTCTATTCTTGAGCTAGCATGACTTTATTGAGAGTACCTGACATCTGCAGAACACGCTACTTGTAATTTTGCATATTTTTCCATGTGTAAGTAGGCAGTTTAGAAATGTTTTGGATAGCACCAGAGACTGGGCTCAGGTTCATGATTTCAGAACTACATAAAAGCAAATACACCCAAACAAATATTGAGAATGTCTCAGCTTTGTCAACAATTTAATTAGGACTGCAATAAAGGCTGGAAACTCATTTTTCAACATTCATTTGCAACAAGCCGAGGTTATAGCAATCTACATGAACAAGGCTAGATGTACGGCTGCCTCTATATCATAAAAGGGAATAAAACACACATATGGAACAGCTCTGCTTTGACAATTCTATCAAATTTCATTTTTTCTTTTAATAGTCACATATGCCTTCTTTTAGTCTGTACTGGGAATATCTTAATATCGCATTAGTTTAAGTTGTCACTAATAATAGTATTTTAGAAATAACAGTATTTTAGAAATAATAATATTATTATTTAGACTCTGAGATTTATTAGTGTACTATCCTTTTGCCTCAGGATATCAGGTAATCACTCTAGGTGGAAATGAACTGGCTGGTCCCCATTCTGCATGCCTGCATGGCAAGAGGAGATGTCCCCTGCTAAAGAGGTCCTGGACTACAATATTCCTTGGTCAGGACACTAGCATGTCATGTACAGGCCATATTGCTCCTGGATTTGTCATGGAGTCTGAGATTGCCTGCTAAAACATAGCTTTTATATACACCGTCACCCTTTACAAGTAATTTTCCCTGAATTTCAGGGCAGAGAGGATGCTCTGCTTCACACATTTGACAACCCTCCAGCTGTGCAGAGCAGCCTGCATGCTGCCTCAGGAGGCAATCTGCACTGAGCTACACCAGCAAGATAGCAAGAGGGGAGCAGGTTCGGCCTCCGTCTCTCTAGCACAGGAGTCAGAACATCCTGATGCAGAAAATCAGCTCTGCTGCTTCAACTCGTGCTGGGGAAGGAGCTGCAGCTCAGCTGACTTCAGCACAATGCTGGGCGAGAAGCATGAAGGTCTTCATGCGAACTACCTGAGGAAAATTTAGCATGACTGTTCAAAACCAGTGTCAGAGGTAATTGCAAAGTAGGGTTAGTCCAGAGACCTCAGGATGGCAATTTTATGAGTTCAGATCTCTCTCAAAATGCAAAGCATGCTTCCACCATTGGAAAGGTGGAGACAACTCAAGACAAAAGAAGATAGGATGTCCTTCCTATCTTCCTTCCTTCCTTCCTTCCCCTGTTATCTTTTCTTCCCATATCCAAGGTACAAGCGAGAGAAAACAAGAAGTCACCTGCACTGATGTCCACTGGATTCTCGGTCACTTTTTGAATGAGCAGTGTCAGTCTCCCACCATGGAGGTAAAGGAGGAGATGTCCCGAGTTTTCAGATAGCTCAGTAGACAGGAGCAAACCGTCTTTATTCCACGTTCGAAACTGGAAGCTGACTGACAGTCCATCAATCTGAGGCGTGCCGGGTAGCAGCAAGTAGCTTCTACTGGCGCTGACAAAGGTGATAGGAACAATTTGAGGTTCTGAGCAGGAAAAGGTCACGTTCCCCTGCAAAAAACAATGTGATAATTTACTTCCTCTGTCATCAAAAAAATCCATGCTTAAATTAGCTCATTGCTTTTCTAAGGGTCCTAAAAGCTGAAATAGGCATTATAATCCAGACACAGATCTTCGGGATTCATTAGGAAGCATATATGTCCTCTCTGGAAAACACACACGTGATTAAGTTTGTTATTCCATTCCAAACTGATAAAAAAAATCAAAATCTCAATTCTTGGAAGAACTGAACACATTCCAAACAAATTCCAAACACATTCCAAATGTTCCATATCAAGACCATGCCATGGACCAGAAAGGTCATATTAGCACTGCAGGCCAGTGCTAGCCCAAACAGCTCTACACGGCTGCCTCAGCTCTGAGTTTCCAAGCATCTCCAGTCTTGAGTTCAAGTGTAGCCTTATGTGAAGAAAATCAAACTCATTTAGATCTGTGCTGACTTCAGTAACTGCAGCTGGAGCATCAGCAAGTCCTTCTGAACCTCCAGGTGCTGCAGAACATGATACAGAGGTCGTGTACTGGTTCTGCACCAATTGATTATCCTCAAATGCACAAGAATCCTCCTAAATAGACTAGTTTTACCTTAAATATAAGCAACCATTATTGACCATAGGATTTTACCTACACAGGCTTACGAGTGAAGTCTCTCTCATCTGCTTGAATCTACTATCTGAGGCCAAAGATGAGGCAAGTATTTTGATATTTAATTTAAGATATTTAATTAACAGCTGTATTGGCCTTGTTTTCTGTATCCATCACGACATGGTTCAGGATACTCTGCATGATAAAATATTTCACTAAATAATAATAGTTCAATGATTAAAAATGATAACTTCATAAAAGTTTTGCGAATTCACAAGAAAACACAAAGTCATTTGGATCCAGTACTTATATGAGGATGAATCAAAAGCTGTGAGATTTCCTGCTCAACGCTAGGTCTCATGGTTTCCTACAGAAATGGGAGGAATGACTAAAGCATTGCATAAACAGCAATTATGGTGAAGCCAGGTATCATTTCACTGTTGTACACAGTTGATTGCTATATCCCTTACCTGCCTCCCTCCCAGAAATGGTGTTATTTGCCAAGACAAGCAGCACACTGACTCAAACCAGCCAGATGATCCCCTACAAGCCAACACATTTATACAGCCACACACCTCCCAAAGCCACTTCAGGAGGGTGTTGCAGCCAGCTTGCTTTGAGCATGGCTGTTTTGTGAAATACTGACTGAAATCTGATAAAAACATGGAAATAAATAGCATTCTCCAAGCTACAACCTCTCATCAGAGCTGGTGCCTCTCTCTAACAGGATAATTATAATGAACAGCACTTGATGGATGTGTAGGAAGATGCACAGAGCTGGTGGAATCCCTTACCGAAAGCTAAGGCAGCTGATAGAACTATTCCCTGTTGTTTTCAAATGTCTTTCTACTCTTTATTTTAAAATGGAAAATAAAGTGGCAGAAAGAGAGTGAGTTTATCACTGGATGAAACGACTCCTTAATAGATACATAGATATATATCTATCTATCCAAGTATTCCCCACTCTGTTAGGTGCAGAATGCTACCTACCAGATACAGCACTGGCAAAAGGTATCAGTGGATATATCGTACTGGAATAAACTTTGAGACATAAACTGAAGCTTATCCAAACTTGAAACTTATCCAACATTGGTCAGGTGGGAACAGAAATGGAAATTTGCTCTTAATCTTTTAAAATTTTATATTACATGCTATTCTTTGCACAGGAGATTTCAGAGGCCTTTTCTGGGGAGATAGGGGCAAGATGCTAATATTTCCACCTCCATTTTTTCCACAAAAGACACAATCTGAACAAGACAGAGTCAAGTCAAACTTTTCTAAGTGTTTAGAAAATCAAAATGACAAGGACAATTTTCATTTGGAATTTTAGATATTAACAATGATTTAGGTACTTCACACAAAGTCATTAGAGAATTGCCTATCTTACAAACACCTAAGACTGAAGATTGAGGGAAAGTTCAAATATTTGCTTCAACGAGAGAGTAGAATAAAAAGCAAAGCTGTAGAGGGGAGAATTTGCAAATTTAGACCAAATTTCTGTCTCAAAGCTTTCTGCAGATTTCAAAATCAAGCAGAACTGCCTATGCCCACACTGCCTGAACAAGGTGAGATCAACACAAGGCGAAAAGAAACCCACTTGCAACACACAACCTCTCAGCTGACCTTAAAAATAATCCAGTCAAGATGCAGGGCTGCCAAAATGCTTCCAGCTACTTGCAGCAACACCACTGGTTTTATAGCAAATATCCCTCTGACCCCTGAAAAGTCTCCATTCCATTTATGTTAGCTGGTGATTTGTGCCATCAGGCATGGGAGGCTTGTGTGGAGACTGCAGCTAAAAGGATGAGTGGCCACTAAACACCCAGCCAGGGATGGGTGGGGAGGACATACATTTCTCCTCCCATACCTAACCAAGGGATACTTAAGGGCTGTAACCTCTGCATCAGCACAACAGGGCAAAATAGGTGTGATGCCACATGCCACCAAGGGCTGTGCTGCAGTATTCTGTGTTGGAGGTTCATTGGGGAATAGAAAATAGGTTTGTTTAGTTTGAGGATTATTTTTAGCGACATTTGTATTCCTCTTCAGGAGTTGAAATGCCCATTATATAGGGACAACAAGTAATTTTAGTCAGAGCTAAAACCTGGCCAAGTCAATTGGGAAAAAACACTATATAAATAAATTCATACCACTGGACCTCCAGTCATTTCAAATGACTCATTTTAGAAGGGGAACATCTTCTTAAAGCATCTTTCCAAAGCAAAATCTGAGGATGTAGCTAATACACCCTGACAGTGGCTGTGGTGTCCTTGCACAGAACAATGCTGCCTACCTTCCTAGGGACAGGAACAAAAATATTTAAAAGAAACACGCAATAAAAGATTACCTTGAAACATTTTCATTCACTGATGTGGGAGAGGTTCCTGCAGAAACTGTTAGATTTGCCCTGAATGTTGTTCTCAAACAAATAATTCCAGCAGGTCTAGTCAGAAAAGTAAACAGTTCTCTGTAAACCTGCATCTGATCAGGAGCTTTTTGTTTTAATTGGCAGTAGTTCTGAAACTCTCCAGGGTACGTACAGACTTCTGGCAGACACTTGATTTTATAATTGAACCCAGTTTAACTGAAAAGTAAATGTTCATTGGCTAGGAAATAGGATAAGAAGAGTCTAATCCCTGGAGAAAAGCAGAGGCGATCAGCTATATTCAGCTGCTCGAAACTCCTGCTATCATGTGGCATTTGAGAATTCCATCGAGTCCAATGTCTCCAGACTGATTAATGATTCCTCTAATAAGCAATTACATCTTTCCAGGAGTTATTCTTACAAGAGGAACTTTCTGAATCCATAAATTAAATGAAAGCATTTGTTCAATGTCTGCCTCAAAAGAGTCCAATCATCCCAAATTTTTGCCAAGAAAGGTAGAGTTACAGAAGTTGTTTTTGTCTGAGCAAGATATTGGACAAACAGGTGACAACACATTACAGCATTTTCAGGAAGAATCAGAACCTTTTCCCTTACAAGAAAATTGGAGCAACAACATAGTTGCTAAGGGATGAGGATAAAAACAGATTACACAGAAGACAATCCTCTGAGCCGCAGCTCTGATTCAAAACTGTCTGGAGTTTTTCCAGTGGATTTTGTAGGATTTTAATAAAACCTCTATGACTTTAATGAACCACTCCAGTCGTTCCTGGGCTTTCTTCGTGTGGTATTATGTACTGCTGAACGAAGAGAGAAGACTGTTGTAACAAAATAGGGACAACTGGTCACCAGTTTCTTATTATATCCTCTTGCTCTCCTGGAATACTAATCAAAGTAGTAATATGTGATTGGAAAATAATTCAAATTGAGAGCTGAACCACCAATAATATTCAACCTGCAGAAATGATATAGGCTAAGATCACATCTTGAATAGAAAGAACAGCTACTGGCAGGTTAGAGCATTTCCTCATCGATCACTCTATGGGTAATATTCAATACAGAGGATCGTTTGTTTTCTGAGGAAGTTAAAAAGGAAGATTTCATATGGCAGGTAAAGGGACTAAAATGCCAGCACTGTCTGAGATGGACAAACTGGTAACAGATACGTCTAGGTTAGAACTGGAGGACTGCGTCTAGATGTCAAGAGGTTCCAGAAAAAAATGTGAAGAGTAGAAGAAAAAGGTGAGGTCCTTACTTAAAAGGACAAAGCTATTCTTCAAATTTGGGTCACTTGCTTTCAAGCATAGGAGAATTTTGTGGAATGAAAAACAAAGCAAAATGTGATACCAGCTCCAACATACGGACACATCAGTAATAAGCATCTTTGCATAGGATGTAGGAGGGACAAGATGTTACTTGAATTACGACTGCTCCATTGAGTGATTAACTACATAACCCTTCCCCAGGACTTGGGCCTAGTCCATCCCAAGGGAAGGACTCAGACTTTCACCAAAATTGTAATATTGAGGTGAATTTCTCTTTTGCTGATCACAATTTCACAATGGAAATCTCAAAGCTTCCCTGATGCAAGTTTCATTAGAACTAACATACCCTTATGATAGAAAAATCACCCTTGCGATAGAGGATTTCCCTCATGCTGGGCATCACAGAGCAATAAAAGGCTAATGGTTTCTCATGTTGACTTTTGTTGTTAAAGTATCATGTTCCTACAGGAAAAATCAGTACTTAACTAAACAGCAAGATTTCAATAAACTGAAGCACTATCGCTGGGACAAACTTCGGGATTACATGTTTGGCTAAACGTTTCTGGGTATGAGCTGGCTCAGTCACTGATCAGTAAAATAACAAAGAATTTTATCATCTTTATGCATACAGTAACTGCACATTAATACTGCATGGTATTGGTACTGCATACATATACTGCATATATGGAACAAAACTGAGGAGTTTGTAGCAGAAGAGGGGAGCAACTATATAACTAATATGAAAAATAATAAATCATGTCTCTCAGGAAGAGAGATAAGGCAAGGAGAGAAAGCATGCAGGAAGAAATACAAACAAAATATAGAACACCTAATATTTTCCCTCCTGCGAGCAAAGAGAAGGAATGAAGCCAGTCTTTCAATTTCACCTTGCCAAGACTGAATAAGATGGATGTCTTAGATGAAACTGGTGAATTAGCACAATCTGAGTCCAATTTTTGTTCCAGTTCAGGGTAAACTGATCTACAAGTTATTAGATTTTATTACCTGGAACAAAACATAGCAGCAAGGAGATTCTTTTTATTATTAAAACAGAAGAACATCTACCTTAAAATAGAAAAGTGCATGGAAAGCAATTCTGATACGCTTTTTTTTATTAGTTTTCTTTATTAAATTTTCCTCTTTTAAATTCCAATGATCTGTGTATCATGGCACAAGAGCAGTCTAAACCGTCGGCACGGATTGCCTAGACTCCAGGCTCCTGACCGTGACAGGGTCAGCTTGTCCCTTTCAGTTATGGTCCCTTACTCTGGGCAGTCAAACAAACACCAAGCAGTTCCCAGGGCTTTAGGAATTGGAATAAGACCTTAGAAAAGATCCTTAAACCTTGACTTTAGAGCAAATTACATTTTTCGCCATTTTCTGTATCCCCTGCTAACTCCTATGACAATAATTAGTCATCACTCTTGCTTCCCACAGGGACTAACAGCCTTATCACCTCTCTCCTTGAAACATCCTCCTCTGCTCAGCAGGTACTAACCGCTCTATTCACTCAACTTGACTATCCAGATAATGTAATAAATTAACCTGAGAACAATTGTTTCTAGCCTGTAATTTGCTGATGTTTGATAATTCTCAGAGAGTTCTTGTTTGCTCAAACATTTGTTAGCTTTTCTGACTTATATCTATTATTCCAATATAAAATTTAAGATCTCTCTCTTCCTGAGAGTTGCTTCACTTGTGGTCATCAGGACTAATCAGGACTACCAAGGGCTACAAAATAGGTCTGCTTTGCCTTCAACTTATTAAAAAAAGTTTTAGTTTTAGATATTTAACTCCTGGTACTTCAAACTCTAGCACAGGCCTTCACAATAATGTGATATTCACAGATATATCAGCACTTATAATAGCACTTTGGTGGGGAATGTGTGTAGACAAGCAAATTCTTCTCAAGATGAAGGCATCTCAAATCAGCTTAATAAAATAGCTGTCTGGATTTTTTTGGGAAATGTTTGGATTTGCTATAAAGAGAATGAATTATTAGTTTACATTATCCTGTCACTAGGTATCTTTCCTTGCTCTTTGATGCTGGCAATTGGTTATTTCCCTGAGGCACTACAGTGATGCATTCGCATGTCACCACATCCCTGGCTGTGCTGAATTGTCACTCCCAGATACAACATGGCACATGACGTAGAAATTCAAGCATACGGGAGACTTGACAACGTCTGCTTTACAAATATCCTGCACTTCTCTCAGATCAGCGCACTGTTTGCTTGGCTATTTAAGAATACAACTCCACTTCTTATTAGATGGAGACAACCGAAGAGAAGGAGGTAGAGTTTTCCTCCGTTTCAGTGAATACACATGGCAGAGCATTGAGAAGATCAAGCACTACATCTACACTGTAGATGTAGATGTAGTGCCACATCTTTTCAAGATCTCTTCATTTCCCTTCCTCAGATAAGAAACTTCTTATTCTCACAACACAAATCACGGAGGCAGATAAAGATTTCAACAGTGGCCACAGGTCTTCACGTTAAAGGAGCGGTTTCTAAAGATGCAATCTGAAACCAACTGTATGTCAACCCTGGCCACCAGGATGCCCTGGCATATCCTTCTCCTGGTAGATTTAGTAGAGACCAGGAAATTATAGATTTTTAAATTCACCTGCTGTCTCCCCTTGTATCACCTGTGGATTAGGAGCTCCCTACAACCTCCTGCACAGAAGAGCGGGGCTCTAGGCACTGCAGAGAGGGTGATGCTCAAGCCAGTCCTGCACCTTCAAGTAAGAAAAGCCAAGGATACACCTAAGGGTCATCTCACACCCGCCAATGCCTATAATTAGACGTCTGGAAAAAAAAATGCAAGAACAGCATGGACATAACTGATATTTCCTGCTAGTACTCTCCGATCCTGTTTTCCACTTTACTCCCTCTGCCAGACGTAGTTTCCATGTATTTAAACTTAGCTCCTACTGGTATCTTTTCGCACTCCTTCCTACTCATTTAGGAAAAGTAAGAGTCCGTACAGAATTCCTTGTACTGGGCAATCTCTGCTTCCATTGTACTGAGAACCTAGACACAGCCAGTGGCAGCACAGACCTTTAAATTATTATTTTTAAGCACTTGTAGAGGTTCCCCAAGGGTCCAGCCCTAGAACCACGATAATAGTAATTTCAGAAATTTGACTTCATAAACCTCTGGCAGTCAAAGCCAGTAATCACTTAGGGAAGCAAATAAAAGATCCTCTATCATTTTGCCACACTCAAGGACTTAAGGGATGGAAAAAAACATGCCATCAGGGACAAAAGAAACCCCAGAGAGAAGATAGATAGCCTGTCCAAATAGATAGGGATACCATGTAGAGGGGTTAAATATTGGGCAATACAAAAAAGGAAAATTTGAGGGCAAATTTCATTTCAAAAGAGACAGGCAGCCTCATTATCTTGAGATGTTTTCTCAAGGGGATTTATTGCAAGTCTGACAACTGCAAATGAGTTATAGAAAATAACAGGCAGAATGATAATCACATCCACTACTCAAGAGTATCCTACAGTACAATACTCTATATTTGACAACCTGCAGTTTCTTTCTGTTGGTTCAAATGCAGCTGATTTGGGACCATTATTTGGATGGAGGAAGAACTTGTGCAGAAGTTGAAATCCCTCTGAAATGGATGCATCATCATTCTGCACATGTAAAGGATGTCAACAATAATAAAACAAAGAGATTGCTGGGTATTAAAACTCACAAGTTTGGCTCACTGACTGTGCCAACATTCAGAAGAGAATGCTGAGGCAGAAGAGAAGCAGAGGCTGAATATTTACGTCTGCCTCTATTTTCAAGGCAAAAACTAATGGCCCTGAGTGTTGAGTTTCTAATCTAGAATTGGCCAGTTTGGCTTTAGATGCCTTTTGTTAGTAGGAAAAGTCCTTTTGGAGATTCACCATGCAAGCCCATCTCTAGAGATGTTCAGTTGAGGCAGGGAAGGAGGACAACTACACAACGGCTCATTGAAAAAAGAGATTCCAAGACTCCAATACATTTATTTCTAATTTTGCCCTGCCTCTTTCATCACATTTTCATTCTAGATTACAGAAGCACAAAGCAAGTAAGTTTGCATCTCCCTGGGAACATGGACTCTTGCTTGAAAAATCTCAATAAGCTTGGACTACAAGTATTTAGTGCAGAAGTAGTCTAGTGGCAAAGGACTACATCTAGCAAGAACAAGTTGTTTTAATAAGTAAATTGTTAAGCTGCTAGGACAAGCAGAAAAGAAGGGAAAGAGAGATCAACCCGTGAGGGTTGCAATACCTGCAAGGTGCAAGTGGAAGAAATAAACAGGGCTGGCAGAAAGGACATAGAAAGATGCTGGATGTGCAGCAGCTGTTTCTGCAGCAGGGTGTTCATCCAGGGCTATGGGGCACCGAGTACAGCACCACGTCCCAGTACTTCACGCACACAGCGGCACGCCGGACTACAGCACGGAACAGATCACCAGCCCTGCAAAGTGCTGGGTAACAGCCAGTATCTGGAAAGCATTTCCTTAAAACCACCACCTCCGTGAGGGAGACTGAAGGAGAAGGGCACATCCCCTTCACCTTAAGCTGACCTAAAGAGTAGGATTTGAAGATCTTCGACCTAGCACAGGTAACGGCTGCACGAAATACACTGATAACTGGGTGTTGCGCTGAGTTGCGCTCAGATGGGATATGGTGAAGAAAACACAAATTGTAAAGTTTCTCTTTTTCTCTTGACAAAGGCCTTCATAACAGTCCAGCTGGCAAAACAACTCACTATTTAATGACCTAAGAAGCCAGCAAGGGCTCCTTCCTCCCCTTAGAAAGTCAGCTGAGGGGAAGAGCAATCTAACACAGTTCATAAGATTTGTACCTTAGAGTCCTGAGTCAAAGCAATCAAACCTGAGGTTATTAAAGCAGAGTCCCTCTAGTCCCAGGATAGCTGAAGCATCCTGGAGTCTGGCAGCTTTGGCTTCTAGTACAGGACTTGACACACACAGCCTTTTATTTTCCTTTTCCCCGTGCATTCAGCCCAAGGCAGGGCGAGTGAGGAGGGGACACCAGCCTTGCTTTGCTCTGCTTTCTGTTCATACACCCTGCTTCAAACCAGAAGGTGCCAGAAAACCCAGAAGCAGCTCTGTCCCCATGTTCTCCAAACATACAGCATTAGCCTAAAAGCAGATACCAAGACATGGTGCAGGAGTGAGGCACAAACTAAACTGAGTGGAAATTTTTAAAATTTTTGAATGTTACATTGCAGTGCACTATTTCCCTTCCCTGTGAAACAAAATCTTCTGTCTTATGGTTCTTTGGTAACATTTGAAAATATTTGTGTTTTTTCCATAGGCGCAGTTATTTGCATGTCTTATGTTAGCAGAAGAGAGAAAATTGTAATTCCTTTCACTTCACCTGTACTGTCCCACATTTAGAGACACTATAACCAGGTCAGTGATTCTCAGACCAGCCAATACCCTGAAAATAAGGAGCTGGTACAAAGGAAAACATTTCTGAGTAAGAGAAATATTTATTCTTTGCTATAATGCCTACACAGATACCAGAATAAAATGTTGCTACTACATATTCCTGCATAATGACAGAGGAAAGCTTGGAAAATGAAAATTTACTTGAGTTAATCAGAAACCACAAAACCAATCAGAATCATGACCTCTATCACACCATCCAAACAACACATTTTCAGCTTGGAAAATGAGCTAAATTTTTTCTCCAAATAGATTGCAATATACCTAGAAAATCAAGGAAATCTATTAATTTATGCACATATCTTCCAAAGACTGTCACCACTGCAACTTTGGCTGCTTTCAGCACCACTGATACCAATAAGCCAGTTAAGTTCCTACCAAATCTGAACTCCATTCCTTGGTGTAACTGGCAGCACAGCCATATAGAACAGAAGCACACACGAGTGTCTCTTACCACGGTGTAGATCTGAGGTTTGCGCCTTTTGGCAAGGTCTATTATATTGACTCCGTTGTAATAAAGGTTCTCGATGCATCCGTGGAAATTTTTCCTCTGAAAGGTTCCTGGTTTCCCTGGTACTGGAATGCCTCCAAAGCTGAGCTTTTGGAAAGAACGAAGGCAGAGTTTAGGGTTTAGGGTTTAAATTCACTAACTTTGCGGCATTACAATATTACATACTGTATTTGAAACTGAGCGGTTTATTGGAAAAAAATGCAGTAGGTTTTGCTTTTTAACAAAACTTCTGTGCTGCTAAGTGCTGCAACACATCAGTATTGTGCAGACTATAAACCATCGTTTAAATAAGGGACAGAGAGCTCATAGAGAACTTGAAGTGTCTAAACAAATAAAGCTTCCAAAATCCTTGGAGTGAAAATACTTTAGACTCCTGAGAAAAACAAAAAACTTCCAATAATCCTATTTTCATTTTCCAGATGACACAGCTCATTTCTGTTTACCTCCACTAGCGCTTTCGGCAAAGTTTTATTGGCATTACCGCTAGGTTTGTATTTTGTTTTGGTTTTTTTTCTCCCATTTTCCCATCACAGCAAGCAGCACCACAAGAGATCTAATACCTGCAAGGCAGGTGCAGGTGTCGGAGCTGCCCTGTGGTCCTGCTGTGTTCACTGGTGCTGCGAGACACCAGGGATGTGCTGAAGGCTGCTGGAAGCTGGGCAGCGTTATTACTTGGTCACTATTCCTCATGCTTGTTACAAAAATCATGGAAAATTTAAGGGTTATTTTTCCTCCCGTTCTAACAAGCCACTGTGCAGAAGTAGATAAAACCTCCCTGGATAACCTTCAAAGTCTTTCTTTAAAAACAAGTTCTTAATGAACTTGTGTCTCAGCTGTATTAATTGATCATCTCACAGAAATAAGAGAGTAAAATAGATTTCCGCTTTACTTCAATTGCAGGTTTGTTATTGGCATCAGGGCTTATGTGGTAGCACTGTTGTTTTTTCCAGTGAGAATCATTAGTTCCTTCTTAAAACAACAGACTTTCCTCCTTTCATGTTCTCTTGTTTTAAGTTTCCTGTTTCAGGCCTCTGTACTAGGTTTTAAAATCAGACAAAAAATCAATATCAATTATAGCACTGCAGCACTGAGAAAACAGTTTCCTTTGTGACTGGTAATAATTTTAATTACCAAACTAACGGCTTTACTATCCTCTGCAAGGGATCACGTGAAGCGACCCAGGTGAGAGCCTCTCCCAAGTTCGAACCTGCAAAGATTCACACACCTCGTAATCAATGTCCAAGTGATCCGAATCCCCCTTGGTGCGGAAGTGCTGCGTGTGCCTGTCCACCGTGAAGTTCACTTGCTTGTTGAAGCGCTCGATGAGCACCGAGTGCCAGTGCTGGTCGTCCAGGAGGCTGCCCAGGGTGACGGACGTGTGGCTGGTGCTGAAATGCAGGTTGGCGTCCCCTGGGAGGGCAGAGACGAGCAGAGGACATCGGAGTCAACTCCTGGTCCTTACCTGGAACCTGCCTCGGATTCCTCTGGGGCCTCTTACTTCCATATGTGCGCGGGTGTGTGTGTGTATATATATATATATATATATATATTATGCTGCACCCACACACTGCAGCACCCAGGGGACTTGTTGAACTGTCCGCATCCTTCACCCTGCTGCACATTTGAAACCCTAATATTTCAAGAACTCCCTTTGGATTGCACCACAGTGTGTTCTCTATTCACAAAACAGGTCACTCCTGGCACCTCAGTTGCAATTGCACATTTTTTGTGTTTTAACAGGAAAATTGCACCTGGCCATTTTCAGGGAAAACAACAAGGCAATGAAGCAACATGAATACAATTTTGTTCAGCTCAAAACCCAGCCTGGATCTCCAACAGCTGCAGACCATGTATTCATCAAGCAGTTTCCTGGAAGAAGCAATATATATATAAAAGTGTGTGTGTGTGTGTGTGTGTGTGTGTGTGTATATATATATATACATATATATACACATATATACATATATATGTGTATATATATGTATATATACATATATATATGTGTATATATATATACACACACACATATATATAAAAGTATAATGTCATATTCCTATTCCACAAATCAATAGATTGCCACACTCAAACGTTTAAGATGCAATGCCTGTTTAGTTCAAGTGTATTCCAAATAGCAAATGAGCAAAATGGTGCATTATCATTCCTACTCTTTGATTAACCAGCTAAATAAATAAATAAATAAGAAAAGATTAGCTGGAAACTAAACAATTAATGAGCTTATGTAAAAATAAAATCCCAGAGAGCTGTGGAAAATTGTTACTGACATTTAAAACAAACACAATTAAGCACAAGGGGAAAAATGCAGAAGGAATTATTTACAAATTCTGTTTAAATGCCCTCAGTTTGCTCCTACTTGTTTACAATTGCTTGTAACTCTAACTTTTCATTAAAAAGCAGGATGAAATACATAGTACATTATTGCCTGCTTTAGCTTCACAAAACAAACTTCCTAAAATGTCCTGGAATTGTTCTGAAATAAAAGCAAATTATTACAGGAATATTTGAATCTTAACTGCCCTCACCCAGGTTGATGTGCAAGGAGAGTTTCCCTTTCTGCAGCTCCAAGGTAATGTAGTCTCCACGCTGCCCTTCTCCATGGAACAGGACTCCATCCCCCTGCATGCTCTTGAACTTCAGTGAAACCACATCTTTGAACGTGCTCATAAGTTTCTGATTAAACCTGTACAGCAGCGAACTTCTGCCATCAAAGTCCGCTATATCCGATTCTAGGGGAAAGAAGATGGAAAAATTAAGAGGAAGAGCCGCATCAGAAGGATAGTAACATCTTAACATCCTTTCAATAGCAGTTGGAGTCAGGTAGCCACAAGATGCAGTTGGCATCTAAACCGCCTTGGGGCCATACCACATTTCACCCATTTCCACTCCCTTCCTGTGAGGAATACAGAATACTAGGATAAAACCATTAGCACCTTCTGCCCTTCTCCTCTATTTTCAAGCAAAAGTTTTGTTCTCATTTCTTTTTTCTAAAACATAGCAGGCACCTTCCATCACATTTAGACCTTCAGAGCATCCCTTGCCACAGTTTGTGTGCTAAACGCACACATTATTCCCTGTTTTGACTGCTTTAGTTCTCCCTCCACTGTTTGCAGCTTCAGAAGTGTCTGCTGAACCATTTCTACATGGCAGCACCCACTCCTGCATCCAAATTAGCATCATCTAACACCTAGGGCTAGCCACAAGCTTGCGATAGCTTTTTATCAGCCCCGTTTCCATATTTAAATTGACTAAGCTGGCAGGGACCATCAAATATCAGTCAAAAAAAGCTTGTGACAGGATTTCATGGGAACTAGGCATCTAACCTGATTACACACCTGTGAAAATCCTATTAGAAACACATTTCCCCCTTCAGGCAGCTTCTGAAACGATGGGAAACAAACTACCTACTCTCTAATTGCAATTAATACCTCTTTGGGTAATAGTAGATTGCAGTATTTGTGTTGCTTAATAAAGCAGTATTTTATGCAAAATATATTTTTAATAAACTTTCTTTTTCTTCATCTATAACTAGCATATTTCAGGTAGTGTTAATTACATTTAACTACTACATTGTGCTAAACATGCAGCTGGCGTATATTTACTTAAATCAAATATCTAACCAAATGTAATTTGGCACAAATCAAAGATAGAATATCTGCTCATAAATAAATCTAGCACTTAGTATTTCCTGTTATTAAAAATTTATTAAAAATGAAGAGCACCATAACAAGAAGAATAATCTGAACAACAATTTACTAAGCTATATAATTACTGGGATAAATACACAAAAAATGATACCTCCAGAGTTACAAAGAAACAACAAAGACAATTTTTGTTTGCACATCCCGTTTTTAATGATAATTCAAAACAATCAGATTTGCATTTTCTTTTGAAAAATAACTAGAAGTACCACATGCAAAGCAACTATGATCTCCAGGTCAGCAACTGCATTATGATTAAAGCTAGAGACTTTGGTCACTTAAGTTCACTTGAGAGATCTTCCACCCTTCTTGGTTTTAATAGTACTTCCATTTGTTCCTCAAAAAAACAAATCCACACAGAAATAACCAGCTTTAGAAAGGTTTGCAATTAAAAATTATTACCAGCTCAGAAAATAAAAGAACTGTTAATGATAACTTCTAGATCTTTGAATAACCATTGTAGAAGTTTGGTGGAAGACTTATAAACTTGCAGCACAAGGGGAGCTCAGAATTACATCTGATGGGAAATACTGACACTTGGAAGCGGATTCCATTTCAAACCAGAATAAAAAAAGTTACTTTCCATAAAAAATGAATTAGCAAGTAATTCAGCTCTGGAAAATCATTCATTCTGGAATAAACGAGGACTAATTTCTCATCCGTGATGTCAGAATTGTAAAATGATGTTTAGATTTATATAGGGAACAGTTGCTACTTTAGGAAACTTCATGAGAAAAGTATTCACACCATCTGCTTTAACTGTTTTTAACTTCTGATTTAGGTGCTCACAATCACCTCCCTCAGAATTGCTGCTTTTTCTCTATGGACTTGGCTGCCAGTTTCTATAAAGGGAAATTAATTCATACCTTAGTTCTTACAAATTTCACCTAGCTATTAAATACTTCAATTTGCTTAAATTAAATTGCACGTATACCGTACAAATAGCTTCATTTTAAAACAGGCGAGAATTAAGACATAACTGTAAAAAAAGTTAATGAAGTCTTTGTTCTCCCATGTCTTTGGCAATTAAAGTTGATTTTCCAGCTCCTCAAAATAAAGCCAGTGTAAGAGCACTAAATTCTGCCTTGTTGAAAGCAGTCCGCGTAGGTTAGATCCTTACCCTCAATGATCCTAACCTTCAAACCTTTGGAGTTCATACTTCATTCCTTGTTTTCCGCTCCCCACTAATCCATGACATAACATGCACTGACACTTACATATATAATGAAGGAAAAAGTTCCAAGGGAAATCCTGCAAAATTCTGCTCTCACCTAACTCTATTGGTCATTAAAACACTGGCTAGAATGAAACGGAAAACAAAACAAAACAAATATATATATGCTCTCACATAACTCTATTGGTCATTAAAACACTGTCTAGAATGAAATGGAAAACAAATAGCATTATATATATATATATATATATATATAATGCTATCAGTAATATCCAAAAGTGATTAGTGGCAATTTGCACGACAACAGATCACCAGCTTCTCATTGAAAATTGTTGAAAAACATTGAAAATTCACTGGAAAACACTGCAAGATTCAGCATGAGTGTAAAGCAATTTCTCCAGAAAGCTTCTATTTGTTTGCTTGCTTTTTTGTGAGAAAGATAAATCCAGCAGAAGACCCTTGTGTACAGAGTCATCAGAAAAGACAGTATCTGATCATATTCCCATGGGCAATAACAGCCGGCAATGAGAAATTAAAGTCTTGAACGACAAAAATGAAGACCTCTACTCTTCAGAAGGAGGGGATACCCCATCTCATACCTTATCATTGATCCCACCATGGTTTTCCAGCCTGTTAAATGAGCTACACCTGATCCTGCTGATGCATTTTGGGCCATTACGCAGTTATATAATACGATCAGCATTTTCAACGCAGCCATAAATCTTACACTGTAAAGGCAATTGTGTCAGCAGATTTTTCCTATGCTAAGCTAAGAACACTTCTCTCAACTATAAAGACATACCTGTTATCCCCTAGCATGCAAAACAATTGGTTTGCCATCTGTCTGAACATGTATTTCCTTAAAATTCTATTTTTCTGTTACGGTCGTACTGCTTTTGGTGACTTCATTGAGAAAAAACAGTGAGCATTTACCCATACCTCTGCACAGAGGTCTTCATTCAACTTATCATACAGCCTTTCCTGAACTGGAAGCAGCACTGTGTGTATATATTTATTATTTATTTACATCATATCATTCCTATTTTGTACCTGCTTGAAGAACCGAAATGGCATCTTTGTAGAAATTTCAACTAAACACAATTATTTTTTCTTAATACATACTTTCTGTGTAAGGAATAAGACCATAAATTACCATGTATCATCTGTGAATTCCATCTGATTTCACAGCTTTAGAGTGTTTTTTTGTCAGACAGGAACATTGACCCGGAAAAGGATAAAGCACATTCATGTGCCTGAAGCAGTTTTGCTGGTTAAAAACACGGTTTTTATATTCCAAAGAAACAGTATCAACTTTCTACCAGAAAGACTAGCTGGACTACTTAGGGGACAGTGAAGTGACAGACCTCTCAAACAGCAAGTTATAAAAGGAGCAGCTGTGAGCAAAGCCCATCCAAGGGAATGCAGGGTATTTGAGAAGCCCCAGTGTGGCAGCAAGGTGCTCAGCTGCATGGTGCCCGATCTGGCTTTAGTCCCAGGACCTGAACAGATGTGCAGCAGCACATTAAATTCAGATGCCCTAAGCTGTCACTATCCCCAAACTTCACCACTCAGGGAATGCCACCATTCGCGCAAAAGATTCACCCGGATTGCCTATAAATTAAACCTTTACTTCTCAGTTTTCTGCTCAGAATATCCCAACAGCTCTGTTTTCATTTCGCATCCCAGCAGTTCAGTAACAGATCAGGTGTCCCATTTCAGGTGGGGCAACATTTGCCCGCAAGGCAGAATGAGCAGCCTTGGTCACCACTTGGATTTTAACCTGCCACCACCAGGAGGGGAGGAGGCAAGAACCAGCTGGCAGTGACAAATGCAGTCCCGATTAGGTAGGATCTAATTCATCTGTGTTGCTCATCTTCATACTCTCTTTTTGCTTAAGGTCTGGATCCAAAACTAAAATGACAGTGGAAAGCCTTTTAACTTCAGTGGACTTGAGAGCAAACGCTCTGATCTTGTTTACCTATTTAGCCCTTTAAGTCACTCCAACAGTATGAAAAGAATTTGGCATTATGATCCTTTAGCACCATTTCTTTCCTGTTTTGTCCCCAGCTTGCTGCTCCTGGTGATTTTTATGTCATTTCTTTTAACTCTTCAACTTGCTAATATATTTCTTGTGCCAGAATGGAACATGGTCAGTGAGCTCCTTTGGTGTTGAATATTACTGCATACAGTTATACAAGATTTCTCCCAGCTCAGGATGTGCTGTAGCTACACTTGCTGTATAACAATAAAGAGAAAATTTCAACAATAAATTGTTGAATAATAAAGAGAAATAAAAAATTAAATAATAAATATAANATTCAACAATAAATTGTTGAATAACACTGAAGAAAAATAAAAAATTAATAAATATAATAAAAATAAAATAAATAACAATAAAGAGAAAAAAGTTGTATGAAAAAAGTTCATACAACTCTGTGAAATGCTTGAGTGGATAGCCAAGACTATGAAACTGTATAAGCAAAATCTGTAGACAGGTTTGGCTTGGCATATGCAATCTGCCAGATAGAAACTTGAATGGCACATTTGTATAAACTGAATGAATATTTCAATGCTTTGTAAAACTTTTATGAACCACTATTTCTTTCCTGGCTTGCTTCAAGCTCATACCTTAATTCTGCACAGCCATTTTTAATTCCTGTACCCTGTAACCACAGGCTGCAGGACAAAGATGAAGACTTGGATGATACGAGTGCAAAGAAACTCAGCCAACAAGTGATTCCCAAGTCTTTGCCATGTCAAAGACGACACAACCACAATTTGACATGAAGGTAACTCCCACATAGTAATTCACAAGGAATAACAGCTGCAAGAATTTCAGCTTTTTATTCCAGCTTAATTATTAATTATCTGTGTGGACAATATGCTGTTTACCATAGCCGAGGTTCAGTCATTTTAATGTATGGGGAAGGGAGAAGGAGGAAAAAAAAAATCCTTGAAAATAGATGAGATAGCTGCTGCTTTGGATCCATGACGTCAAAGGCAGTTGCGTTTGATTTACAAGTCTCAACTTACAGGCCCATTCTAGGACTGGAAAAGGTCTCTTGGACAAGTGACTATCAGACCAGGCTGGAAGCTTCTTGCAGGTCTATATTCCAGTGAATTTTAGTCCACAGCTCCTGAATGGAGCCCACAGACCCTAAAAAGGCTCTTCCTGTGAACATCTGTGAACCCATCCACAGACTTGACTGTGGTGATGAGGCAACTTATCACCCTGGAGCTCTCTGTTTAATGTGACTGTGCGAATGAAGAATTTTAAGAACCTTTACTCTCAGATACTGCAAGAAGTCTCCCATACAGGGCCCTTTCCACTTTTCTTACAATCCTGCTTTCGCACCTGGGAGTGCAGGAGAACCTGATCTGAACGGAGGTGCAACTCCACTAGTGTCACATGCTGGTGGCCCATGCCACACCGGATTCAATTTACTGCTCAAAGGCTGTTCATCCCAGGAACATCCTCCCAATAAAACCTCACCCATCTCCATCAGGGTCTCTGAGCACTACAAAGCCAATTTTGAACACTTCAGATATAAATCCACAAACATTTGAGAAGAAGATACTGCATTAGTGTTTCCTCACTTAGGGCTTGCTTTCATTTTGTGCATGGGAGCAACACTCCTCTTTCTTTACATCCCTATGCTTCTGCAGTCTGCGGTGACATAGAGGGATAAAGTGGCCAAATTGCCCTGAGGTCACGGTGTTCATAGAGGGCTCCAAGACCCGTGTGACAAAGAGCTGCAAACGCCACCTCAAAGGCTCTTCACTACCTGTTAGGAAGGCAGGAGATGAAAAAACACCCAAGGCAAGAATGATTAAGGCAGCGGACAAGCAGCAGAACTCTTCGCTCTCCAGAGCTTTAAAGCCATCCACCAGAATATAAACACTGCCTAAACAATCTGCAGCACGTCATTTAACAATTAATTAGGTAACAATTAGTTAACATCAAAAATAAACTATTAAGTACTAAACTACATCAGCAGTATACAATTCCTAAGTACTATGCAAACTATGCAAAATTATGCAAAAAAGTACTATGCAAAAATCCCAGATAACTCCAGCTCCTGCCCTCGGGTGTGCAGGGAGGGAGGCTCACGGCAACTCCCAGCACAACCCAGTGCAGACACACAAATACAGCAATAACATGGCTATATATTTTATGTTTCATATAACTCCTGCTGCATCGGATGCCTCCCACTGTGCTAACAGCACCAACCAAAGCTCTTTTTTTGGGCAAAATGCAGGATAAGACTTCGCCACTTACTATAGGAGCAGCCGAAGACCTCGACTCGGAGTCCTGCGCGTCCGCCGAGGCTCCACTTGAGCGGGACGAAGCGCACGAAGCGGGCCTTGAGCGAGTGCAGCTTGTGGTGCACCACGCCGTCCGCGTTGCTGTTCCCCGGGAACACCTGCAAGGGCAGAGAGGCTGCATGAGGTGCTGAGCTCAGACCTGCGGACATCAGTGCTCGCACTTCGGCCCGATTCTCCGCCTCACAAATTATTGGAAGTTACTTTTATGGCCCGTAGCATCCAGCGAGATGAGGGCTGAGGCCTCTCAGGGCTTTGGTGCGCTCAGATTGCTAAAGGCTTGGGAATACAAAGTGGAAAGTATATATGTGTGTATATATGTGTATATGCATATATAGATAAAGGACATATATAGGACATATAAAGGATATATATATAGGACAAGAAAATTTGAAAATACACAGAAGAGTCAGCATTTTGATGGTGCATGCAACCAAGATTTGCAAACAATAATAGTTTTCTAACTTTTTTTTTTTTTTTTGCCTATTTGATTAATTACCTGCAATTGCAAGACAAAATTAATGGCCCAACTCTGAATTACTGCTCAACAAAAGGAAGTTCTCTACCAAATGAAGAATGACTGCAGGGTTTCAAAGATGAAGCCTAACAAAGAGAAACAACCAAGGTCCGTGATGCTACCTGAAGCTTTTCCAATTCATCTTTATATCCTGAGTCTGTAAAATTAGGCTAGAAATATCATAGCCTTCCTGTCATCTTCAAAACATTTGAGTAACTCAGCGGGGATTTAAATTTGAAGCTGGCAGTTCTGTAAAAATGAAAACTAAAGATAGAACTGACAGAAAAAAATCTTATGGAAAGGCCATATTTGTAAAAGCGGTCTTTCTCATTCCAAATATAAAATTGTATCAAGAAGTGATTTATACGTTTCTGCAATTCAAATGCTGGTACCATTCAATTACAGAATGCAACTGCAGGCAGAAATAAGCGTAATAAAGTAGATCTGAAATTCACTTCTGATTGCAGAAGACTAACGTAAAAAGATTGAGAAGTTTATCCCTATTACAAAAAAAAAAAAGACTAATTAACAGCTGTTTGAAATTTTACTCAAATACTGGTAAACTTTTTTTCAAAATGATAAAAACTGTGCAGAGATTCGAGTTCAGCGCTAACCCAGTGTGCTATTGTTGTAATAGAATCATGTTCAATAAAAACTATCCTTAAACACCTATAATCAGTCTCAGTTATTAGACCAGGAAAATATTTTTTGTTACAAAACTTAAAAACATTACCAAATTTTATCCATTTCACCTTAAAAGCATCAAAATGGAAAAATTCCTTCATACTCAATAACCTTAATTTTCCCAATAGCCATGAGCAGAAAAGACAGCACTTATCTAGATTCCTAGAACACTGCTTTGTTGATACTCACAGACCACAGGAATAAAACTGTTCCCAAACTTATCCTGCATCTCTCTTGTTCTGGACTTTTTATACAGAAGATCATTTCTTCTACAAGGATTTTCTGAGCGTTGACTTGCCTCTCTCAAATTCAGCTATATTATATAATTAGAAGCTTCTGCACTTGCTCATCTTAATTCAAAGATAACCAAAGACAGCAGCTCAACAGCCTTGCCCATGGGATGTGTTTTGAGGAGCGCCACAAGTAGTACTTCAAGATGTCCTAGGCTCACTCGTCATGCTTTACAGGTGGGATCTGAATTCAAATTCCAGCTGAGAGAACTTCAGAGTATTCCCCCCACTCATATTCTAAATAAAATGAACTCCTGCTCAGTAGTGAAATTGTTAGCAGAGAGCAATTCTCAGAGCTGTAGCATCCCTCATTTTTATTAAGAGAATCTTGCACAGAAAAGGAGGATGAATGGGGATTTTTAGACTCAAGGCCCATCTTCTAGAGTGCTATGTCACGTCCAACGATATTGGCTTTCACAAGGGGAAAAAAAAAAGGAAGGAGGAGGGGGAAGAAGGGACAAACAATAAGTTTCCAGTTGTGAAGAAGGACTGAGAATACAATGACTAGAATGCAAATGAAAGGTGAAAATTAAGAGACAAAAGAAAATATATACCATAGTATAATGATATGAAGGTTCAGGCTCCATGGTTTTTTTCCTATTATGCTTTAATACACAGGGCTGCCAATACTGCAAATTGCATCACAGGCCACAGAGTAGTCATTTTATGCAAGAAAAGGAAACATATTGAAAAAAAGAGCATGCGGAGGGCACAGCATCTAAAGAAATGATCTCTGCAATCACCAAGCGATAGGAACCTGGTGATTTGTGAATGCAGCTGTACTCTGGACGGCCCACGGGTTTCTGCTGGAAAGCAGGTAGGAGCGCGGCACACGCAGCCATCCACATGCCCTTGTGGGCTCTGTCAAACTGTAAAGAGGGCTCAAGAAGATCCCTACCTGCTGCTACGGGCAGTCTGGAGACCTTGCTCACAGGGCAGTGTCCTCACAGGGCAAAGAGGCAAGGACATTTATGGCAAGCTTGAGCAAACCACGCAGCCTGGCACAGCACACTAGGACAAACTGAGACTCCAAATCATCCAACCCCCAACGCGACATATAACTACATAAATGTGCTATCCATATAGAAACAATCATGTTGGTAAAAATAAACCCCTTATAAATCCAACCCTTCCTTTACAGTTGAACTTCTCAAGAGGGAACTGAAACTTTTCTAAATAAAATCCGCAGGCCATACCCTACCTGTAGAGCTGTGCCTGCAAGATGACTCTGCCTGCAGCAGGCACATCAGTGCTTGTTGACTGCAGGGGAGCACTGTGCATGCCTGTAGGATTGCTTTGATTTTCGCTTTCAATCCCCACTGCGGCACCGATCACCTTCTGATGTTTTATGGACCACCTGTGGGCTGTAGACCATTGATTGAATAACACCAATTGCCACAGATGGTCACTTGAAAACTCTGATCCACAGCTGACACCAAAATAATCCGTCCATTAAAGATGATGAAACAAGGATGCAATACCAAATTTCTTAGCTCTGGAGGTTCAAATATTGATTAACAGTAAACGTATCAGTGGGAATGGCAGAAATACTTCCTCTTGAGAAATGGCCTCTATTATAACTTCTCGCGGATGGGGATTAATTCACAGGAACAAAACGACAAACTAGCAAAGAAAACAAAGCACCGCATGCAATTTCCCACACAGCACAGTTGCTCTGGTGGGAGGCATAATACTGAAAAGCTTGGGGGGTTTGGTTTGTTTTTAGGAATTCTGCAAACAGAGCAGACTGTTGATTTACATGGGATATTGTGTTTCTGGTATTATATGAGGCTTATAAATTGAAAAGCTCCATTAGAGCCAAATACTGCTGTCAGATTTGCAAAGGCAAAAATGTAGCCTTTTAGCTGTAGTTAGTGCCTGTAAGATGGCCAGTTTGCCACATGCAGGGCTAAGTCATGACATCTGGCTGGGTGGTGCCCAGCTGTGCCACACGCTATGGCTATTTAGGAGCTTTTTCTTATCCCCAAAGGATAGGTTCCCTGTCAAACTCTGCAGACCTCAGCAAAAGCTGCTTCCACTTTCACAAGGAGGAGACATAAGAGCAGCTGTATGTACTCAGCATGAGGCTCCAACTAGCCCAGTGCAGTAGCTTTAACGGTGGCTGCAAGTTTTACCCTTTGGGAAGAGTAGAAATAAGGCAAGCACACACCACACTTTTCCCAACACTCAACCCATCTGTTGCATGGGCTATAAGAAACTAGAAGGAAAAAAAAAAAAGGCACAGAATTCCAGGTTAGTATTCCATTATCAACAACAAATATGAAATAAAACTTTCAAAAGGTATTGAAATCTCTAAACTACTGCTAATACCTGGGATTTGGATACATAACTCCCTCGGGGAAATAAACAGTCTAAAACAGCAATTAAATGCATGACCTGTTTGCATAACCGACCTGTTCAGAAGGATCCCAAAAGCTGTTTAAGGGCAATTTAGGAACATGTCAAACAACTGAAGTGAAATACAACAGTTGTTTAGCAACCCTCAAAAATACACTTTTTCCCCTGGTATATGTTAATTTAGATCCATGCCGGATCATTTCAGCCAAAGCTCTGGTTTGCTAAACCTTATATTGCCCTTTGGCCAGACCACCATAGGATTTAGAAAGGTTGAGAGAGACAAGTGGAAATTTGGCGCAAGGAAAGTATCTGCTCATCAATGCTTAATCAGTCCAAAAGGTAGCATCCTATTCGGGAATTCACCTCCATCTCCCCCTGCACGCACATTGTGGACAGCAAATGGCAACTTATTTACCGAGCTGCAGAGCTCATTCCCATAATGACTCTGCTGAACACATTTCACTCTCCCACTTTATTAGGCAGGTAATGGGATGAGTTTGAAGTGTGCACGCAAGGAGCAGCACAGGCACAATCAGCCCTGAACGATGAGCAGGCGGACCTGAGGTTAACTACCTTCTAGGGGGGATATTTTTGCATGTATTCAATGCTCTCATTTCTGCCAAAGTCACGCTGATGGACTGAGCCGCAAGGAGAGAAAAAAGGAAAAAACAGATTATGAATGTGCAGGAGGCATAGAGCACAGATGTTTGCAATTTACAACATTTCAACCTTCACTGAAGGTTGCAGAAATACCAGCCACCTCCAAACCTCAGCCATGGCATCGCAGTATCCTCCAGTACCCCAAGAATTAAGGACAGGAGTGTGCTCAATTCAAGCTACCCAGCAGCCTGGTGAAGAAACCAAAGGCAGCAACAACTGTCATAAATCCCAAATTGCAACAAGCAGAGTGAAATAATGTCATTCTCCCTTTTAAACTCTCTTAGTAAGATGAGAAAGTCATGAATGCACTGTTGGGAACCGTAGCAGCCTCTGATTTTATGAGATGCTGCAGTATTTTCATGCAACAGCTGCATTGCATTAGTGCTCCCTAGCAATACACTGGGTCTAGACAGGCTTGCAGAAGCTAATATGACTTTTGACCAAGATCTGTTTAGTTGTTGCTGCAAAATAAAGGCAACTGTCAGATTAAACAGGACTGGAAATTCCCCACTTGACTCTGTCCAAGCATTCAAATTTAAGAGCATACATACAGATGTCTTTCCTGCAAAAATGTGAAGATAAAAAACAAACAAACAAAATTTAAAAAAGCACCTTCATAGTTTCAATGTTCTTCCTGGATTCCACCTTTTGTACATACTGTGTATGCAGACAGTGAAGAAGGTTGCTTTGCTTTGATTTAGGTAATGGAAAAAGCCCAACATATGATAGTGGTAATATTTTGTCCTGAAGAAAAGTATTAAAATGGCTTTTTTTGTCAGCTCAATCTCCCTGCATCGAGACTGGAAGCTACTAAAATTAAAACCTTCACTTATTTGGGAGCTGGGTTAAGAGCATCTCTTGACAGTGTGAGGTTCATAGTAGCATCCCATCCTAGGAAGACCCTAGTGCCCTCTTCATTATCCCTCCTTATTTTTCCCAATTTGAACTGGAAATAAAAAAAATAAAAATAAAATAAAAATAAAATAAAAAAAAACCCACCACCACCACCAGCATCATCGAACAAATTACATTATTATTCTACAAAAAGGCCATTTAGTTTCCTTGTACGTTAAGAATTAAAATGAATGCCTGCAGTACTTAAACCAAACACGGTACCTTCTTCTGCACATAGCCAGGTTGCATAGCAGACCTGGGGAGAGGCGACACAGTAATGAATGTTCCACACACCAGACTACCTCATCACTTACTTGAATAATTTGCTCAAGTGGGCAGGTTATTTGCCTCTGATCTGCCCCATTACACCGAGTATGTAACCTTCTCTCTGGTTAGTTGCTTTCTAAACACAAGAACAAATACTGTTAAACAGTATCATTAGACATAAATCGATGATTGTCCAACAAAAAACTCATTTATATTAAGGACATTGCTTGTTATCCTTGTTATCAAGTCTACTCACAGATTTTTCAAATAGAAAATGCAGATTTCATAATGACAAAATATTCTGCAAAGAAAAATGTTTTATCTTTAAAGGCAAGGAAAATTCACACAATATTTTGCTTAGACAGGTACCTATTAAGTTCAAAAAAATCAGTTTGATGCTAATGCCATTAAAATCATGAAGCTTCCTGAATATTTTCAAGATGAGTCATTTCCATTTAGATCAAAACCAGTAAACAAAATATTGCAAAATGTTGTAATTCTGTGCCTTCTTCCCCCGCCCCATTCTGCTTTCTGCCCTATAAATTTAAGCGTCTTTTCTCATTCTGTAAAACAACAAATAGCAAAAGTTGAAATTTTCTGCTGGACCAGGCAGCCTGATTTTCAAATAGTTTGAATTAGTTATCTTATAAGTTAACTTATACAAGTTAACTTATTTTGATATTTGATAGAATAAATTTAAAAAATAAAAGGCTAAATAAACTTACTCACCATATAGTTTTATCAACTGCAGATAGCTCTCAGTGTGAGCAAGTGGAATCTCCAGTGATTCCAGTGACAGAAGATTTGGAGCCAGGTATAAAAATAAGTGGAATGCCTTCTACTGGACCCTCAAATATCCTTTTCCCTTCCAAAGTGTTGTAAATTTTATTACTTTAGGAATAGAGATACCCTCCTAAAGCAAAATGCCAATGAGAACATCTAATCCTGAGATGATCGCAGCATAGGGCTTTTGAATTTATTTATTCTTCATAATTACTGTCTGTAATTGGTGGTAGCTGAGCTGTCTCTTCTTATCAAATCACTCCAAGTAGCAATTTGGATACAGAATAGAGGATCATTTGAATTCCAATGGTAAAATATTTTGCAAACAAGAGCTAGCCAGGAAAAACATGGAAATACTGTAATCATCAGAATAGATGAAATAGAGACACTTCCTCATTAAGAGGCCCTTGTAACCTATCTTAGTAAATAAAATAGAGCCTGGAATAGGTTAACATCCATTCTGCTCTTTCATATGGCATTGGTTTCGTTGGTGTCACTCTGTTTCAAGAGTTTCCCAAGCCTCCCTAGCAAGGTTTGAGGTAGGATTTATGCCAGAGACCATTCCCAATGGACATGACGACCTCTTTTTTGGGAAGAAGAAAAAAAAAAAAAAAAGGATTTACCAAATAGCTAGTAGCTTCGTTATGCCACGGCCTCAGGACTAGGAAATACCTCCTGCCTACTGGAATGGTTCCAGTTCATTCAAACAGATCTAGGCCAAGTGTTTTAGCCAACTTGCAGCTGTCTCTCTAGCCATGAACCAAGTGCAATTTCCTCACCCTACTGAGCCGCTGTGTGCAAGCAAATGTGATATTTCATGTCCCATGCAGTTGCATTTCAGTGGTTCAGAATTGATCCCCATCTCCAACTATTAAAATCAGCTCAGTCTTTGGAGCACTAGCAGGTGAAGGATTTTATAAAATATTGCAGCTGTTATTGCTGTTATTATTGTTATCACTACTACATAAATTAATGATAATGGGAGCAAGTAGCAGCAAAATTAAAACCATAAATTACAAGTCTAGGCTAAAAGTCAGCAGCTAATTCCTGTTTCCGCTCAGCCTCCTGCATATTACCTTAAAAGCAATCCTACACATAAGATAGTATTCTGAGCTGTATCACACCAAAGGATAAATATTTCTCTGGTACCTCGACTAGATTAACCTTAGTCAATAGACTGAAACTGCTCTTTCCACTACCAATATTTATGATAGATTTCAGCTGTGCATAAATCTCATGGAGACTTTCTTGCTTCATATTAAATTAGTAGGATTAATAATGCAGCGAATGTGTTTATGTCTAGCAGTGTTGGGGAACTCTGGAAGCCTTTCCTGTATTTAGCTTTATCAAAGTGAGTTTTAATAGCCAGCCCTGTACACTAGGTATCTCTCTGGTTATAATTTGCCAGACGGACCCAGCAAGATGACACCAGAGAGGTGTTAGTTATTCCATGCAACAGTGACCTCCGATGAATATTGTGCCTCATTATATTATATTATTTCCTCCTATATAGTTTGATGGCATTTTCATTTGGATCAGTAAAATAATAAGCTGTGGAAAAGGATAAATATGTAGGCGCAATTTTCTCCACTGCTTTATAAAGCCAATGAACACATTTCTCTAGCTATACTAATGCCTCTGGTTTTCTGTTGGTTTAAATAAGAGAAAGTTCACATTCCAGTCAAGATAGCAACCTTTAATATCTCTAAAGGGCACTGCAGGCTGATCTCACTGTGTTGTTTATCTTTTTCAAGATATTCTTCTCTTGAATACTATTATCACAAAACTACATAAATAGATGGTCGCTAATAATAAGGAAGGGCAGCAAGATTTATCATGTTTTGGTTACAAACTGCTGGGTAATTACAATTTAGTAAAAGATACATATTTTTGCATATATATTTTTCCAGATTTTTACTAAGGCTAAATAATCTGTGAATTCTGCTGTGTTAGGATGCAACTGAAAATTACATCCCAAATTGGTACAAATTATTAAAGTGCCTTTCACAGCAGTGGAACCAGGCTGGCATCCATCAACTTTAGTTCCGGCACGGCAAGTTGTACAGACTGCTCTTCTTACCACAGGATGGTTAGATCTAAATTGGCACAGCTTCCTCCTACAAAACCATTACTCTAATATTGCAGCATCCTACATTTGGGTCTCACCATTCTACTTTTGCATCGCTCTTTCATTCAACCACAACAAATCATTCTGCAGGATGCTGAGGCAACTTAAAGATATCGCTTCCCTTCCTCCTGAAATAGAGTAAGATGAGCTTTTGCAGCACCTCTGTGGGAATACGTACACCAACCTCTTCCAAATGCATGTTGGAGCACAATATTTCAATTGCACTTCTTACTTCCTGTGCCAGTCACGCTAAAAAAATATTTTGCACGTAGTTTTGAAGATCGTGCAACACTGAAGAGTTATCTGTAAATATGTAAGCTTGGTTGGACTCTCCCTAAGACCTACAACTGCAGCTGTATTCCTGCCCCATTACCACGAAGCATCATTTTAGAGAAGCTTAGGCTTTGCATCTGCCAAAATCTTGGCATGAGATGCTGCTTTTCACAGAAAGAACACCAGCTTTTCCACTGGCTGTCGTCTTCTCCTTAACAGCTCCATGTCTGTAAGGAGCAGCGAAGTAGGAGGCATGGAAGGTTCCTAGACCTTGCACACTGTGGCACCGTACTCAGGAGACTCCTACACAGCTTTAGAAAAGCAATAACATTAAGAAAATTATGCCCTCTCTTTATGCACCCACAGCCCTACATTTACCTTAATGGATGCTTTTAAAGAGAACTTATCAGAGCCATGACAGAAGTCAATAAAAAAAGGTTATATTTAAAAAAAAAAACTACCTCAATAATTCCACAATATATATATTAATTGGATAGTTTTATTTTCTAGAGCAATTAATCATACTACTTAAAAGCTTTACTTTTCCCTTTCACTTCCATACAGTTTTTCCTCTAAGTCATAGCCAGGCAAATAGTTAAAACCAGAAAACTTAGGAGCCTCTCCACAGGTAGCAATACTTTCCATTTAAATACAGGAAAGGAGAACGTGTGTATGTGTGGGGAGGAAACAAAAAAATCAATAGCTCTATTACAAGCCCTCCTCCTGAACAGCGAAGCCTAGCACAGAGGGCTCTTATTTCTTCTTAATCTGATTCCAGGTGAGAGAAAGAGCCCATGAGGTGCATCCATGAAATAGGCTACCTTTAGAACAAGAAATAGAAATACTTAATATTTTTCTGAAAATATTAAGATGATGGCATGGGCTTTAAGAGCGTTTTTCTGAAAACAGTTTATATAGACACACTCTGGAAAGCATCTAACATGGGGAGAAATAAATAAGTTTTTTAAACTATGCAACCCACAGAGAGTAAAATTTACCAATTATGGGATTTCTTTGCAAAACTTCTGCATACTGTGCGGTTTGCATAATAAAGAAAAGCTGTGCTGCAATTATGCTCATTGTTCAGTCTTTAGCAAAGATCATCTTCTGCCAGGGAGGAGAGGGATGTTCAAAAATACAAATTTAACTGCTAACAATAAATGATACGGTTGTGCCCTCAAGTGCATCCTCATCAATACTATGGTCTTAAGCACAGGTGAACTCCTCAGGCTTCAGCATTCATGAACACTTGAAGTCAACTGCTATCCATACTGAGAAAATAGAGCATTAAGACAACAGTTGTTTATAGGACAATTAATTGACATATTATGCATAAAAGAATATGCAGAGATGTTTATCTTGATGCTTGCATGACTTATTGAGGAATGACTTCATAAAATTTCCTTATTCTTAATTACACAGCAGGGCAGAAATGGACAAAACTCAAACAGAAAACAGGCAAACACCGCCTCAATGTTGTTAATTCTCAATTAAGCATAGATATAAATACGGATCTCTAGGCTTAAGTAAAAAGCATTTTTGCTAATGCTAGAAGTCTGAACTAACCTGGGTAAAAGCCTGATTTATTTGAAGACACAGATACACCAGGGGCTTAGGGCAAACAAATTATTCTGGAGGAGGCCCCACAGTTCCCCGGTACAAACAACATAAGAGGACAGAGGTAAAAGAGAGGTGCTGTTGCTGTTACACTCAAAGAGGGACAAGTTATAATCTACAACTCTTGACTACCCTAAGGTCTCTAGGAATTTGAATCCTACATAATCAATTCATATTATCATTTCACACAACAGTAGCTAAGGTGCCAAAGATGATCCTCTAAAGGGAAACTCCGAGACATCTGATTTCTTTGAATGGAGAGGGATGGAAACTCTTATAGGAAATATAAATGCATGTTTCTGACCTATGTAGCAAAGGTACCTGAAAAATAAAGCAGAAACTAAGCTTTAGACAGCTACTATGCCACGGATGTACTATATACAAATTCAGCATTCAGAACTTAATTTTAAAAAGAGGAAATATCTAAAAATTAGGGCATGTTAAACAGAAGAAACAAACAATTTATCCTTTGGTTTGTAATTAAGCAGCATGGAGATTACAGAAAGTCATCAGATTAGACATTGAAAATACATACTTGTCCATTTGCTGTTAAAAAAAAGGTCTTTAAGAGAATGGTCAAAGACTTTAAAGGGAAGGAATCAAAGCACAGCCAAGTTAAAAAAGAAAGTAAAATAAGTGATTGGAAGTAGAAAGACATCCTTCCAAAGAAAGAGCATAACTAAACAACGAAAAAAAACAGCTCTACATAGGTAATATGGGATACCACAGCAATGTAAGACTTAATACTGAATAAACATATAAAAAAATGAATAGTAACAAATCACTACGCCCTGTTCTTCTTCCATGAAGAAGGCTACTATAAATTCCTCAACTATTAGCTGTGCTGCCTATCCCATCACCTAAATTAGCCTCACTACCAGAGAAATAGGTGGCAGTAAAGGAGGCAGCACTTTTTCAAAGGGCTGTAATATCGACCTGAGAATCCTAATACAAACAAATCAGTAAAAATTGTATAAAGAAAACAGAGTAAACAGGCAGATCGTTACATAATAGCTAAAAGGCTAGTCTGTGTTTGTTTTTTGCCTTCAAAAATAAGGCTTATAAATTTAGAACTTTTCAAGGAATCAATTTGTGCATTGATAAGGATGACCTAATTGATATAATGCACATGCTTCAAAAATTCTTTGACAAAAATCATGCAAAAACTTATGAGAAAAAGCAAAGAAATTAAGCAGTCATGTGAAAAAAAAGTGCTTTCACAGATTAGAAGTTTAAAGAATAAGAAAGAAAGGTTAGAAGGAGAATTGGCAGTGGAATCTAGTAGTATCCAGTCTGTAATCTATGCCATTCCTTGACTTCCGAGATGAACTGAAGAAAGAGAGGAATGTAGAGAACTGATACAATTTCATGATGACAGGAAATTAGGTGGGTAGTATAAATAAAAACTAACTGGGAAAAACTGCAGAAGGACCTTAAGATAGCAAACACTGAGGAAGTAAAACAGAAAATTAATACAGCAACAACCAGTGTCAAGTACGACAGCACACAGAAGATCTTCATCTTAACTACACACACCCCAAAACAGGCTCCCTAACAGCTTCTGTCATTCAGAGAGCTCAAAACCACCATAAAGTGCTGCATGCAGACATCAGCTCTGGACTCAAAAATGGCCAAAACCACAAAGAGATTCTTGAGAGAAAACAAAACTAGAAAGCATGAATATACCACGATGTCACTAAAGACAGAGTAAAATTGTGGAGAAACAACAAACAAGGCAACAGCAGCAAAATCAGTGGTATAAAATACCTCTGCAACAAGAAGAGATTGAACAGATTGGAATGCTTCAACCTAAAGAAATGCTGCCCAAAGCACTGTAAAAGGGGGAGGGAACATGTAAGCAGTCAGATCTCTATACAGAAATTCATAATTACTCAGTGTTTCATAGACTTTATTGACACACTTTAGACCTGAAGTTCATCTACTCCTTTTCCCTCAGTAAAATAAATTAAGAAAATTTCTTATTCGGAGCTGGTGAAGTTTCATAGGAAATTCAGAATGCCAATGAAAAAAAATATATTTCTTTAATATTTATTCATTATATTGCTTTCTTGCAACTGTAATGAACAGAATAATTCTGAAAGAAAAAATAATAAAAAATGTCATTTGATTTCGAAGTTTGCCTTTGAAATATGTCACTGGAAATGTTCCTTTCTTTCAAACAAGTAAAAAAAAGTACTGACACAGATAGTTTTTCAATGGGAGACTTTCTCCATAAACTAACTATTCAGAATCTGGAATCATAACTACAAAGATATTTCGAAAATCAAGCACAGACTTTGCACTCTAAGGCCCTCAGTTCCCTTTTATACCTTTTTAGCTGACAAACTTTGCAAATCATATCATGCTTAAACAGTATTGGAGCTATATGAGTAAGTTACTTTACTGAACAAAACAGCACCTCTTGATGATGTCCTAATTTCCCCGAATACGTTCGTTATTTTGGATGAGTATTCCAGCCAGGGATTCATTCAGAAGAATGAAAGTACTAAATAATTGAGCAGAAAAATATTACTTAATTATTATTTTCATAAGGTTAAAAAGAAGTCTTTTGGTTTGATTTGTTTTTAAAGCTTTTCTTTTGAAGGTTTTGTTTGTTTTTTACGTACCCATAAATAGACAAGGTAAAAGAGATCACAGATCAAGGAAAAACCTACCCAGGAGCTCTGCTGTGCCAAAGAAATAAAATGAAACTGATCTAGAAGGACTATAAATTCCCCAAGCCAAATGTTATAAACTGTATTTGTTCCAGACTAACCTGCTCTGTGCTCTAGAAATCTCATTATTAAGTCTTAATTGCTCTTATATGAGTTCTGTAAACTTTGTTAAACTACCCTTATAACAGGCATTAAAAAAGAGACAGACACACTGCTGACCTCCTAGAGAAAAACTAGGTTTTGATGATGAATTAGAGGTTTCTTTAAAGGAGACACAGTAATGTCAGTTAGCTTTGTTTTTAGCATTCTTTTTCTTGAATTTTGACAGAACCATCATCATCTCCAACAAAAGATCCACTAGAAATGTTGCAAAACATCCAGATTTCCTGCTAGGCTTATCCAAAATTCTAAGAACCCGAAAAAGGAAAAAGAAAGGAAAATTAAAAAAGCAATAAACCTGATTGTCTTCAATCAAATGAACCAGATGCTCGATTCTTCAAGTAATTTTTCCCCTACCCAGAAATAGGATGTTTTGGTTTTGCAGAACACCTTCCAAAAGGCAACCTTCTACTTTGCAGCCCTGTGCTGTCAAATATAACATACACATATATGGACGTGTATACCTGGAGAGCTCTGAATATATAGAAATATATATGCTTTAGAGGCACACTTCAAATCTCTCCATTATATGTAACGTACCAGCCCATCCAAGGAGCTTCTCAGAACTTATTTTTCCTTGTTTTCCTCTTCCATAAAATAATCATGTGCATCATTTTTGATGACTTCTCCCCCATCTCTTCCAAGCAATTTATAGATTCAGCTTCCCTGGTTCATCTTAACTTCCTGCTGATATCCATAGCACCCCAGATTTTAATTAGAAAAGGAAATAAAGGATGATTTATGAATTAAACCCCATTACACCTAAGAAAAATACATATAATGTCCATATGAATTTCAGAGCTGCAGTCAAAAAATAGACAATACAACGACAATCTTCAATTGGTATGATTCCATTATATTCACTTATATTTTCCTTCTGATATTCCGTTCATTTCTACAACGTAGACCATAATAGCACAGACTGATGCAGCTTTTCCGTAAGCAAAGGGTCCTCCACGCCTGTTCGAGAAACTGGAAGGGGCTGCAGCATGTTAGGCTGGTGCCGTCTTAGTTTTCATACAGCCACTTCAATTGAGAGGTAAAAATAAGTTGAGATAGAACTGTTTGACCTAAGTAAAATCTTTATTTTTGCTATCAGACTGATGTGAGATATTTCTAACTTTCCACCATCCAATTCAATAAAGGTAGTCTATTTTTATCACTCTGGCAGATGCATGCTCAGCTATAACAAGGGAGATAGAGCATTTTAAACTCTTTCCAAAGCTGTAGAAACCCTGAAGTCTAGAGCATTTTAAACAAATAGCATGAATGATTCGGAAAGAATACCTGGGGAAAGGTAGCTTCTGAATTTAAAGCTTATGGACTAAATAACTAATTTCCCCTCACTTAATTCTGCAACATGACACATCATTTCCGATCTTGGAAAAGGCATTACTGAATGCTGCATATATAGCATATGCTACAATATAGAGCAGACGCAGTGCCTATAGAACATATAGACCTCTTCCTCCTGTCTGAACCTGACCATTCCAGACCGCCTTGAATCACCTAATCCTGTTCCTTGCATTTTTTTTTCCACATTTTCCTGCCATAACAATTCTATAAAGCCATTTAATGAAATCTACAAAACATTTGAATCAGCAAAGTGACTTTCGAGTAATACCTGCAGAGTTTTCTCTGCCCTAGCAAAGTCATCTTAATAACATTCCTCAGTCTGTGCTATCAGCTGAATCCTGAAGTATTTTCAAACACTTGCATTGCTTTTGCAGGAGCAACCTTTGACACGTGATGCTGCCAGCAGTGCCCTCCGCTTCCTGCAGCACTCATTGCTTATTTGGTAAAACGAAATGACATTTTGAATCTGCAAATTCCCGTCCGTTTGGTACCCTCTGCCCCAGAAGACCGCGGTCTATAGCAGCACAAGTGAATCTGCACATCCTTGTATCCCCGTTCTGAGGACGTATGTGAGCACTAGTACTGGAGGACCCTTAACAATTAGGATAATTGACATTATATCCTCTCTCTCCTTCCTTCCTCTGATCTGAAAGAAAAATCATCTGGTCCCAGAAGCAGTTAATAATACAACACTACAAATGATTTGTGTCTGTAATAATGCCTTTCCTCAGTGCACCATGGGAAGAATGTATTTAATTGAATTATAATAAACTGCAAGGTTTTACATTGGTTTGATTTTTTTGCCTTTCAGGTTTTTCCTGTGTTTGCTCATGCTTGTTAGTTTTAAATATTGGGTAAAGGAAAAAAATTAAGAAGTAAAAATAAATTAAAAAAAAAAAAGTTGACTTTGAAAAAGAATACCAAGATCCTCGCTATTCTACCATTTATTCCAGACCACATGACAGCACAGCAATAGGTTTTTTTTCTAGGATACAGAAATCCCAGTCTAAATCCAAACTGGGTTCTGTCAGGAATTTCAAAGGAGAATCCATCCACAGGAAACACTTCTAGTCCACGTGGACAAGGCAAATCTTGTCTGCAGACAGTCCCCGTCCTGCATCCTCGTGAGTCACTGAAGGTCATGACGCAAGCACATAGTGGGGTGTAAAAATCAATTCTTTTTTTCTCCCAAATTACAACCTAGTTGTTTAAATAAAAATCAGGACGTATCTTTAAATACTTCCTTATCAGGGAGGAACACAGATTTAGATTTTCAAAACCAAGCATTTTGGGAGCTGAGAAGGTCTTGGCAACATCTAGTGACACCTAATAGGCACTGTATCCCTGTATATTCAAGCATTTCCATGGAGGTGCCAGTAAATTTCAATCAACTTTGAATAAAGGGCTACAGTAATAGCAACCATTTAGGGGAAAGACGAAGAAGAAAAAAAAATCTTCTTTAGTCTCCGCTTCTGGGAATTCTGTATTTGCTGTTTACGCTTGCCTGACACTTAGTGCATCATTAGCAGCAATAGCTTCCTGAGCAACGCGCACAACCTATTTTAGTTGAAGGTACCAACGAGGGTAGTTTCAAATAATTATAGGAATTTTGCAGCTCACAGAGCCACTGAAACCAGAAGGTGAATACTGAAATACATATTAATGTGTTCAGGGTAGATGCATCCTCTGCGTGCAGCCTAGAGAGCCACCAGCACCCTGGGATTTGAAGTAACACAATACCAGAAATTGATATTGATGTTCTTTGATTTTAAAGCAGAAGAAAATATTCATAGCATGAACATTAATATAAAATTGTAATCAGACAGTGGATATTATAACCACTTTCAGCCAGAAATACCCTAATAACTCTCTGTTTTTTAAAAAGTGCTGTCAGAACGTGCCCGACTATAACCCCATCAAAACATAATTAACGTCAACTCACAAGTATGACCCTATTGTCCTTTTGAGGCTATTCTAACTATCTTTTGAGTTCCTCGCTATGGTGTGCTGCATTGCCTGGATACGGAGGGAGAACAGCAGTCTCATCTGTTTCAAGAGCTCCTGGAGGAAAAACCATGACAAACTGCACTGAATTCTGCTTGGCAAGAAAGGCAGGATAAGAATCTGCCATTTCCCCCCTGATCTGAGCTCCATAGACAGCCTCCTGACTGCTTGCTTATAACACTATGGATCTAACAGAGTCTGGAACATGACCTCCATGAAACAAATTTCCAAATTTTCCAACAATTTCAGCTACTGGGGGCAGGGAGTGGGTGTTAAACTCCAAAAAATAACTCGCTGTGAAAAACTGAGAAGTGAAAATCCAACCTCCTGGTTATTCACAACAATGTTTTAGACTATTGAAAAACTTGCCCATAAGGCAAGTTTCT
The DNA here is from genome assembly GCA_013389825.1 of Crypturellus undulatus. Taxonomy (NCBI): domain Eukaryota; kingdom Metazoa; phylum Chordata; class Aves; order Tinamiformes; family Tinamidae; genus Crypturellus; species Crypturellus undulatus. Next base: position 128,413 of record VWPW01000002.1, read on the forward strand.
TGTTGGGAACAATGTGATACAACTTTCAGCACTCCAGTTGTGCTCCTCACACAGGTTCCTGGAAAATCACCTCACATTTGCTTGCAATAAATACATTTCGACAAGACTACTTATGCATCTACTGTACTTCCAACTTGCCTCCATCGTGTTGGCTCACTCAACACCTCCCAAAGGTCCCTGTGAGACACTGGCCTGGAGCCCATTTGTTGCCAGAGGCTGCTGCAACCCACACACATCTGCAAGGCGAGGAGAGGGAGCCAGGGCCCCTGCTCTGTACTAAACAGTGGCCAACTCGCTCCTATGAGTACACAACACTAGCCCATCTCACAGAGCCTATGCTGGATAACAACATTCACAGAGCCATGTTGGAACTGGTGAATATGCGTATAACATCATCTTGCCAGAACGTGATTAAAGAATGTTGTTACAGTGGTTCTCCAGCAATACATAGTTTCATCACTGAAATTCTCCTCATTTCCCCAGGAGGTATTTTAATTCACACATGAAGTTTGGTTTAGCACTGCTGCAGATGGAAGATGCTGTACATTGTGATCATGTTTCTCAATGAGTTTTGTATATGGATAAAGAAAGCAAAAATTGGCTTCACTCATGGATTCAAGGACTTTCTGCTTCATAATTGAGTTACATTTATTAAGTCACAGTCATTGCGGTTCTGTTGGACTTGAGGGATAAAGTGGCATACAAGCTAAGAAGAAGTAGTGTAGCTAAGTAGCTTCCTATTAAAAGTAATAATTCCCATAGCAGCTAGTAAAGATGGTTTCAGATTCTACTTTTAGAAAAGCAGAAAAACTTTCAGCTACGATTGACTTTCAGTGCTGTAGTGAATTGGATGACTTAAAGCACACGCAGGTAGACAGATGAGGTGGAGAGCCCACACTCAGACTGAACTCCTTAGGCTTTATGATGTACAGAAGGGCAGGCAGCTCATAGGACTTGTAAGTATTTGCCTACCTTGCCCATTTTGACTTATCCTTTTTGAAATAATCTATGAGAAAGCACAGCTAATTTATTTTATTAATATGACACTTCCAGACATCTAAACTAAGCACTAATTAGAGAAGAGGGCCTCTTTCAGGCTACAACATATAATCAAAATTTCTGAGATTGCCGGGTGCTTATTCCACAAACTCCCCATTTATTATCCCAGCATCCACACTTTGAAATCTGGATTCTCAATTTCTCATGTTTCAGTGCATCTCAAAATAACTCTGTTTTGTCCATAATGGCTTGCCAAGTCCGCATAATAGCTCAGCAGCGAATATGAAAACATGAATGAGATGCAGCGTCATTAGAGAGTTGGGAGCTCATAGTTCCTCCCACAAATGATGTCCCCTAACAGTCCAACCTCTGCTGTACCCACTCACGAGGTGCCCAGAGAAATTCTCTCAAACCCCAAACTACTGCTCGTTCTGACACCGGAATCACTCCACCCCAGCTCATCGTGGGTAGCACAGGAGGAAGGTTAAATTCAACATTCCTACACAGGGTCCTTCCAAATGATTGTGGCAAAATTACATGCTTGGTTATTGCACCTGAAGCCAAGTTCATGTGATTTTAATACCAAAGTGAGGAAACTTCAGTGTTTGCTGACGTGGCTGCACCTACCCCCAGAAGCACAGAACTACCAACTGAGGAACATATGGAAAGGAGGAGGAATAACATTTTTTTTATTTCTTTCAAATAACATTTGCATTTATTCTCTCCTTTTTATTCCTAAAATAAAATTTTAGAAGAGAGACATGATTTCAACTGAGCGTGAGAAAAGACATTTTGGAATAGATTCTATATATGATTGATTTTAGCACTTGACAGTTAAGATGCAATACACAGCAAGACTGAAACATTTCAGAACTGGTCATTACAGGTATTTAGCAGGTTAAAGGCTATGAGAAAAATTCACAGATGTGGAGTTTAGCCAACACAGGCAGCTCAGGGCTTTTCTGGTGGCTTCTGAAGGGCACTTGCCAAGCACCTTGTGAATGAGATCTGGCACACGTGAATCCCTTGACCTTGTCGCAGAGTCCTGTACTGAGCGCTTACTCATCCTCCCTTCCTTCCACAACAGAGAAACCTAAACGTATAAACCATACATTTCTTATGGTATGCTCTATAAGGAGGGTCCTATTCCAAGCAACACCAGAACACAAATGAACAAAACAGTATTTTTCCATGGCTAAATCCAGACAGTGCCTGGATTCAGCTCCTCACTTGTTAAAGACGGGTAATACCTTGACAGTCTTCGTTACCTACATGCAACTTCTTTTAAGCAGAAACCATCTCTCTTGATGGATGTTTGTGGTGCATGGCAAAGCACAGCTCTGATCTCAGCTGAGAACTCTTTATATACGCTACTGTAAATACGGTATAAAGTAGTAACAGTATAAAAATATAATCTCTCTCTCACGAGAATAACAGCCACGCTAACCAGAAATTGTTGGTAACTATAGCTGTCAAACTTGAGATCACTAAAAATGGTAAGAATTATACAAATATTCCATAATTAAATGCACAAACCACTTAAGGTATACAAATTCATCAGCAACAGTTAAATACTGGGAAAAAGTACAGGCAAAAGATTTGCACAGTTGATAAACTTTAACACATATAAAGCGCTGGTAATCAGAAGGTAATGGACTGTTTAGATTCTGATTTTGCCAGAACAAGTTTGTCTTTTTTTTCTTTTAATTGGTAAAGAAAATCTTTACTTTTAGGACCTGTTTGTTTGTCACATAATCTTTTTATGGAGGAGACTTTAGGGGGAGTCACTCAGCTATAACTGAAGGGAATCAGCATCTACGCTCCCATGATGCTGCCGCAAGATTATGTTATTTACTGTCACATTAGGAGCTAGAGGAATTAAGCAGAGCAGAAAAGAATAAATATTTCAAGTTTCCGCTAGGAAACCCTGCTTCAGGGGAAGGCTCTGTGCAGAAAAAAGCACATCAAGACAGTCGGGGAGGTCTAATGCCATCGCTGCAGGGTCGAAACGATGCTGCCCACGCAGCTCTGGCTGCTGGTACTTCCCAGAGGCACAGGAGCTCCTCCAAAGCTCACACACGGGTTGGGCAAAGCTTCTCCCAAGACGTGATCAGACTTTTCCATAAAACAGCTATTCAGGATAGAAATCCTACTGACTTCCCAGGCAGCACCATCTAGCACTGCAGCCAGACCACTATGACACACTAGCTGTCCCCAAAACCTTGGAATGCAGCGCCAAGAACAAACTCTGGACCACGTTCCCCTTCATGGACTCTCCAATCAATGCAATGATAATAACTAGGGATTGCTATCCTTTCTACACAGCCATTTATTCTTTCTGCAAGACCCTGGTTTCAGGCAGTGACAGAAGACATTTCTAGTGAATTCTAGTGTTAATTGAACTTCCTTAGTAAAGGTAGATCACCCGAACTGTATGCAAAACCTGTGGTGTAAGCAGTAAAGGAGAAAGAGGAGAGAAATCAGAAAATGATGTTTTAATTCCTAAGGCCTAGAAGAATACACTGCACCACAAGGACAGAAAGAACTACCCATTATGAGATATTAATTTTACAGAGACAAACTATAGATAAAAGGCCATGGAGCTTTGTTCTAGAATACTACATATTGTTCACAATTCATGAGAAAATGCTAATTCATTGCAAGAATTCCTATAGCCCAGAAGGAGATCAAGTCAGAAAAACTGCTATTTTAGGCCATTCAAGTGCACGTGGAGAATTTCAGGTTCAAGTCCTTATTATCACAAATGCTACATGGGCATTTAGGTTGAAACAGGATTGTCTCAAACAGCTTTTTTTCAGTTGTCCCTTTGGGGATAGGTAACCAGTTCACTTCATCGCATGCTGATGCCTCCATTCTCCGGCTTTAAATATTAATTTCATTACCTAGAGGTGGAAGTGTTCAGTGTTCTCACAGAGCCACTTCTCCCATCTCCCAGGTCATCACTACCGTGCTCTAAGTTATGTGGGGACAGACTTCCTTGCTGCAAATCTCACTGGCAAAAGCCCCAGATGCCAAGAGTATTCTTGTATATCACCTAATAACTTCAAAATGCAAAAAAGTATCCCTTCCAGGGAACAGAAAAGATATGTTGTTTTGATAGTTGCCTCTCACTGCCACCAGGGCTGATGTTTCTATTTCACAGCAATTAAAATGTGTCTCCCTAGCATTTTGAAGAGAGTAGTTTGGTGTCTTAATGACACAGACATGAAGTTACAGCTGTCTTTGGGATACAGCATTTTCTTACTCTCACCTGCTTGTTCAAACAGGCCAAAGTCTTGCATTCAGTGTACGCCCGAATGAGGAAAAAATACATGTATTTAAAATTCTGTGGTCATTAGCCTCTCAAGTACGTACAGCTCACTGGAGGCAATTGCATTTTTTTCTTCATACAGAAAATGATGAAAAACTGATTTATTTGTCTTAAACTGAGCTTCCAAATTCCCATATGCTTTTTCTTGATGACACAATTCACTGTCTGAAAAATCATAACAACCCATCATCCCCCACAAATGGTATGAAAATAAACAAATATTTGTGAAAGATTTCCTTATAAAGTGTTCTCCATCATTTTCCATCGAGAAACTAATAATTATGTTTCAGGGCCAGGCTAGAGGAGCATACAGTGAATAAAACTTAAGGCCCCATATTGAGGAGAAAATAAAATATCAAATGTTTGCTCATTAATTAAATACCATCCAACTTCTCTGCTGAAAGGAGGGGGGGAATCGCTGTGCAAAAAATAGCTTGTGATCTGGTAATTAAAGCCCATCCTCCTGCACACCCATTAGGGGGTATAATAAGGTTTGCAGCAACATTTTCTATGTTCCTAGTCTTTTAACATCACAGCTTCATAGCATTCTTTTAATATTTCTTCTTCGCTTCTAATAGTTCACTGCAACACCTTGCAGAAACATTGACGCATTAAGACATTTTGTATAAATATATCTGCTTTTGATCTTTTTAAAGGACTCCCTCAGTCTCTATACTGCCGACATAAAATGAAACACACAACCATTTCCTGCCTACCAAGGAATTCTGTATCTTACTTTGTTTCCTAGATGTCTGGGCCCTTAAAACATGGTATGGGATCTTCATATTTAGCTTCACTCCAGTTTCCAAGTTAACAATTAATGAGTTCTCAATGAAACAAAATTGAGTGATCTCTGCACCCACCTACTTACCAATCTATACCACAGATTTACATATTTTTGGGTGATGCCAGCCACCTAAACCATACAAACATAAACCATACCAACCTAGCCATACCACAAAGCCATTTCCCAGATTTTTGGGTCTCACTTATTGCACAACAGCATTTCAAGGGACTGAGGCTCCAGCTCCTCCTGGCTGAGCAGCCCAGCCCAACGGTTAGTGCTCCTGGAAAGATGCAGAGCATTTTAATTAAAATCCACACTTCTCCACAACCTCCATCCCTTCCCCAGGATTAATAGAAACAGCCACCACAGCATAAAGTACAAGTTACACATACATTAAAAAAAGCATTGCTTATAAATTATCACTTCTCCGCAGTCGACAGTTTGAGCCACTGCATTTTCTTATCACTAAGATTTTTCTCCACCTAATTCTATTTGCTGTTCCTCAGTGAATATCAACAATAACTCATTTAGTTTTAATGACATTAAAAGTAGAGCCTGTCCTTGAGATAGCATCTGATTTTTCTTTATGAAAGCCAACATAAATTCTAGGTATGAGGTCCCTGACAGCCTGGTAATAGAGGTGTTGTTAAAGCAAGCTAAAAATACAAACCAAAAAAAAAAAGTTTCTTTCAGAGGGATCATTAGAGAAATTGATGAGGCCTGTTTGCTTTCCTTTCGATCTCCGAGGACCCATTATGTATATAAAGCGTGGAGCGAACACTAAGTCTGTCACAGGAAGATACTATTTGAACAGATCTTGACCTTTCATTCCATCTATGCAATAAAGATAAAGGTTATTACAGGAGTTCTGCGTGATCCCCATATTATCGTCGTTTTGCACTTGATGCGCGTTGGTCAGCTTCCGTGCATTTTCCTCCCTTTGGGCGTTTCCCGGAGGAAAATATCTATATGTATATATATGATCTCACCTTTAAGTCCTAAATCAAAACGCATATGCATACATGAACCAGACTGGACTGTTGCCCAGACAACTAATTCCAGTATTTCCTAGCTTCCTGCTTGACTTTGTAGCCTTAATATTTATATTTGCTCACAGCTGTTATCTGAGTGTAAATATTAATAGATTTGTGAGAGTTTTTAATATGTGCAAGTAAATGATCCCTGTTTTACTGTGCATGAAGAGATCTCTCTGCAACATGGTGACTAATCACAATAAGCTGAGATATGGACAACAGGAATTAATGCAGAGAAGTCCATCACAGCATAAGTATATAATTATATAAGAATATCAGTATATAATTTCTCTGAAGATACCCTTACCTTGAGCAAGGACATATTTCAAACGTATTGTAACTTTACATTCATATTTATTCAATTTGTCAGGCCATGTGAATCTCTGTATTTATCACAATGAAACAAAACATTCTGCTGAAAGGAGAGTTTGGGGAAAGAGGAAAGATGTCAACTGAAGCAATCCATTTTTAAGAACAGCTACTAAAAGAGAAAAAGTATCCGTAAGAGAGACCTGCACTTAAACAGCACTTAGTCAGACCACCTGATGTAACAGCTCGTTTCCTTGATGTCACATGCGTTGCCAACACAGTGATGTTGCTCATCACTCATGTGGGCTAATTAGACACAGCCCTCAAATACAAGATTACTGATGCAGCTTGTCCTGCGTGGCTGTTAACCAAAGCCAGCAATAGGCACAAGCAACAGTCATGAGCCCAGTCTTGCATCTTCTCAATGTTTTGTCAGCTTTAACTATGTTCCTTAGTTTGTAATTTGTAAATTTTTTTTTGCATATGAATAGCTCATCCCGAACATTAAGTGCATTCTTATTTTTATTGTCTGTGGGAGAAAACAAATCACCGTATTTACATAAAATGCTGATGAGTCACAGAATTGGTTCCCTGAGCAAATCAAAGTCTTGTAGCATATATCAGTGCTATTTCACTACCATAAATGTTATGCATGACTTTATAGCTTGCCACATACACAGCAGCCTGCAATAAGGAAAGGGCATGTTTGAAGTTAAGGCATGACTGTTAATACGTTTTTTGCTGAAATCCCCATTAGAGTCAGGAAATGAAAAGACACAAGGTGTGACCTGACTGCAGAGCAGACGAGCTTCATGGTGCAGCCCTGCTCTGGCCTCCTGGGCCAGATTTCCAGGGAAAGCAGCACACCAGGAGGGAAAGGGGAGAGGAGGAGATGGCTCAGGCTGATATTCAGGCACAGGAGGAATTTCAATTCAAGCACAGTCTTTGAGTTCTGCATTTAGAGCAGAGTTTTGAGAAAAGATTTGGCCCATCTCCCTCCCAGTGAAGAACCAAATACACTTTCCAATACACTTGCTTTTCTCGTGATAAGCATCTAATTTGTTCTTAAGGACAAGCAAGGGGATTTCCATAATTCCCATACTTTGCCTGAGCAATTCTTACATTTCTATCACAGAAAGCTTACAAAAGACAGAATTAGCCTTCTCCTATCCAGTTAGAGTGTGGCTAGATACAGTGTGCTATCTGATAGTCCATTAAGACTTTTTTTTTTTTGTCCCTCTCCCCTTTTTCTTTTTTTTTAGTTATTTCCTTGGACTTTCCTTCATTTATCTGAAATCTGATTGTGCTCCAACTTATCCGATTTCCAACCCCTTTGCACATAATGGTTCCAGGACTGAGTCTCATTCTGGCACATCCATTACTGCGTAATAGTGATAACCGAATACTGAGTTTCACATCGATACTTTTACATGTCTGTTTAAACAGAAGTATTTGTGTTACTGCAAACAGCAGCCCATACTGAAGAAAAAGTCAGTATGCTGGAAGCAGAAGGGGATACTTCTTGAGAGGAAAATGGTACATTGGCTCGAATTATGCCAAAGCGCATATCAAAGATAGAGTAGCTAATTAGCTTGAACAATAACTCCATGCCCCAACAAGTTATTTTAAAACACAACATTCATGAATGCAATCTAGATAAAAACAGGAAGGAAATATCTTAGCAGAAAGAGGTTTCCACTGACAGCAGGCAAAAGATTTGTTCTGGCAAGAGACAACAACTTTTCTGAGTCTGAAACAGCAGAACTTGAATAGTCCAAAAGAGTAGTTACCTTTGGCAGATTTGGGGAAAGAGTTAGAAAATTGCTTTCTGAAGGGATATATTTGCCCTCTGTCTTGTCAGGGGTACTAAAAGGTCAGATTGCGCCTCAATCCCAAGCATCATTATCTGTTTCTCAATGCTTCCAGGCCACGCGGATCATGAAAACTGAGAACAGCGTTAGTGCTAATGTGCACGTTACTCTTGAGGATGTCCGTCAGCCTCAGGAAGAAGAAACATCCCCCGTGGTCACCTGGCAAGAAGGCAGTATAAATAGAGACCTACATGCGTCTGGGCTAAAATTCAAGCAAACTTTGTGAAGTCATGCTGCAGTAATCACTTACAGAAGAAGATTCATTTGGAAGTTTGGGATTTGCCAGCGGTGATACAGTAAAGTTGAAGGTCATGATTTCACCAGAAAGCAAAAAACAAATAGTAATAATACAAAAAAAAAAAAAAAAAAAGAAAAAGAAAACTCTTTCTTTCATTCCAGGAAAATTTAAAAATAAAATGATCACACAGAAGATAAAAGAAAAATAGAAATATTTCTAATAGAAATATTTCTAATGGTGGATCTCAGTATCTATCTCTACAAGTGAAATATTATTTGGAATTCTGTATTTGCATTTAGCACATAGTACTGCAGGGCTAAAAGCTGATGATAAGATATATTCATCAGCATAGGAAGGTACTGAAGAATCAACCTGCAACTTAGTATCCTCCTAACTAGAGGATCCTACCAGTTTTCAGCTCAATGAATCCCTCCCCACCCCTTAACTTTTAAATAGAAAATGAAAGGTTTAATTGCAAAGTTTGCAGCACAAAAACATAAACCTTACTAAGCATCTATATTACATAGTTTAATGATAAATCAAAAAAGCTGACTGTGTCTCTGATCTAAACATGAAACCATCTAAAAATTAACAGAAAGATGCAATAGATTTGTGAGCAGTTTATTAGCATGCATGCACATGCTTGTTTTTAAAGAATGTCTTTCAAATGAAAGTCATTAAGAAATCACAGCCAGGGAACAGCTGTCTGCAGAAATGGGGATAATTTTGAAGCACACAGCCTCCGAGCATTTCTAATTTTTCCAATGCTCTTTTCCTGTTTTTGAAAGCCAAGACATTCCAACTTTTTTTGCAGAAAAAAAGGTTGCAAATAAAAATTAAAGGGTATATTTAAACCAGTCAGTTACATGGCAACAGGATCATATCACCTGTTACTTGATACTGGGAGCTGCTTTAGGTCTCACGAAAATCAAATATTCAATGCAGAGACTCAGCAGAGATCACCCTAACAACTGAGAAAGTCCAGAGTTGGCTTGGACATGAAGAAGAGGACTAGAAGGCACCAGAGAATGAAGCATCCTGAGACAAGATCTTTGGAGAAAAGAGCAAAAGCTTTACATATGGCTTGCTTTATGCAAGCAACAGTGGACTATAATTTTTAGGTGCATCCTAATGTCAAAGAACTCAGTACATTACTACATCCTCTGGAAAAATTAGAATATAGTGACTTTCAGAGATCAGTGCTTGATAGTGTTAAGACTTTTTCTGATTTTATTCCTTGAACTCTAATTTTTATTTTATTTACGCAACTGGCACCAAAGGATTCCCTTTGCTCCTTATCAGAGGTAGCATTCAACATTTCCTTTTGCCTGCAGTACATTAATGTTTAGTAGCTCAGTGCCAAGAAAAAGAACACTATAAAAATTAACAATGCCCCTCTCCCCAATAAATAGTATGTACAAAAATACATCCAGAAAAACTTTGGAAGAACTAAATAATGGAATCAGTACAGCTGATGAGGGAATGAGCACAGAAGAAAAAAAATGAAGATATGGGAAGGAGCTCTCTATACAGAGCTCTGCCAACACTGTCTCTAAACAGGGAAGGTCTGAATAAACACTGAAAGATGTTGATCTCCATAAACCAGATGCTTTCGTTGGCCTCACTTCCATAAGTACCCACTTCAGTTAATATTTGTCAATTTTTCTAGTTTTGATTTTCATACGTTGCCTACTTTTCATGTTCTTTGACCTGTACTTTCTGTAAGGAAGGATTGCACATGAACCCGCATGTGAGCCTGAGTCTGAGAGGACTTTATGCTAGCTCAGGTGTTTGGCTCAGTTCCACTTACCATCTTGAACACCTCGGNGATTGCACAAGAACCCACACGTGAGCCTCTGAGAGGACTTTATGCTAGCTCAGGTGTTTGGCTCAGTTCCACTTACCATCTTGAACACCTCGGTACGCCAGAGAGGCTCAAGGAATCAATATTTGCAGATTTTCAAAGAAAAGGTCACACATACCAAACTGAACTCGCTGGTTAAACACCCTGCGCTCGCTCCTCTGTTGCTCCTGAATGTCAGGTCTGCCAATTAGCAAAGCAAAGGGACAGAGCTCCCATCCAGGGAAGTGCAAGGAAATGGGCATCTTCACCCACGGCCAGAAGCAGGAGCTCATGCTTGAGGTAAAGAAACTTTCTTTTCCCCTTCATACATCTGATTGACCACCTAGAGACTGAGGTACCCTTAGAACCAATAGAAGAGAAAAAAAAAATAATAAAAAAAGCCCAAATGGAACATCAGAAAAGCAAATTACAGAGAAGTTCTGTCAGCTTGGGTGACCCAGATGCAGAAGGGCTGCAGCTGCAGCTTGCCCCAGCAAGGACATTTTGACAGAGGAAACCATTTATGCTGCTTAGGAAGATGTAGATGCATTTGCCCAGACAACAAGCGGCTGAGTGGGTTTAACAAGCAGGATAATAGCTTAGAATGCCATTTTGATCTGAATACATAATTAAAAGGGATCAAGAAAAGGCTCAGGTTTAGAAGCGTCCTTGAATATCTGCAGCCTAATTAAGATTGATTTTGCCAATCACTAGGCAGAACATGAGACTTCTATTTGCACTTGGTTTCCAGTAAAACATTTGATGTTAACATTAGCATAGAATCTACAGGCATTAGCCATACAGAAAATACAGCGTATTCAAGCCTAGCCTAGGCTGGTTATATACAAATGCTATGAATTGCTGCTATCTTTTCGCTTTAGATTACTCACAAGTGCAATCAATAAGGCTTGTTACCCTCAGGCTTAGAAGGGCCATAGCCATATTTTTCCTCCTTAGGCTGTATGCATAATGTGATAGGGCAATGAGGAGGCACAGATGAATCGTTGTTATTTATGACAATATCAAATCAATACATTCTATTACCAAACGAATTAAGTAGCCCTGCAATAACGGTCTTTTCTGCTGTAACTTTGGGTTTTAAAAATTGCACAGAGCAGTGATATTGGATCTGCCCGAGTCTGCTGCCCTTTTTTTTTTTTTTAAACACAATTCATTCACAGTGGAGCAGAGAAACAGCAAGTCCCTTCTACCACCGTCTCCAAATTTATATAGTCATAAAGCTAGACATAAATACTTGCTAAAGGACTTAAGTAGATTTAAGCCTTTGAAGTTCAAAACTGTGATTCTATCTAAATCTCTCCTGATTAAAATAGGGGATTCCAAAGTCTTTTGACCATTTGACCTAATGGTTCCCCATTTTCCTATGCATCTGCTTCTCTGGATAGTCAAGCCGGGGAGCTTAAGTAGTCAAATATTTTGCTGCCTAATTTTGGGCATACTAAAGACACCAGAGCACTTGACACTTTGTTTTACAAAATTAAGCAAGCAGTTTACCTTGGAAATGAAATGTCAGTGTTCATTCCGAAGGGAAGGACTGGGGACAAGCACTGTCCTCAACTGGGCTCACATCTGTAAGACACTAGTCATGGAGCTATCATTTCTCCTGCTGTTCTCTACTACTCCGGAAAGAGCTACATTCCTAATGAAAATGGGGATGCAAAGAGGCTACAAGCAAGGGCTTTGGAGGCCCTAAAAATCAGCGAGAATTTTGCTTGAATGACAATATGGAGATAGGGACTACCAGGGGAAGACAAACTTTGGTGGAGATGGAAGCCAACACACAAGCTGATCCTCCTGAATCCAGTTTAATTGGATTACAGAACATTCAGCTTTTGTGCAGATAAAATGGGAGGGGAAACAAAGGCTCCAAACTGTGGCAGGAGAGGGGCAGAAATGCAGATATCTTCTATATGAATTTTTTTTTTAACTAATCTGGAAAAATAAACATTAAATTAATGGTAAGAATTACATTCATGTAGAACTGACTTTGTTTGGATGCATGTAGCTAAAAAAATGTGTTTCCTTCAACTTCTTTTATAACTAACCCTATGAAATAAGAGCCTGGATTGCATCCAAGGGACTAAACTATTTATGATAAATAGCTAAATTTGCAAATATGTAGAATCAACTGATCATCACATAATTACTTATATTCCTGAGGCTATGATAAAAATGTGACAACAATCATCATTATTTTCAGCTCCGTAATTACAAACCATCATTGCTGCATTTTCCCAGCAATGGACTAATGCCACCTGCAATTCTGCTCCCTCTCAGACCTGCTTCTCCACTGATTTATAGGTAGATATCTATTTATATATGTGTATACATATATACATACCTGCTATTCATATTTGCTAATAACTCTTTCGTAAGACCATTCCTGGTAGAACACTGTATGTGTTAACCTTTATATGTGGATGTGATGGGGCCTTATCACCTGCATGTATTTCAGAGGCTGAAATAACACGTATTTTACAAAACTAACCAAAATGTCCATGGATTATAAACTTAGATACCATTATAAGCATTAAAATACTATGGCTAAGCACTTAAAACTTAATCTCCCAGTTAGAAGAATGAAAAAAAGAAACAAAGTTTGGCCGAAATTGAGGCCTTACTCCCTTTGTCACTGAAGCTCTTTTTAATGAGCTGGGTGGCTGCTTGCAGGGAGTCCGGCCAGCTACAAAATGTAGACAGAAGCAAAAGACCAAGACAGACAGAGACAAGTTTAGTAGGGAGAGAAACAGTTTTCCAGAAAGAAACAAAAAACCTAATTTTAAGTGAGGTAACTGAAGTGATTAAGTGCAGCAAACATATAATTGTACAGTCCCTGCTCTAAAATATGTTAAATGTTATTTTCAGTACCTAATTAGAGGTAGGGGATGAAATCTTGGCACCACTGGAAATTCTATTATAGACTTATTTGGAATCAACATTTCAAATTTTCTCATTCCTAAACTGTGCTTCATGGCTCATTCTGCAAATATAAATGCACAAGTTAAGTGCTCATGTTTGCCAGATCACAGAGTAAAATTCTTATTCCTCTGAGTAGCTACTTGGAAATGAGCAAGCTCACAGATGTCAAAAGAAGTGTCTTTTAAGTTGGTTACTACTTCACTTAAATGGAAGTAGCAGGCAATATTAAAAGGGAAATATTGATAACCTTACAAAACTCAAGAACTATTTTTGTATCCTTTTCACTGGAGAAATTCCAAAAAGAAATCAATCGGAATGTTATATGAAACTAAAGGCTATCTTTGAATCTTTTCTATCCTTTTCATTAGAATGTATTGTTACATTTGGAGAAATGACCAAAACAAAGGCAGTCTAAGGATTCTGAAAACATACATATTTCTGTTTGGCAGAATCTCTGATACGCATTTTCCATCCATCCCAAGAGAGCAGTAATCAGTAGGAAAGTTAACCTATATTATAGCTGCTTGGCGTAGCTTTAGAGAGCTTCTTTTCTCTTTCTGTCAACAAAATGCTCCTTTTGTTCTCCTTTTATTTTGACACCTATATTTATTTTGACACCTATATTTCTTAGGATGCATCTTTACCATCCTGCTAATGCTGACTCAATTATCATGTCTGGGTTCGATGGGGATAGGGAGAGAACAACTAGGCCATCGAAGCCGATTCTCAGCATCCACAGAAAGAACCGGATTCAGGCACATGGGGTGAAGGGACATCGAACTCACCTGTACTTGAGCCCATCGTCCCCAGGGTTTTGAAGAGTGTATCTTATAAAACAGGCAATCAATACCAGCTCTTTAAAATATGAGGGTTCTTCTCACTGCTTAAAAACACCTTCACAACAGTAACTTCTGCCCATCAGAGAAGGCTTTTTACTGTTTTACACAATGAAATCCCACTGAATCGGTAACTTGGGGTACTTGTGCACATCTCATAGCAGAACCAGATTCTGCAAAGATTCATATTCAAAACAGTAACACTCAGGACCATGAAACTTCCAGACTTGACTGGTCATAACAGCAGAATCCCTCCAAGCTTTCAGACATGCTGGATCTATAACTGATAAATACCCTTACTATGACATTGACATGTAATATAGCACACTTCTAAATCTGCCATCAAGACAAACAAGAACAACAAGATAGCATAGATGAGTTATTAAAGGAATTATTGAAGTAAAGAGAGAAAAGAGAAGGAAAAAAAGCTAAGGGTCAGACCAGCATGAGCAATAAAAAAAAGCTCTGAAGAGCTCATTCGCAATGGATGGCAATGAAACTGCCTCCTTTTACAAGGGAATTCAGAGTATTTTCAGTGTGTCCAGAAGCTACCAGACACATGACCTTCATAACCATCACATTTCAAAGAATTCAGCTTCCCTAAGGGTAAGCAATCTTTTTCTTTCTTCCTGCATATGACTCCCTCACAGAACAGAGCTCACAATTTCTGTAGATAGCAGCTTGGGAGAGCACATCTGAATGCCTTCTCCTTACTATAGCACCTAATCTCAGGGTTTACTGTCAACAAGAACATTGCTACTTGTAAACGTGTCAATCACGGGACTACGTGATTGCTATACAAAATTACAGCCACTGAAATTTTCTTGCTGGGATACTTTTTGCTGTGGCTGGTTGATCCTCATTACAGTTTGCTGGGTATCACTTGTTATCACAATGTGCTCCAGACAGAAATCAGCTACCAATCTGGCTTAGTGCATTGACTTTGACAAAGGACTAAACCTCAGCAGAGGATCAGACTGAATATATCTTACAATACTGCTCTCAACATCCAAAATAGGAAAGTTTTTGACTTGCCTTCCAGTGAAAATAAAACCAGTGAGGGGCTACGTTTATTAGTACAATAAAGGCAAATCTCCTTCCAAATAAATCATTTCTGGTTTTGTTTGTGTGCTTAGTATCTTGTAACAAGAAACAAGCTCGAATTAAAAAGTTTAGAGAGATTAGAGAGTGCTTACAAAGGACCACATATTGGATGCACATAAAAGCCTCTGTTTATGCGTTCTAAGGCACAAATTAATAGCACGTAAAACTGCCTATTGTAAAGGCACATAATGAACACAGTGACAAATGCTTGAACAAGGACTATCGCAAAACAACTTAAAAGCCAAGAGGTGGAAATTTTGGGCAGGAGGAAAGAAAAAACAAAAACTGCTAGAAAATTGTTTTACAGGGAAAACGCCGAATGCTGCCCTCTCCTCCAGAGGCCAAATATTTTTCCTGAAACCCCAGCTGATTCTAGACCATGATATCTGAAAGCAATCTAAGGCTGGATATGGCAAAACAGAAACTTCCTAAAGGTGGCAATTCTTTCAAAAAGTCAGCGAATTATGGAAAAGGAAGTTTGGCACAACCTAGAACACATGTTATTAATGCATGTGCTCTCATCACCCTGTGTTCTTTGTTCACCAATTTTGAGATGTTTTTTCAAAACAGAGGCTCCAGATAGTGAGTACTGCTGACTGACTCCTAAATCCCCCAAGTAATTAAGCTAATTTGCTGAAGTACACAAGTACCAGAAATGCAACTCACTATCAGCAGTACAGAAAGCACCTGAATCGCATGAATCCGCACAGCAGGCTCCAGCATCAAGCAAGTTAGCAACATGAAATGATGCACATGTTTCAGGGACAAGTGAGAATGCCAAAAAAAAAAAAAAACAGTGAACACGGATAACTTNCACTATCAGCAGTACAGAAAGCACCTGAATCGCATGAATCTGCACAGCAGACTCCAGCATCAAGTTAGCAACATGAAATGATGCACATGTTTCAGGGACAAGTGAGAATGCCAAAAAAAAAAAAAAAACAGTGACTCTGGTGACCTCTCCCTGACCAACATCTTTTTAGTCTATTCATGTTTAATATTGGTGGAAAGGAGCAGACACCAAAGTAGCTGATGTAGCGTTTCTTTGCTATCATGAGCCTCAAGTTTCACTAAAACAATTTTGGGAATTTGTCCACCTCCAGAGGAACTTGGATCCATATTTCCTGTCAAAGTGCCAGCACCAGCAAGTTGCTTTCAAAGGCAATGATACTGCAAAGTAGCTTTAGAATCTGAAGTCATCTCTCTCACTTAAAGAAAAAAAATCTTAAAACTGTCCCCCTGCTTTCTGCATGCAGTTGTTTTGAAGATGCAATAAATATTAACAGGAAATGGAGTATTACTTTTTCTTAAACAAGAGAGATTTTTCATGGTCATCATTTAAGGGAAGTAGCAATTTACAAGGAGACTAGACACGACAAAATAATAACAGAGACCTGGCATCTTCAGAGAGGATGAACCTGAGTACTATCTCTCTTGACCAAATGCTGTCCGTATTTACTTATTGGGTAATAGACTACAGAAGGCTTTTCTGCAGGCACTGCTGCTATAGCATTTCTTTGTTTCTTTTCAGCAGAATATTGTTCAGTGGTCACACATGCACTGTGACCAGAATCAAAAGGCTTTCAAGTGGAAGGGCTTGATGGAGAGAAGTGAATGGCCACGGACCATTCAGAATGAAATGCAGAACAAAGTGTTCATCTGGTCCCAAAGATGTGTCTGCCACAGACACTGGCATGGGTCTGGCACGGAGGACACTCAAACTAGACACTAATAAGTCTCCTGATGGCAATGCAATTAAAAAGACAGAATCCATAAGCTAGACCACATTTTTCACTTTGATGACACTAAAACCCCCCTGCCATCTCTAGACACTACTTTTCTTCTTCCAGCATTACTCAAAGAAAAGATTTGAAGGCATCAGCCAAAATGAGCCACCATCCCAGTGCCATCAAAAGGTACCTACGCATCTTGGTTTGTGGGGATTTATTGAGAGACTATATAGAATTACTAGGCATTGCCACAATTGCTTTAGTCTTCAAAAAATCCCAAGTTGAAGATGTAAAGTTACAGTGGAGCAGCTTTTTAAATTATCTGGCCCAAGTCTGGATGCTTGCTTGATTTTCTATCTAGGCAGACTCTCCAGAGGTAAGCATGAGGTTTACTTTAAAGTGATAGCTCTAATTTCCAAATGGAAGCTGTTGTAAATGGAATCATTATTTTTGAGAACTGAATGCAAGCCTGAAATACTCTGAGGCAGCCAGTCTTTCCACATAAATTCTCCAAAGCCTACCAAACCTCATTTCGGAAAAACAAGAATCTGCTCTGGGGAACACTCGTCCATTCTCACCACTGGTGGGGGAGTCTGCATATTTAAAATAAAGTGACACACATTAAGTGTTCCCAGAGCATGGCAGGGACTAGATGTTATTCCTGAGCTGCATCTCATCGCCTGTCCAAGTTGTAAAAGTATATATGGAACCTTTTATAAGGTTTCTAGGACTGCATTTCCTCCCCCCTCCTATAAATATTTATTCCCTGATGGAACTTCTTCTAGCAATAGTACTTAAGGATTTATACTCTGTCTTGCTTCGCTTGCACTATTTGTCTTTGATTGCTGACTTCCCTAAGCCATCTCCTGCAAGACTGGTATGTGGAGCTCTCCCAAAGTACCAAATGCATATTAAAAGCTTCACAGTTAAGCTACATTTCAAAAAAAATAGCCAAGGACAATTGTATTTATTCTGCTGATGCCAATTTTTTTAATGTGCCTCAAGAGATCTTTTAAGGACTTCCTTTGTATTCACCCCACCCCAGAGAAACAAGTTTGAGAATTAAAAGCATTGCGACCTTCAAGATGACTGGAATATACTTCTATTTTTAAAATTCTCGTGCAAACTTGGAAGCCAATGAAAGAACAGAAAGCCCATATTTGTAAAGGGAGAGTATTAAAACAGGTCTCCGTAATAACAATAATACTTGCATTAATTTTTAGGATATTAATCTTACTGATTGTTTTTTAAATTATGCAACATACATAATAAATTGTGTACTTCATGTATATATTCACATTAGAAAAACTTTGGAATATCAAGTATTGACAGTTGAAAAAAACTGATAAAACCTCCTTAAAGATAATGAAAAAAATATTAGCTTCCTTAATGATAATGAAAAAATAAATAAATAAAGCTCTTTCCACTAGTACAAGTCCTCTCTCCCTAATCCCCTGAATAATGAATAAATATTATGCTGAAACTTACAGAAAAACCATCATTGAATAATTCTAACTAGGTAGCTGTTTGAATTATCTTTTTAATGCTTCCTCAGAAATGGTCATACATTAATAGACAGAACAGAAACCTAAAATTTCTAAAAAAAAAAAAATTTACATATAACCACATAAACACAACCAAGCTCTATCAGTTGGGCAAATAAAAGGTCGACAAAGAGAGTCTTCTGTTCATCCACGGAAGTATTACAGGGTAGCCTATTAGCTGATCTATAACTTGATCACTCTGGAAACTCTAAAGAGGAAGGATTCGCAACAACAGCGATAGCAACAGGCTCTCAACCATGCTTTAAAGGAAAAATGTAGTTGAATGTCTGTATAACCCAAAAGACTTACAGAATAGAAAATTTGATAAACAAGTCAAGAAAAAAATAAATTTTAATACATTAGAATGCTCTGAAGCAGAGGTCCTTGCATGGCACCTGTATCTCTAACTCCCATTCTCTTCCTGTCACTGCAAAGTTCCAATTTTTATGTGGAAGAAAAAGTTTCTGTAAATATAGGAATTTAAAGAAAGCACCTCCCCAAGGCGCTTTGTAAAGGTCCTTTTCATGTTTCATGAAGATTAAATCACAAATGTTACTCAGATAAGGGGGATAACAAATTTTACTCAGAAGTGGGATACAAGTCTGCTAACCGAAGAGACTAGAAGCAGATGAGCAGAGACAAGATTCTTGGTTTCTGTTGATATTGCCTGAAGATGTAATGAAGCAAATCTTTATTTCCATCATAAGTAGTAAAGAGACTCAGAAATTCCTCTTCCTTGCAAAGCTTTTAACTTGTTCTGCTTATAACGTGTTCTTGGAGCAACTCCACCTTCCTCCACATGTGCTAGTGCACCACAGTTAACACTGGTCAGTAATCACAGCATTCCACCTCTCTGCCTCTTCTTTCAGGTGCCATACTAATTCTCTCCTTTTTCCTCCAAAATCATTTTCCAAGGCGCTTTATTACCATCTCTTACCACTAAACCTGATGTCTATATAATACAACCTTCCTTTACCTAGCCAATACTCTATCTCATTACAATCGCACTCCTACAGTGATTTGCAATAATTTGTTTATACCTTGGTCCTCTTTTTACAAGACATTTTCCCTAGCCATAAGCTACAGATTTCCACTCCAAAATTCTCACTGAAGGAATTATGTGAAGTTTAGAAAAGGCTCAGAGTAGAATAGGTAGCATCTTTCTTGCTATAGATCTATAGACACTATAGTTCTGAGCAGTCCAAGTCAAACCAGAGGAGCTGGAAAACCTAGCTATTCATTCGGGTTAAACTACTCCAAAAGAGAATCAGTAGAAACGTCACATCTCAGCAAGAGGGCAACCAGTGTTATTTTCTAGTTCGGTTTGTTAACCAAGATTTTGTGAGAGAATTTGACACCGAGGAAGAAAGCACCAATTCTGACCGGTCCTGAAGTCTAATGAGCAATTGAGAGGAACCTCATTAAGAGCAGAGCTCTGCACTAAACCCAGCACTCACTAACCGGGCGCCTTTCTGGAGTCTTCCCATAATGCAGGACACTAGTTGCTTCCCACTAAGGATGAATGATTCCCAAGGATGTCAAACATTTCTCTTCGTACGCTGAGCAGCTGGTCTGGCTGCTTGCAGGATGCTCACAGCATACCATAAAAATGTATATACACACACATTAATAGACATTTTATTAATAGAGACAATATTCTCTAGAAGAGAGATGTTAATCTAGAAATTCTCAAGATTAATAGTTTTATTTCTATCAGAGAGAGATTTTCCTGTTCAAACCATTCCATCTGGATTTAAATAGGCTCTTTAAGAGGGTAAAGACTCCAGACCTCATTACAAACTCCTACAAGTCAATCAATCCTGATCAATATGACCCAAAAAGCCTGCGGAAATTAACACAAGTTTCTTTAGAAAAATTGCAGAAGAAAAATATTTGCATATTGTATTCTGTAAAGGTTCTTTCTTGGTGCATATCTATAAATGCAGACTGGCTATGGAAGCAATTCAAGGCACCAGGTAACTCCTCTTCACAGCACTGCAATCAGTTTAACTATTATTGTTTCAGAATAGTTTTCAGCTGTGGGTGGATCAGCTTTAGTGCTTATCCTGGGGACATTTTTATTTGGCTAATCTTTGTAAATTGTTTGCTATGAACAAATTAATGATGCATTTCCTTTAGCAGAACAGCTTTACCATTTGTTTGTTGCTCTGTGCTGCTTTCTCATTTTCCTCCATTTGCAAATGGTCATTTGCTCACTAGAGGTGAAACTGCAAATGGATTGAAGTACTGCTTGTTCCATATTTATTTATAATTTCTGAAGACACCTATTTTTAGGTTCACATACCACAGAATACAATATGCAAACAAGCATGATGAAATTTGGCAATAAAAAGGTGTTGCTGGCTAAAATCTCCCATCTAGAAGGAAACATCCACCAGTTAATAGTGAGCTGCCACTAACATGTACTCACTTAAGCAAAACCTGGCAGAGAAAACAAGTTTTGTGGCAACAATAGGTTATGTGCAGGAGACTGCTGACAGATACATATGTTTTAGGGTCAACCTTCAATAGCAGGTTCAGACAGAACGACGCAAACACTCTTCCACATCCAATCCACTGTAGTCAGCACTACCCATTCTCACACCATGGTCCCTATGGATAACATGAAGCAGCAGAGAAAGAAAAGGTCATTCTAAAGCTCTAGGAAGTAGAAATGGGGGGAAAAAAGGGGGAGGATGGAGGAGGGATATATAACAAACTTCTTGAGCTGGGAGTTACAGACCATACCCACATTTCAGACAACTTGTAAAGCGAAAGGATTGTGAGGTCAGTGAGGATAGAACTTAAAACAGCCACGTTTCTTGCAGTTTCTTGGGTAAGAGCAACTTGCTACCAGAGATGAAGCACAGAGAATTACTGAAGACCTTATTCACAGGTACCATGTTAATGTTAGTACTGAATTCTATAGACTCAACTTGGTTATCACTTTACAGTTTAGCAATTATAAAGGTACATTGTAAGGTCACAGAATTCATGCAAAATTCTGTTTAAGGTTAATTCAGGTATCGCTATACCGAATTGTAATTTATAATCTATGTACACTATTTTGGGCTTATACCCATACAGGGTGCACTTCAAAAAAAAGAATATATATATATCTATAT
The DNA here is from genome assembly GCA_013389825.1 of Crypturellus undulatus. NCBI lineage: Eukaryota > Metazoa > Chordata > Aves > Tinamiformes > Tinamidae > Crypturellus > Crypturellus undulatus. Next base: position 150,104 of record VWPW01000002.1, read on the forward strand.
CTATCTATATATTTATACACACACATACCCAGGCACTTTGAATTGTCTTTCCAAAGGGATAATTGTCCTGGCAGTCTCAAGAAAACACAGATTTCCTGAGGACAGAATCAAGAGTCTGCACAGGTTTGCAGCCAGCCCAGAAAGCTAAACCAGAATCAGAAGAAAATTAGTGACATCCAGGCAACATCTCAGAAAAAGACAGTCCAACTGGAACAGTTCTAAATACAAGAGGCTAATGGTTCCATCTTCAAAAGCTGTAGAAGCATAGATCTTACAGGAACAGTGATGGAAACCTCTGGAAAAAAACTGGCACAGCAAGACTAGATTGCTCCCTTCCTTCCTACCTAGAAGTAGGAATTGGACTAGAACCCCTCTCATTATTTCGGCTAGAGGAAAGGAAAATAAATTAATCCATAGATACATACTGTTTGACACCTAACGTGTTTGGTAATATTTGCTGTGTACACAGCAAGTTAAATATATCTGAGTACTTGTACAGTGGGAAGCATTATTACAAGGCAAGCAGAAATTTAATTGCTAATCCGACCAAAATATGCAGCTTCTCAACTTCAGGAAGAATTTTGCTTTGGCCTTCCTTGGAGGACATTAGGACTCAGAGCTATACAATGCTTTAGAATAAATTGGACAACGATAAATCTGACAAGAAGATTAACATTCTAATCATGTTCACGATAATTAACTCGCCAAAACTATCCCACAATCATTATCCAGCTAGAGCAGAAATGGGAAAGTTTACTGCACTCCAGCAGATTTATAAACCAATTAAGAGCATCCCTCCTCTAGACTCTATTAGCAAAGTCTCTGGTTCAGCAAAAGCTCACAGGCAAGTCAGGGTCTTCCCAGGGAAAGAGGCTGCAAGGGATCTTTATCACCTCTATTCAACTCTGTCTTTTCTGTTCCCCTGAGAATGGCAGATTCCTAGCACGTCCTCCGGCTCCCGTCACCTCTCCAGCCTCACTCACCCTTGCAAAAAGTGGGATTGTGGCACTTTTCCCTGGTTTAAGCTCTCTGTTGTATGATTCATGACCCATGGCCATGGGGTTCAACAGCAGGGACGCTCCATCTGTCTTGCAGCCTTGGGGCTAGGAGTCCTTGGTCCCCTTTCCAACCAAAGATGCAGTTAGCAGCCATGTAAGTAATTCCACCCGGTGCATGGTTCTGTTGAATGTATTTGCATATAATATGAAGCATCTCCTTGGTATCTATTTTCTTCCCTTTTATTATCTTGTCACATAGTTCTATTTAACACAAGAATGTCCTCTGTCACTCTCAGGACAAGCTCCCTTTATCTCTCTTTCTTAACTTCTTTATCTTCTTTCAAAACTTTGACTAAAGAACATCTCTTTTCTCTTTTTCCTCGATACTTTTATGTCTGCGTGAGTCCCCTTCCTTTGTGTCTTTCTGCATAATTGTGTTTTTCAGCTCTGTAAAGTATTTTTCAATATAGATGGCATAAAAATTGCTATCTAAAATGAAGTAGCATTGTATCACAGCCTACTCTTTTGTTCCAGTAATATATACAATTTGGACTGACTCAAACTGTGTTGCCTATGCAGGTAAAGTAAATTCTGAATTATTCATCTCTTTAAAAAAATAAAAAAAAATCATTTACTTGTTACAAGCAATAAGATTTATGCTTTATGTCTCCCCATCAATAGCTAGTGTCCACACACAGCCGATTTATCCATATTGAAAATATAATTATAAACCTAGTTTGCTCTGAACCACAGAGTCCTTTTGTAACAAGATTATTTAAATACAAATGGGGATGGAAAATTGGTTTTAAATGGCTAATCTGTCTTGTCTTCAACTCCAGCTGCAGAATTTACTAACATCATAAACACAGGCCGAGGGAAAACGTAAGAGGTTTCCTGATTCTCCTTGCGATCTGTCTATGCAGCACTGTCATTAACGGGGAAGCTGACGGGAGCTGCTGCATGCCCTGGGAGGAGGATAATAAGCCTTGTAATCTCTATAAAAGGAAGCGGATTTTTACGAGCGATACGGCCACATATAGCGGTGTGCAAACATCTGTTTTATTGGCAGCCCAACAGTTTACATACCCAAGTCTCAGATGCATTGAAGGACACATGCAACACTTGTACGGATACAACGAGTACCCAGACACCTGGAAATAACTTCTCAGGAGCTCCACTTGCAATATGGAGCATCAGGCATTTGTGCGGGCTACATCACTGGGAAGAGTTTCATCCAGGGGCAGATCTACCCAGAGATGATCAAGCAGCCTTCCTGCTACCTGGCCAAGAGTGGCCCAAGACATTCAACAAGCAAAAGCTGTGCTAGAAGGTTATCCCTTCACCTCCTCCTCCAGTGTAGACACCTGGGAATACCCAACAGCTTTGGCCCTNGTGCGGGCTGTATTACTGAAGAGTTTCATCCAGGGCAGATTTACCCAGAGATGATCAAGTAGCCTTCCTGCTACCTGTTCCAAGACATTCAGTGAGCAAAGGCTGTGCCAGAAGGTTATCCCTTCACCTCCTCCTCCAGTACCTCAGTGTAGACACCTGGGAATGCCCAACAGCTTTGGCCCTGGAGCATGCAGATAAACCCACAGAAATTACAGCTCAAATCTAACTGTGTTTAGGTAGAAATGAAGAATTTCTGCCAGTTTTATTTTAATACACATAGCAGAGAAGAAATTAAGACACTGTTTTCATTCCAGGGAAGGAAAACAATTAAAACCACCCTCAGATTTCTAACTGAAATCAAATGCTTGCTTTGAAACACAGGATGTTTTTTACACCCTTCTTTTCACCGGTTCAGTACATGATTATTCTTTCAGATAGCTCCCCAAATAGTTAACACTGCCTTCCAAAAACAAGGAAATACTTCACCAGAATACCTAGATCCCTTCTTCTGAAACATAATCTCCCTTTTCAAGAGCCATGAATGAACAATCAGTTGTCACCAATGAGCAGTTTGTGCGAGACAAGCAGCAATATCCATACATCAAAGCAAAAACTTCTACCTAGTTTTAGTGAAGTGGGAGCTGTACCAGAGCATCTAATAGGTCTAATGCATCGCAGTATTTTATAGGGATAGAGCAGACTTCACATAAGGATCTCCAGGCAATAGCTATTTAGATTTCACAGCCCCACAGAAGCTATGAGTCACAGCATTGCTCACTCCCTATGTTAGGAGCAGCTCAGTTTTCTGAAACAAAAAGCAATAAAGTAGGGTAAATTTCTAGTCCTTTTAGCTAAACACAAAAGTTTAAAATGGCAGTTCTACAAAGCTCTATGTCTTCAGGGACCAACAGGGACTCCCCACATTTGGGGGGAAAACGTGTTTCCCATTCAACCCGCTCAGATTTTCGAGGAGTTCAGTAGTCACAATAACCTGTCATTTATCCCCCCTCCACTCTCTCCCTCTGACAAAGGCTTCTCATAACACAGTAACTTGCCATACACAGCAGACTGCTACCTTGAATCCTGCCTATATTGCCCTATATTAGTTTTCCTACCCCAAAAAAATGTATGCAAGACCATTCCCCATGGCTGGTACTGTCCATCAGGGGACTCCTCAGTGTAGCTACACCAAAGACCCGCTCGGTATCTTTGTAAAATGCTCCACTCCGCTTCCCTCCTTTAAATGAAGGACTAAAGGTTCCTTCCGAGATGCACACAGTGAAGAACTTCTCCTATAGATATTAAATCAACCAGATGTTTAGGACATGCATCCCATGTTGCTTGCTCTCACTTCATCCAGATAGCCACCTTGAATAGAAAAGTCTTTGAAATAAGGCTAGTGTACTCTTTTCTTGTTTAGACAAGGCCTAGGAGAGGACTTTTTTTACGGACAGAAAAAAAGTCCTCAAAATTTGCAATTATAATTCTATACACAGTTCTGAAATCTTCCCCGGCTTTCCTCACATTCTGTTTTCACCTAGCGAAACAAAGCCAAAAGTTGGGGAAAAAAAAAATCTCCTTAGTTAGAATAACAATTTTACACAAGTATCTTTTTAGCTACATGAATACTACAATTAAGCAAGCATGGTAAGAAAGAATACAAACTCCTAGCTGTTAATGAGACTTGCCAGCCTGAGCTGATCATTAAATCTAATAAAATGCCAAACCAGCCCTTTGGATTTTTGCCATCAGATCCTGTACAGGACTTATGCTGACAGGAAAGTTTGGTGATGCTTCCTAAGAGGCTGCTCAAACCCCTTGCATGGGGATGTGGGGCAGGTGCTTCTACTGGACCAGACTGATATTACTGGCTCATATTGTGAACAAGCTTTATAGAAACTTATGCGACAGAAAGAATATCCAAATCCTTCCCCCACTTTTACCTATTTCATTCTTCCACAGTTATATATAAAAGCAATATCCTCTGTAGATGCTACCTCTCCAAAAAGAAAATTTCCAGATCTATTGAAGCTTTAGAGCTTGTTTTGTGCTTTTTTTTTTTCGTTTCTTTTCTCTCTCGTCTCTAAATCATCTTACATGATCGTTTAGTAAAGCAAGAGAGGAGTTCATGTTTTCAATAAATCCTGATACACTTCTAAATGCCTGCTGGACACATTCCTATTGTTGTGTGCAGTATTCGGCGCCAGATCAGAAACACACTAAATTGAATCCTGAGGCCATGAAAAACTGCTATGTTAAATTCCACTTGTTGTCTTTCCAAGTTTGCCTTTGAGAAGTAAACCTTACAAAAAAAAGGTCAAGAGATGGAAACATTACATGCATAATCAAGAGATAATATACCCTAATATAAAATCTTAACAAGATATACAATATTAAGAACCCTTTAATGAAAATGAGTCTCTGTAAAAATATCTGACTTTTGGATTTCAGTATCCGAGAAGTCCTGTCCCAGATTAAATAAATACTGCAAACAGTTCAAAATAAAATTCTACTGTTTTCAATATTAAAAAGTATCTGAAATGAAGCCAGCCTAATATAACTTCCTAAGTGACAGGTGAAGCAGAGCTACATTTGACAATTTTATGACCACCTTTGGGACAAAGTTGCCTTTCTAAAGGAAGAACCATTTAATTAGCTCTCCAATAAAGCAAATTCACATTAAAACAAAGACAGCAGGAACACAGCACATGGAATTTAAAAAAAAAACAAAGTTAAGCATCTGATACATGTGTACCCCCTGTTTGGAACATGCTCAGGAAAAAAATTAAAGAATCCCTCTCCTCTCTGCTGTAACCACAACTCTCCTCAGTCATAACAGTTATGCTCTGGAAGCAAAATCTGCTTTCTGATGCAACAATTAATCAAGATGTTAACCAGGGAAAAAATTAAGATAAAAATATAAGTCTTATCTAATCACTCTTAAATGTTTCATTTTCTTTTCATCACAAATGTTTTTATTCACCAACACGTACTGCCACACTACCAAGGCAACGGATGGCCAGAACCTGAAGACAGCACAGCGGTTCCACCATTTCCCTGATGTCATTCATACGAAAGGAACAAGTTTGAGCTTCTCCATCCACACAAAGCTGAGCCCTACAAGCACCTTCTGACACAGCCGTGTATTGAACTTGCAACACAGCAAGAGTCAAGGCTAACATCGAAGTTTTAGAAAAGGCCTGGAGCCTTCTGGTGTAGCAGCTACATCATCTCAGAAGTCATGCTGCAGCTCTGGCTTCCTCCAGCTGAGGAGCCATTTACTGTCCATCTGTCCCAGCATGAGGAAAGCTGCCCTGGTCAGCAAGTGTCAGCAAGTCTGCATAAAGGACAGAGCTCATTTCTTTATGTCCCAGAAGAAGGATGTAGGTGATTAGTCCCGTTTTCTCTGCTGTCACTAAATCAAACCCTACCAGGCACAGAAGACCCTTTTGAATGCCCTGAATATCTACACAGTCTAGAAAGAAGGTAGTCCTGAGGGTCTAAAACTGTATTACACAGACAATTGGTGACAGTAGTAGTAGTAGATCAAAACACCTTGNCGTATTACACAGACAACTGGTGACAGTAGTAGTAGTAGTAGATCAAAACACCTTGTGGAGACACTCAGGGTGTTCTTCTACCGCTGCCATGTTCACCTGATCTGAAACTGAAACATTTCCCCAAACCAGAAAGATCCAGGGCAAACACACCTACAGCTCACCCGTTTGATTTAAAATAACAAGTTAGGAGAAAAATTCAGACTTACCCAGACGGTGTCATCTTGTCGGTACTGCTTCCAGTTGCGGCCGGTGTCGCTGAACATCAGCGTGTAACTGGTTACCCAGTCCGAGCTCCCATACCGGCCCTGGGTGGCAACGGCAACGATCTCAACCCTGTCTCCTAGGTCAACCTGGAGCCACTGCTGCTCATCGGAGTCAAGCGGGGACCAGCCACCAGCTCCTGAAAGAAAGTGGAAAAAGGATAATGTAGAGAACAGGGACAACAAAAAAAAGTGAGTTTCTAGGAAATTCCAGCTTCCTGAGAGTAAAATCCACCTCTCTGGATTTGTATTAGGAAATACACTACCTAGCGTGCTGCTTCTAGGTTTTCTTTCTTAATCTTTAATTCATAGGAATTTTGAACTTCTAAGAAATTTCAAGAAAACCTAACCCTTGTCAGCTAAACAAATGTCAGGGATGATGACCCCCACATCAGTGAGGATGACATACTGGCAGCAAAAAACGATACCTGTTCCCTCTCCTACACTTGTGCAACTCTACAAATGCAGATTTCTAACTTTGAATTTGTTCTTTCTCTTTTTTACAACATTTTGAAAGATACCCCAAAATGTACTGTGATTTGTGCCCTATGAAGTACTTCATAGAGGTGTTTAATTAGAGAATGTTTAATTAGAAGAAGTCATAAAAGAACTGCCCTCACATCAAAAAATAACCTCCTTTCCTGTGCAAAATGCTTGTTAAGTGACCATGCATTTTATCTTAAAACAAAAAACAAAGCCTTCAACAGGACAAACATGACTTACAAATGATCCACCTCTCCCTTCAGGAATGGAGACTTGAGAAGTGGTTTGTGGAAGTTGATTTTATAGCTAACTAACTAATCCTAACAAATTATTACAATCATGATCTTACGGTTATAAAAGTAAATCCTTCCAGATTGGAATATGTTATGTTGCCTTGCTTACTCTTATACTTCTAAATTATAGACTAGATTTTTCTTTTACTTTGTTTCTATTTGCAAACATTGATTCTCTGTACACACATTCAGTATTTACCTAAGCTTTACAAATAAGCAAATAATGCAGCTATGAAGAACTTAGAAGCCCAACTATCCAAAGCAGCAAATTTTCAGCCTGTCACTGCTTCTGCAACCCATCATCATCTTGGTTTTGTCAGTGTTTAAAAAAAGCACTTGAATAGAATTTCAAGGTGAGTACAATTATGTTTCAGAGTTGAGAATAAGGCATTAACAATTCCTCATGTGAACTACGAAAAGGAATCTAAATATGTATTTCCAAAGAAAACGCATCAATAACCTTTGGTTATAAATAGCAGAATTTAACTCAATATTTTAATCTTATTAATTGATCTGTCTCAGAGCTGCTCTGTGAATAGTTTATGGCATTGAACTGAATCAAAAGATCAATAAATGTGGCTGATATCAAAGAACTCAAATTTCAGCAACTTTGGCCTTTAAAAAAATACTTTTAAGTTTCTTGGCCCACACTGGATTTTCCAACTCAGAAATAAAATTCCTTTTTTTGAGGACAAGTTTGCTTTATTTTTATTTATTTATTTATTTATTTTTAGGAATTTAGCTTTTGTTTTTGACTATTACCTACATTTCATTTCATTAAGATGAGACAGATTCAGTTTCTGAAATAATAGTCTATTTATTTTATAGCTAGAATTTGGTATTGTTTTCTGGATCAATGGCTTCTCTTCTCTATGGAAACTCCCAAGAGACATTTTTTATAACCAAACCAATATATACTTATTTATTTCATGCTTTGCTTTCCCTTTTTTGATCACAACAGAAGACTCTTTATTGCCATAGTGATTATTTTCCTTGCCTCAAATAGGACACTCTTCTACAAGCATCCCATTAAACACCCAACCAGAAAATAATAATTTCATCACTCATTTCATATTTGATTATTTCATTCTTAATTCATCACAGATGCATGTAGAGAAAACTGCAGTATTTCCTGCTAAAAACCCTAACACTTAAATATGTTTAGCTACATATATATATATATATAAATAGATATTGTTATAAAGAGACTATTTATATCTGCCTTTTAAGACAAATTGTTCAAAGATGCCAATTCGTATCTTATCTCCTACAAAGGATTGTGACTAACATCCACAAGAGCCAAAGAAAAGGTTGTACTATAACATCTAATACCTGAAATAGATTCTGTAATACAATACTAGCTGCTTTGTCCAGTTTTCTTCTAGAACAGGTAAGAAACAGAATAGAAATTCATTTCAGAAATGCTGGCAGGTTTGTGGCACAAAGTTATTTCTTTTACCACCCTAAAGAGCTTATGCTAGATGTTTTCTGTGAATGCTAAGAGAAAGGTACCTAATTTTCCTCTTTCCTCCATTGCCTCTTCAATCAGTCTTTCTGCAACATAAACAGTAACTAGATGGAAAAATCACTCATAACAAGTCATTTACTTGATGAGCTACCCATGAAAAAGCAAACAAACAGAAATAATCACCACGAATATTTCCAGCAATTCATTAAGCATCTAACTAGCATCTACCCTTTACAGTTTATGCCATCACTCTTCTACTCTTTGGAGAAGCAGCAAGGTCACATGCTTTTCTTTAAGCTATTTAGGGAATGCATGGTTGCTTTCAAGCATGAGGACTACACAGCGGGTTTATAATTCAGGAGGTAAGTCAAAACAATGATGGGCACCAATGAACATCTGGGAGATCTGCAGGGATCTCAAGTGCTCAAATCACTGGCTACCTACCACCTCTGAGTTATGTATTGTTTCCTAAGAGCACATTTCTCTGTACAAAATGCCAGTTTTTTTAGATTTAAGGACTGCGTAGCACAGCAGCAACACTTGCTGTTCGCATCATCTCCGCAGGTTTGCTTGGCTCTTGCAGGCCAAAACCCCATCCTGCAAGACAAGTGTTATCTACTACAGTCCCTATCTTTGCATAACTGTAGCTGCCTCATACAACTTCCCTGCAGGATGAGAACAGAAAAACACACACAAAAAAAGAAAAAAAAAAAAGAAAAAAGGCAAAACCACCCTATTTCATCTCTCAAACCTCACGTCTTTATCCTTACTGTAGAAAGACAGAAATTCTATTGACTTGTAAGAACTGTAGTTAAAATAACATTGCACCAAAGTTGCACTGGAGGCTCAACTCAGGGTAAAAAACAAGCCTATTGGTTTCCCATTGAGCCTCTCTCGCATCTGCCAATAAAGGAATAAGCAGATACAACTTCTGTAGTTATCGCAAATCAACTATTTTGACAATCCTAAGAGTCAAGTACTCTTTCTCCACCTTCATCTTCATGCTTCAAAGCAAGCACCAGAAAGCATACTGGCACCTTTACCCAGAATGATCTCTGCAGGCACATTGCTTTTGTACGTGTTGTTCCTTGTAGTATCACACCTCAACCAAACATATTTTACTAACCAGCAGAAAAGCATATCCAGAATTGTGCCATTTGCTCCTCCACCCACCACTGATGCTCACACCCTAGGGAAGCATCACTGAATAGGACAGTATATCACTTATAATTAGTGCAGCATAATTACAAAACAAAGTGGCATTGATTACAGCCACTGTATACAGACATTCAAGTTGGTGACAGTTATAAAGTATTCATGAGGACACCAAATTGTCCCTCCTATAAAAAAAAAAAAAAAAAACAGGAGAAAATGATCAAACTCATCTCGTGCTTGGCACTTTACAACATTATGCCTGAGGAGTTTGTTTCCCTGTTCTACTCACGAGATCCCCACTGGTCTTGTTAGGATCCTGTTAGGATCCAAAAGGCTATGCCGTGATTTCTCACAGCTAAAACAGCTCAGATTTTCTGCAGACCATTTGGAGAGGGAGGTTCAACACAACAGGGAGAAGATGCCCTACTGGAGAAGCCGAGGCCCGGGAAGCTGATGCACGAGCTCATATTCTCCATGGCAACAAATTATAACACTAGAAATACAAGAATGAGGATCATATGGTTTCTCAGTTGGAGACCTAAAATAACTAGAAAAAAAACCCCACAGTCTAATACTCTTTACTCCACTTTTTCAAACTGTTTGTACATTTTGCCGTAATTGGTACGAAAATTGCACTTTAGCCCAGCGTTACATAATCTGTGCTCCTCGAAGCTGCTCAGGATGCCCATTCTTACTTGAGATTTATTAAGAAAAGGCAATGTTGGTTTTCACCCTACAGTGCCTTGCAAACAGCTCAACTGGCTCTGTATTGTGCTCTAAACTCTTGGACGTCCTGCTGAAACTAAGTGCTTCCCTGCTGCACAGTTTTACATTAATGCCCAGATCAAACACTTCCTGGACATAGAACAAATTCCATTTGGCATTATATATTCTTTATATTCCATACACATTTACTTATAATGACTGCTTCGGCTGAGAGCTAATAGGAAACAGGAAAAGCTCAGTTTATACAGTCATATTGTAGCATTTTTCTTGTTCTTTTTCATCTATTTATCTACTGTAAACAAAAAGTTGATTACTCCCTCTCACGGATAAGTAATATATTCTATGCAACAGAACCATATTTATGAGAATTACACTTTTTTTTTTTTTTTTACTATTTCCAGTACCAATTTATCAGCATTTTAATTGAGCACTTCCAGCAGTTCTCACAAAGCTTTATTCAAGTGTTATGTTTTCGTTTATTTTTTTTTTATTAAAAACAGTACATTTCAGTGCAGTCAGCCTTTTTAAAACAGGCTTTTGGTTCTTGTTATCCATTACTGAACTTGATGAATGAAAAGCTTCTATTGATGTAGATCTGTGCTGTACTTTACAAATTCATTTTCACCTGTTTCATTCTTATTTATGTTAACAAACATTTATCTAGCTATTTACCTCAAAGTACTATTCCTTGCAGCATTATTACATTACTTACTACATTAATTACAAATAAAGCTAAGCTAATGAAAATGCTTTGAAAAACATAGCGTAGTGCAAAAGAAAAAAATACACAAAATATGTTAGTAAATGCCATTTCTTTAAAGATGTCTACTTTAAAGTCTACAAGAAAGCTTATTCACATCCATCTTCTATCAGTGCTCCTCAAATCCCAAATGAAATATTCTTATCAATTCTCATGGTACCATAAATATGCATTCCTTTATAAGTCTGTGTAACAGAAAAACTAGGCAAGGGTATATTTTAACTTCTAGATCCTTTTCAGTCCTAGCCCATCAGCTATCACTTAGGATTTCAAAATATGAAGTAGAACATGTTTATACACCTGAAACTACTTCAGGGCTGTTTCATATATTCCCTGGCTTCCTGATCCCAGGATTTGCACCAATAGAGAGCGTGAAGCTTACCAATATCACCCTGCATGTATTCTAGCTCTTCAAAAACATTAGATCCTACTACATGGATAAAATATTTTATCACAGATAGGAGTTAATGATTATAAACAAGCACAGAAAATAAAGTAAGCTCATGTATTATAGATATTGTTAATACAGCTCTAAAATACAGCACACCCACAACTGGGCTTTGTATAATATTGACTTAGGAACCTCAATACTGCCATTTGCTCTTTTCTAGTATTAACTTTGAGCCTAACAATTTTCCCTTATGCATGAACTCATTATACAGACCTCAAACATTCCTCCCTGGAAAGGTCTGCAAAGGTCTAAAGTTCTTCCATTCTATCTTACTTTTCTGCAGTTACACAATCATTGAATTCCAATGGAACTTTTAGACTTAATTCCTACTAGCTTTAATAGACATCTACATTTTGGAACAAAGTCTCAAGCTGAATGACCTTCAGTCTCTAAAGGCTACGGGAGCTATAACTAAAAGCAAAAATAGTAGCTGAATTTCCTTCATGGTATTCTTACAAGAGAAGCACAGATTGTATATACAAACACAATAGGAGCAGCAGATGAATGAGCTGCTTCTAAAGAAAGCTTTCAGAAGCAAAAATGAAGGGCCCTCAATATACTGAATACAAACAGCATAAAAATATTTTTAGAACTGTGATTAAAGATATATTTTAGGCATTGCATGCAGCAATCTTACCCTCTCGTCTGTTGAGCTTTGCAAAGCTGGGACTGTGTGTGCTGGACAGCTCGGAGGAACTGGTAAACGCTGTTGAAGGTAAGGGAGATACCAGCGCAGTATCACAGTTATCTGAAAACAAAAACAGGAGAAAAGGGAAAAAAAGAGGTTACTGTCAAGAAGTAACAAATAGGTCAACCTTGTCTGCCTCGTGGTGTTGTACATTGCTGTGTAGGAAACCAAGACTAGAAAAGGAGGAAACTTGTGCTTGACATCCCTCTGAGCAAACTGCACCACTGTTGTGTGTAACTCCAAAATTAATGCCCTCAGAAGAACAGTTTGGTGAGGAAGCAACTGAACAGGAACTGCTTTTAGGATGCCGAACACTTAAAATGCTTGAGAATCTATTTTTCCAAGTCAAGAGCTGTTCAGAGTGCACAATTTCATGTCGTACGCCCTCATTAAACAACTCTTGCTGCACAAGCAGCTGGAAGAGCACAGCAGCGCCCTGGCAGGCTTGAGGTACCACCTCAGAGCTGCCCTTGGAAAATCTTCTCTAGAGCAGACCCATAACTGAGGAGCTGAAGTGACAACTTAGACAGAAGTGAGCTATAGGGACACGATTCCCAGCTTTGTGCAGCAACACTTGAAAGCATGACCCGTACTTCACAAGACTCCTATGCTGTACAAACCATGAACCCAGCTTTTTTTGCTCAAACTCACACACACATATAATGACAAATAAGTTTCATAAGCTCAGAGAAGCTGTCTGCTACATTTTCCCCCCTCTTAGCCACATCTTCATCTGAGGACAGTTTCAATTGGATTAGGTTAACACTGAAGTTGAATTTTTGAGCACATAATGCTTGCATGAGAACAAAATTAGGCAAAGTAAGTTTGCTTATTACAATGCTGTCACATACACATCCAAAAATAGCCTCTCAGTAGGGAATAAAAAACCCACACACTTATTTTTAATTGAATCTCCCATGGAGGAAACATGGATCTAATTACTGGAAAAGTCCCGCAGGTTAGCAAGATCTCAGATACCACAGCATTCTCACGTTCCCGGAGTAAATATACAATTTGCAGGGGGAAAAGGAAATTCACCAACGATACTTCAGGGTTACAGAAGTCAAGGAATAAAAGCATAAATGATTTCACAGCTACAGTGGCAAATTTAGAGTGATCCAAAAACTGGAAGGTGCCTTTCGCATAAAGAGCTGAAGTGCAGTAAAATACTAATCATCTGTTTTGTGCAGTGACTCTGTAGAATATTCAAGAGACTTTTGCCAATTAAAACCTCCCTTACCATAAAAAAAGACTAGTTTATTGACTGTCTGACAAACAGGGCTGCACCACCGCTTAATACCTCTGGCACCTGAACAAACACTGGACAGAGGGACAGATGTTTATGCAAGTCATAGTTAGAACTTGCTTAGGTACTTGATTGAGTTCTGGAGTTATAAATGGTTGCCTTTTTTTTTTTGGCAGGAGGTGTTAAAGAACATCTTCTTCCAATAAACATATCAATAAAGCCAGTGTTGCACCACTGGTGAAGAAGCTGATGTCTGCAACTGCAAATCAAGTTGTTGGGAAATACGACTCTTGAGGAAGGATGCTCAAAGCACACAAATATGGCACAAAGGGATAAAAATAGCTAGAAAGAACACTTTAAATAGACAGATTTCTCCATATGGATTTTTCTATTGATAAGAGGATGGGAAAACTGACTGTCATGATGAATTATATTAAACATTAAGTCCATTGTATTCTGAAAGAAGGAGGATGATATATTAGTTTCCAGAAAGAATGCAGAAGTAATATCCCAATTAATTAGCAAATAACATGGGATGGCACAAGTGGGACAGACAGTACAAACACAGACCGAGTAGCTGATACCGGAATAGGTTAAAGACATTTGAATTACCAGTTTAGAGCTTAAACCCCATAGCACTGGAAAGTGCCCAACAGTAAAGCATGGGGACAATAAGGAATCAGTCAAGGAAGAGTTAAAGAATGGCTGAATAAGAGATTCCATTTAGCTCATTTCTCTGAGCAATATCTAATTAAACAAACCCAATACTGCTTTTGAAGAAGCTGCAATTGATAAGCGGGGAAAAAAATATACTTGGTGTTCAGAATTCTAAAAGTTTTTCATGAAGCCCAACTGGTGTTCGGTTAAAAAGCAACTCTGTATGAAAATTAGCATAACCAATGTAACTCATATCAGCACATTGCCCGATGGATCTCATAAAGCAAGCTTAAACATGAAGTTCTTTTCCTCTACTATGTTATCAGCAGTAAAAAGGCCTAAAAAAATAAAATATTTCGTGAATTAGAGAACTTAAGGACAAGTAGGCCACTGAGGTTTTGACAGTGAGGATAATTAGCCAACAAGTTACTAAGACCCTGAGCAGATTCTCCATCACTAATACTCTTTAAAGCTTAGACAGAACTTCTGTCTCTAACATGGAAATATTTGTAGAGTGCTGTGCCCTTTGGTACAGAAGGGGTCAGATTATAATTGTCCTTATTGGACTTTAAAATCTGCAAATTAAAGCACACCTGTTAAATTTGATCTTACTTGTAACCTGGAAGGTGGCTGAAACAAAGATCTCAGCTTGTGAGTACATGAGGGCACTGAACTCTCCCAAACTTCTGCATTCTATAGAATCTAATTGAGTGGTTGGGAGTCTCTCATGAAAATGTGTAAGGTCTAGGGATAGACCTACATGATGGTAATAATGAAATCAGCTCAACCCTCATCATGAATATCTTCCCTAGACCAGTCTACACATTAATGAGAGACTACATGTACCTTTACTTTTGTTTAAAAATGCCTGGCAAATTTTAAGTGAGATATGCTCTGGGAAGATATCATGTGTGGCATTCATAGGCTAAATTGCCAAGAATTTCCTGGTATAACTCATGTAACTTGAGATGGAAGAATGTCTACAAGAAGTATTTCAGCTGGAAAACGATAGTCTGATCAGAAATGATAGTCTGATCAGTGCAGGACATGCCAGTCTTTATAAGTCAAGTGAAATTTCAAAGTACCATAAAGCAAAAATGCATAGGTCAACTTGGCTTGCTTATGTTCTACATTCCAGCTCACTTACACAGTAGCTCTGACGCATTCCTTGTCAGAGATGCTATATATGTAAGAGACACCTTGCCCTTGGGTATCTAAAAACAGGCATTTCTGGAGAAAAAAATAAAAAAATCAAACTCCAGTAAATAAGAGACTGGTAAATAAGATCACTTGTACAATCTTCCCTAACTCACCAGTTGTTTGGATGACATGGGAACATACGGACGTGCCATCAGTAGCTCTTTATCAAACCTACCTGAAATTGGCCACGAAGTTCAAAGAGGTAAGAGGTACACAAAGTGTGGGGCATCGCATAAGTCTAGTTTCCATGGGAAGCCAGAGAGAGAAAAGAAATAAAAGGAAAAAAGAAAAAAAACACACACAGAGAAACACCCCTCTCAGTCCCCAAATTCTTTAAGAAAGGATGTTATCATGTTACACCTCCTTCCTGCTCACGCTCAGGAGAAAACCTTTTGCAAGGTTACAAGAGAGACCGAAGGTAAGGCAAAAGCAAAGGCAATATCTGCTGATTCCTACCATGCAATCCAGCCTCATCTCTCTTATTTGCTTTGACAGAAATGAATTTTCTTCACTTTACTCCAGCTGCTCTTAGGTTTCTATTTTCTATCCCTACTCCTTTTCCCTTAGCAGTGTGCCCATCAGAACACCTGTGTTTCTTTAGCTGCATTTATCAAAAACAGCTGATTCTAATAAAAAACAACTCCATCTCACAGAATCATTGAAAACCTATGGACACTGAAAGTAGGTACTTTCCAGTTTTCTTCTGTTTTCTTGCTAAGTGATCAGGAAAAAAGATACAAAATGAGAAAACGGCACCTAATTGTATCTATAAACCATCTTCCTCAGGCAAATTCCATAATACAGATGTTGACCTGCACATGACAACTAACTGTTGACCTCAACTATGCTCATGGCCATCTTTGAAAAACACAGGCAATCCAAGAGCATTTGCCATGCTAACATCATCCCTACCATTAAGCCTCCCATCAGCCATCTTGCTTTTGAAAGTAATAAAAACATTTATTTTCATCAATTCTTTTTTATTTTTATCCACTTTCAATTTCCAAAAAATGATGAAATCAACAACAACAACAAAAAAAAACAAATAAAAAGCCCTCTGAACGATTTTGAAATTGTTTGCTTTATTGTTTTTAATTGCTCACTTTAGTTTTGATTGACAAAGTAAAAGCAATTAAATCCCAAGCATTTTTTTTAATTTTAGCCCAAAAGGACTTTCTAAACATAAATATAAACATTTTTCAACTGAGATTTCAAAAGCACTGATATGACATTTAGACACCAACACACTCTTGCTCCACTGAAATACACCAGATAAGAGTTAGCAAAAGCAGATATTTTGATCTCAAAAAAAGCTTTGTGCCCAGATATCTGATTAAGTTTTATAATTTGTGCAGTCTTCAACACCTGTAACAATTATAAAAAAAGTAATTGAGACAAATGCATCCCAGTCCTAGAGAGACAGGTTTTCAAATGTTTCTAAGCACAGCAGGCTTCCAAAATGCAGCTAATCTATTACCAAAATGGGTTTTGAGCAGAAACGGGAGAATCAGCTCAACTTCACTAATTTTGCCATTACACATTTTATATTCTGCTAGGCATAGCATGATTCAATTAATAAACTTATTTTTTTTCTTCAATTTTGAAGTTTAGGATTATATGTGGCTGTGATATTGGAGATATTCAGAAAGCTAGATAAAATAAAATAACATGGTCACATTAACGTTTCTGTCATCCTCTGTTTCGAAGGAGATCAAAGGCTGTATACAGCAGGCAGGGTCATTAGCAGCCACCACTGACAAGCGTTCACTGCCTTTGTATTTTCTCTCATCTTCTTGAAGGGCCAACAGGCAAAACCACATTGATTTACACTTGCAAAGGTCATTCATAAAGGTCACCAGTGTTTCCAGAATGAACAGGACACGATTAGTAAAGAGATCCCAAACTCCTGCACTCTGCAGATTTCTTACACTTTGGGTTTGGGCTGCTTTTAGTAGCGCCCTATTCACATTGAGGTAAACATGCAGATCATCTTTGAAGATGAAGTTTGTCCACAGCTTTTTAAAATAAATGCATCAAGACTGAAACAAAGTAAACATAAAGGATATTTCAGAATGAATCAGAGGTATTCCAGCTTCCTCTTGGAGACCTTTCTTGGAACTTAAAAGGTATTTTATTTAAGTGGGACTTTTGTTACCAAGATATAATTTTATTTATTATTAAAATACCATCAGAGTTATAGATGGTACTGAAGTTAAATTGTGTGCATCATTTTGATTGCAACAGTAAATTGTCTCTGTATTGGGATTTGAAGTTGAAAAGATTCACTTGTATTTATAGGCTAGATAAAATTCCTCTTAGCATTACCCACTTAATGGCATACTTTGTTTTACAGACATAAAGCATGCATTTCACACAATGCCTCTAACAGTGTTCAAGAGTGACAAGTGATGCCTTCTGCTTCATCTATTTTTCTTCTTTCTAGTTGCATTTTGCTTTTGTAAAGAAAGGAAATAAATATCTGGATATTCCTGCGGAAATTAACCTTCCACCTTTACAGATCAACTGGGTGTATGTGTAAAGAAATATCCCTCTACCTTCAAAGACAAAAAGGCAATGCGAAAACACATGGATTAGAAAAGATTGAGAGATGATATCCATAACAAGAGCCAATAAGCATCTCATTAGACCTAGCATATTCTGCTATTATGGTCATCTTCGTAAGCGATTCTGGGGTGGTGAACAGAAAAACAATTCCCTCCGTAAACAAAAACTCCTTTTCTTTTTCCCTCTTTTCCCAGTGACTGGCAGTACTGGCATGCACAGCTGTGCACTCCATCTGTTAGCTGATAAGCACCACACTAAGACACTATGAGAAAGTACATAACAACAATATTCCCTTTTTCTCTCGCTATACTGCAAGAAAACATCACTAGTTTAGCTAATCATGAACTCCTTCCAAATCACTGTAAATTACATAAGTGTTCTTTCATATGTCTGTAAATCTTGACATAGAAGTATTACTCAATCAGTGCATTTATAGAGCATCCTTTTATGATACATTCTGTACTAGCAACCTTGTCTCATAAAAAGTAAAGTCTGTTTCTGAATGATGTGAGGGCCTCTTGAAAATCTAATTAAATAATTGCTTTTACTGAAACAAGTATGTCTGCTGTCTAATTCTTATTCACATAATGAATTAGGAAACAAGATGAGGAACAGAGCAATCACATGATACCTGGGCATATGAAGCCAAAAAATGTATTTTAAACAAGCATCAATTCATCTCCAACTAACATACTGGATTTAGAGATGGTCACAGAGCATCTGACAAAGTTATTTAAAGAAAAATGGCTTGATACTTAAGGAAATGTTCTCCAATTCCAGAAGCTTAAAAAGAATCACAACATCTGCTTCTGCAAAATGAAGGTACTGTGTCCTTTATTCCATCCACTATCCTTTTCATTAGAGCATAGACTTCTCAGGATAGGCATCTTCACCTGGCAACAAACTGCATATTCATCACGGAAATCCAATGAATAAGAGGATAGACTGAGATCTCAGCAATTACTAAAGTCACAGTTATTTCTATTTGGAAAAGAAAAAAGGACCACATCAGAAAGGTGCAAACTCAGCTTGTCAACATTTATATTCCAGTGCACAAACCTGCAAATGAATGTCATAGTCCAAGGCTGTAATTTAGTCTCAGGAGATGCAACAGTGTTTGCTAGGATTTTTTACTACTTTCTACTCAAAGAATGCATCTTGGGCCTCCTTATCCTTTCTATCAGCATTTGTGCAATCCTGCTAATTTAAGGATGCTCTGATCTCTGATCTGAGACAAGAAACTACAAAGCTGAGCCAGCAGATGGAACAGCTTTTACATCAGAAGTTTGTCCTTTTGACATGTGACATGGTCTAGCGGACAAACAGAATAAGTTCCTTGAATCTGCAACTGGGCGATATATCCAAAAATTGTCTTTCTGTGCAGGAAAGAACAGGTGAGTTTGTCAGTACATGGCAGTTTTCTGATGTTATAAAAAAATGTAGCTCAAGAACAGAGATGCTTTGATATGGCCACACACCATCACAAGCATCCTTGTCACCCCGGCTCATGTAAGGCTGATCAGTGGTGCATTTCAAAGAAAATAGTTAATAGATTCAAAAGATCAAGACCATCTTCTACTGTTTTAGTAGCTTTGGCAGCACCCCCCCCCCACAAAAACAAAGTTAGACATATAAAACATTCATATTTCTTCCAAAAGCATCAAACTTCCCTACAAGTGCATCTTGCTCCCCAGAGCTGTGCTCCAACCTCATTAGTGAAATAAGAGGTAGGAAATTCATGCATTAAAACACTAATAAAAAAAACAGACAAAAACAATACACACAGAGCATATAGTAAAATGTACAATAACAAAAATGTTATTGTACCTGCACTCATCAGCAAGGCTGTCAGCCTCATTATTAGAAGAAACACACACGAGCATCCAGAGAGAAACAACTGTACTGAGTTAGTATAGGTATTTGCCAACCTAAAATTAAAATACAGGTTTTCTGCTCATGTATTTCAGTATAAAGACTGTTCAGCAGTTCACTGTTGGAGCAGTTTTTCCAGGTTGTACAAATACAGGTTTTTAAATGGTGAGAGAGAAAGGGCGTTTAAAAAAAAAAATAAAAAAAAAAAAAAGAAAAAGATTTCTGCAAAAGAATAGCACCAAATAGGCTTGCATACTGAAAGAAATGAAAAAATAAATAAATAAATAAATAAATAAAATAAAATAGACACACACACAATTTGGAAAACATGAACACTTTGTTTGGTGTTTTCTTTTGACCATCTCAGGAAACTAACCAGGAAAAAAAAAAAAAAAAAAAATCTGTTTCTCATCCAAACTTGGCCTTTTACCTCTTCATACCCCAGTGAGACAAAAATACAGTTATATTTCTTCAAAACATATGAATCTTTCACATGGACTAACCTCTATGCTGTCGCCTCACACCTTTACTGACCTTCAGATTCAGCATGTTGACAGCAGTGCTGCTGCAAACTTCAGTGGAGCATCTCAGCACCAACTGCTTATCCTCATCACACGAGACCACACCGCTCACTACCTGAAGTGACTCCTATCCCCTTCTGAAGCTTTTGCTGACACACATAATGCTAAGTAACGGTACCTTAAAGAGCAGGGGAAAAGCTTAAATTCTAGTTGGGGATTCAATTTCCCATGATGGGTTTTATTTTGACTTCCTTTTGTTCAGGGTTAAATTTGAGAAGGGGAAGTTAAGGAAGAATTCCTTAATATTCCCTGGTTCTTGTCTCCTTTTGCTTCTGCAGCTCCATGCTGAGGTTCCCACAGCCCAAATTTCTGTGCAGAGCAGCAGTTTCCCCCAGTTCATGACAGGGCCCACAAGGACCTGCCTCAGTACAAAACCAGTTCCTATTTCCCCTCTCTCAAACCCAACCGAAGTGACAATGACACTGGGCAACTTCCCTCATGTCCAAAATTGCATCAGGGCTCAGCTTCCTCATTCTCCAATGGGATTCTGCTGCTCCGCTTTTCCTATGGATCGCTAGGGAAAAGGGCTCATTTATTTAGGCAGACATTGCAAAGACTTTCAGACAATACTACACCTTTGTCTGATAAGGTTAGTGCATGCACATCTAAATTTACAACCCTTATCTCTAAGCAAACAACAGAAGCAACTACAAAGACACGGAATGCTGATGAGTTTCACAGGCACAGCCAGGTAAACGCACTACAATTTAAAAACCATCAATAACCTAGAAGTTCTCCCTGAATTTTCAAATCAATCATGGGCAAGTGAGTTCAATTTTTATTCTTCCTTCGAGTCTGCAATGAACTGAGGGATAAAACTGATTAGAAAGAGAAAAATACACACCATGGAATTCACTAAATATTTTTCTGTTTGGAAGGAAACCTCTTCAAATTGAGTAATATGCAATATGGCATATTGAAAAGCAATTATAACTCTGAGAATTTCAGTACATCCCATAAGGCTGAGAGAATGTTCAATTTTCAGGCTGTGAGTAAGGATTAATGGAGATGAAGGTAGTGGTAAGTGCCCATGTACCACTGCATTTAAACGCAGTGCCGTTCCAAAGGATGACAAGTAATCATTTCATATCTCAATAACTACCACCAAGAATGCCTTATTTAGCCCCAAAACATTCACTTTAAGACTCATCTACACAAGTTAATCATTTAGAGAAGGGGCCAGGTTGAAAAAAGTTAAAGAATTCCGTTCTTAAGCAAGGTGAATACAGCTTTGACACCAGTTTAAAAGATGAAAATTATCTGCCAGGCATTTTAGGGCTGCATGTTCTCCCCATCACACACAGCAGCAGTTTCAGTGCCACAATAGGAATTAAACAAGAAAAAGAAAAGAAAAAACTCAATTAAAGTGAACATGTTGTCAAATAAGAAACAGAGTTTGCACACAGATTTTGATTTCAGCCTCTAAATGACTGTGATCATTTAGTGGATCACTAGCTGGAAACCCTCACAATTTTGCTACGGTCTTATGCTATGCTGGGCTCTAATCCCAGACTCCCAGCTTTGGCAACTGGCACTGAATTTGCTTTTATATGGGAGTTACTACTTGACCCCCAAGAACTTCCCCCACCACTGGAGGAAGACAATAAGCAAGGATGCCACAGCCTGGTAGGAAACACTTGGATGCAAAAAGTCCCTATGGAGCAATGGGCACCACGAGGGAGATGGCAGGATCAGCTTTCCTCATACCCTATCCAACCCCTCAAAGCAGCCCTAGAGCTGTTAGGAAAGATGATTTTTAAGTCTAGGTACCGAAATGGCAAAGTTGTGCTTAATCCCCAGCTCAGCAAGTTGAGATCAGCTTTTTGTAAACACATTTCCTGCCCTTGGAGGTTAGGATGGCAAATCCCGGGGATCCCCAAGCCCTGGGGGCAGCAGCTCCACTCACGACCCACAGCGAGTGCCACGGACTGAATTTTACTTGTACAAAAGGCCCCTCCTGACCAACCCTGAGGATGCTCTAGAGAACGGATGCGCCAGGAGCACTCCTGCACTGAACACAGCATACAGGAGCACGGCAGAGGGGGAAACAAAAACCACAGCCAACGCAGGCGGAGTATATAGAACAAAGAAGGATAAGAGATGTAACCAGAGAATAGCGGGGCTTTTCAATTTTTTCTTTTGCTCTATAACAAGCTAACATGGATGACAGTTAAAAAGCAAAAATATATCAAGCTTTGCAATGCTGTAATTTCTTGCACAAGGAATTAAGTAACCTTTGCATTCTCTATGAGAAAGAAAAAAAAGCTAGTCAAAAACCAAAAAGGGCAACTCTGCCAGATAGCAATTTCCATTTAAAATGCTTATTAAAGCAAGAGTTTAAAAGCTAGTAGGACTCTGCTTATCAACTATCTTTAAGACAGCACCTTTTGTTGAAAGGGACTATTTTTCACTTTCTTTGAGGAAGAAAAGCTTGCCCTCTACCAATCCTGTTGTTCTTATGGTGAATTTTCTCTGTAGAGAATGAAAAATCCCAATAGAAAGAAAAAACACACCCTATTTCCATACCCGGTTAACATCATGATACAAAACAGAGTCCTCTTTGCAAAGTTGTTGAAGGAGTCTTTGTAGATACAGCTGTCAGATTTAGAAGAATTTCGGTAGTAATTTGATAACTTTATTTTCAGATATGAAAAACAGACAACTTTCCCCAGGCTCCCTAATTGCTTGTCACTTTGTTTAGACACATCCTGCTCCTCCAATATTGAATAACTAGCTCCAATGCTTTACATATAATTATGGCTTAATCCAGGCATGCTTCTTTAAAAAAGACAGAAGCTGTATATATTATGTATATATTAGGGGTAATAATCTTTTAAATGCAGAGGAAAGCTAAGCTCTGTTTTCTCTTACCCATTTTAAACCAATTTCAGATCCTGCATAGATTTTTTTCTGTCCACATGCCATTTTAATACACAGACTCCCACAGGTTTTATCTCTTCAGCTAAGCAATTAATAAAAGCTTGGTTCAAGCCATTAAAGATTTTCTTATGCCTGTCTAAATCCCTCGAGATAAATAGGAATTCATGTTTATTTTGAGTCTTTTGAAATCTGAATCATTTCCGCAAACTCCTGCAGCCCTGAAACTAAAATCTAATTACCCACAAGCGTTCACACACCTAAATGTACAATTCAGACTTAGTCCCCTATGTGGCAAGCTTTTTAAAGATCAAAGAGTTACCTCGAGCCTTGAGGCTCCTTGTTTGAAAACGCACATTAACATTTAATGGTGTCACACGTGCTGCAGCCCTATATATGGCTTGGAAAACACCCACCTTGGTGGGGAAAGCAGCTTCCACTACTACCAGAGCCATTAAAAGGGACCACAAATGTACCCTGAGCAGACCCATGGCAAAGTCCTCCCACCTTGAAATGGGAGGCCGTCTCGCAAGCAGCAGTTTGCAGCATCCTCACCTGCACCTCAACCCAATGAGAAGGCCCAGGAGATCCATTCCTCCTGGTTTGGCCCTGCAGGAGCCAACTTAAAGATGTTTATTTCATCAGTCTCCTGGAAGAGGCTAGGGAGGGCGGACTGGTTTCTGTATCCATTCTCTTCCCAAGGAGTTTTCTTATTTACTGACAAAAAACAATCCCAAATCAGCACACTATCTAATTGTTTTTATTATTTTTTGGCCATACTTGTTGAAAGTACCATTCTCAGCACTCAACAAACATTTTCTTTCAAAATGCCCCATTATTCCAGGATGGAAAAAAAGATTGTGAACCAGCAAGGGTTGGAGAGGTGGGGAGAAGTGTCTCAAAAAAGAAGAAAAAGAAGAGGAAAAAGAAAAAAGCCATGTGCTTGAATAACTGCAGGTTTTGCAAAATTGGGAAAAGAGAAAGTGTGTTAAAGAGCCAATTTCAAAATGTATTTCCTGGCTAGAAATTTACAGATTACAGGAAACTTATATTACTCAGAAGATGCCAAGGTTGAACAACGTGATATCAGAAACAATCTCGATATCCCACTGGCTTCTGCCACTTTGCAAATCACTCCTTTCACCTGGATCAGCAGGACAGCCCAGGAGATGTGGTCAAGCAAAGCCCCCAAGCTCCAGAACAACAAGGGCAGCCCCTGCCACACTCTGCTCCCCTGGAAGGTTAAGTGGATTTTGATGAAGCAATCAGGCTTGGCCACAAAGGCCTTGAGCCTATGCCAAATGAGGTTAAAATGATGCTTTTTTCCCTCCTTTTTCCTCCATTAGCTTCAACAGGCTCTGGATAAACCCAGGGGACTCAAGTGTGCCTACTAACTATATAAGAGGAATTAAAATCTCAGTAAATGGTTCTAATTGAAGATGCTTCAAACCAGAGTGGCCATGGGGAAAAAAAATATATAGTTTCTAGCATATCAATCCTTGAGCCACTGAATTCTTGCCAAAACTGTGATGATGTTGTCCCACAATTTACGAATACCACTTGGAGCAATGTTAATATCACCCAGTAAACCAGATTAACTCCTGTCCCTTTGAATTCCAGAGCAATAATTCCTCATAAATCGAAGTGACTTTTTATGTACTCGCATCAACCCCCCTAAATAGCCTCTCTCACTGACTTTCAAAGATAATCTACCTTTCACAAATATTTCAAAAGTTCATGCCTATCAGTATAAAGCTGAGTGATTCAAAGGCCACGGCATTATATCTTTTATGGGTAAAAAAAGCACAAATGAGCAAGGCTTATACGGCCATATATAACCTTGTTTTTAAACAAGTTCAGACCAGCTTGCTAACCACATTCACAGCACAGAGTGAAAGATGAGCCGTTGCCACTTGGAATTTTATATTGCATCACTCTTGAAACGCTGATCACCACACGATGCTATTTTCCAATCATTCAGTTATTAACCCAAGGACAGCCATCGTATTTTGCCATTGCCCTGGCTAACACCTAAAAGTGGTCAGAGTCGATTACTTCATTTTTTGCGTCTTGCCCACAGAAATTTTCAGAAGAAGCCTGTGTCCCCATGACATTCACACTCTCCTACAGGCAGGGGTATTAGTAGGACCAAGCAGAGCAGCGTCTGTGGGCAGCACAGATGAAAACATGTCCACTCTGGATAAGGGAACAGCAGTAAGACAAATGGTTGATTATTCAAATAACACACAGTAGTCCTAATTAACTAGGACTGCTAATAAGATAGGGACCTTACAGAGCTGATACCAAGAGGCCAGCTCCAAGAGGCATATGGCATTAAGTGTGCCCATCCTGTGCAAAGACATGTTACCTTGTCCCTATATTGCCAATAGGGCAAGGAGAGGATAGACCCCAACAAGGTCACACAGGGAATTGTGGAATTAGCAGGAGCTGAACAGCCTCTATGTGCTCCTCAACACTGAGCACCTCTGTTGTCGTTATGTCTCCTCTTTGTCCTCACAGAACCACAATAAGTCACTTAAAACTCATGCATGAAAAGTGCTAGAATAGGGCCTGGGAGCAAGACTAGGAAACTAAAGGAAAAAATTAAAAATATTGGTATTAGGAGAGCTAAAATGAATAAACACAATAAGAGGAGAAGTCAGAACTACTTTAACCTTCCACCCCTAAAAAAGGGGCTTAGATTTATTGGTACAGTATTTGAATGAAGCAAAATGGAGTGTAACGAGGATAGTAGCGTAGAAGCTAATTTAGGTACATGTCTGGAGCTTAGGTTGATTAGGTCATTCACAGCCTGAAGCTTTCTGGCCATAATAAAGCCAACTGCAAGTCCTTCCTGCTGTGTTTCACTTCTGTTTATTTNAGGAGAGCTGAAGTGAATAAACACAATAAGAGGAAAAGTCAGAACTACTTTAACCTTCCCCTAAAAAAGGGGCTTAGATTTATTGGTACAGTATTTGAATGAAGCAAAATGGAGTGTAACGAGGATAGTAGCGTAGAAGGTAATTTAGGTACATGTCTGGAGCGTAGGTTGATTAGGTCATTCACAGCCTGAAGCTTTCTGGCCATAATAAAGCCAACTGCAAGTCCTTCCTGCTGTGTTTCACTTCTGTTTATTTGACTAGCTCTATTCAGGGTCCAGATTTGGCAAGGCCTCTGTTTCCCCAATGTGCTTTTCATTTCCAACCATCTGCTGAAGACTCAGAGTCTCTTCTCTGAAATTTGAAAGATTTAATGACAATTAGCTTGAAAATACCCTTTTTAATTTTATTAAAACTCAGAAGGGAAAAAAGCACTAAATAGCATTAAATAGCACTGCCTGTCCCCATCGCTAGTCCTTTCTACCAAGCAATACAGACAGGAGACATGAGCAGTGGCAAATCCCTTTGAATTCGGAGTTGGGACACTAATTCCTCTAAAAAGAGTCATGATGCCCAACTTGAGCTTTTATGTAACCTTAGACCTCACGGAGAAACATTAAGCAGTCTGCAAATCATTCAAAACAATCTTTAATTTAGGGCCAGACATTGGTCAAATCTGCCAGGCTCATGCCCCCCAAATCCATTTTAATAAGCATTAGGAGAAATCAGTTTTTTCGCACAGATGGCCTGTGAAGCTCAAGTTGAATAAGACTTCACCTGGAAAGTTTCTTCACTATACAAGAAGTACACAACACAGGATTTTTTTTCTTTATGGAAGGTAAAAATGAAAACTTAATCAAGTTTTCTTGTTTCGAGATATCAATAAGTTCATGACATTTCTACAAGAGTCAGAGGAACTTTGCTTTTATTTCTTAGAACCTGATTTTTTTATATATATATATATATATAAATATATATATTTATTTATATATATATATATATATATACACACACACACACACATATTGTGGCTTCACTGCACACACTATCAACTTCACAGTAACTCATGCCACCGCTAACCTTTAAAAGCTGGTATTGCTAATGTAGTAAAACAAGACAGAAATGTAATTATGTTCTGAAAATAAAGTTTTTTATCATCTTCACCAGATATCGGAAATCAATCGGATTAGTTTCATGTGTCCTACCTACACGTAGTTACGCACATTTCAGGAAGACCCGTTTACTTGAGAGCTTGTGTCCTACCACATCTCTTCCAATCTCTTATAATGATTCCCCCCCTCTAATAATTGCAAGAGGTATCAGGTCTTTTACTGCACAAGCTCACCCCAAAATGTCTCACTGCTCACAGAGGTACAAATTCAGTCTATAGCTAGACTAAAATTAAAACTAAGATTCTACTGTGACTCTACATAGGTTCTGCATAGGGCCATCTAGACCAGCACATCTCAAGTCTGCTTAAAAACACTTAAAAAAAAAAAAAAGTGCATTCCAGTACTTAAGAGAACTAGAAGTGCATCCTTCATACTAGATATACAAATAACATCTAAAATATTTAAGCATATTTACATTGTAGTGTGCAAAAAAAAAAGGCAAATGGAAATAAGTTTTGATGGGATAAAGATAAAAAAGGCAATTTACCCATATTCAGACAAAAGTACCTTTTTCAGAAGCAGGGCATGCACTCATTTCCCACAGGGAGGCATTTGTACAGCATCCCTTACCAAAAGGGCAGCGTTATTATCTTTGGAAGCATAGAGAGAGGAGGGCAGGTTTTGGAGCTTGTGGAAAAGTAGTAGCTAATAAGCCAAGCAACCACAGCGTGAAGACGTGACAGGTGTAAAATTAGCTACTGTATTTCCATGCCAACTAGAAGGATGCTTACTCATTCATAATTACGCTTTTCACACCTTATACCATCCAAACAGATCTCTGGCAAGCTTGACTATCATAATACTTCTCTTAATAGCAAAGACCAACTCCTGAAGGCAAAGTATCTTTTGATCACAGAAATAGGAGCAACATCTCCATGTCCTGCTTTCATATTTTACATATTTTGTAACCACCAGTAAACACAGCTTCTTTTTTTGTCTTTTACTTCTTCCTTCTAAGAGGCATTCCATATCTCAACCAATAGCTGGGGGCGGGGAGAAGGGGAAAGATAATTAGGATAGGTGAGAAAATGTTATATTTAAGAACTGTTTTTCATCTGAGAACTATTTAAGGTCTAATCTTGCAAATAAGATACTTTCCCCCAAAACATTCCAGTTATGTGCATCTTTATTTTAAGATGTACTTAAAGTCTCCACATATTTTGGCATCTTCCTATCAACTCAGTATGTAAACCAAGCATTGTCAAAGCTGCCACAATCAACTGAAACAGAGAATTATTGCAGTAAACTGAAGTATCCAACCTTTGTTCTACCAATTGTTAATACACCAGTTTCTAGTCTCCTTGGGAAAGTGGGGAAGAAGTGCAAACAAAGGTATGTTTTAATCCTGTGGATGTTTTAAAAGAAATTTACACTTGAACACATTTTATATGAATATTGCATAGGAAAAAGTTTTTTAAATTATTAGTTTTAAGAACTCACACTGGAAAACCAAATTATCATCATTCAACTTTAACAGGCCTGCCATTTACAGGTTTGATGTAAATGAGCATTACCCTTCTTACTTTCTTCTGTTGACTTGAACAAACTACAGACTTGGAGCAATTTTTAGTTCAACTCTTGAACAGCTGAGATACTCCCATAAAACTAAAGTTCAACTTTTTGGCATAAATCTTTTGATGACATTCACCAAGCAATATTATTTGCATCATTCTTGCAAGTTCTTCTCAATGAGAAGATGTTTAATTAGTCTCTTTTTTTGCCTCTTTTATATTTTTAAAGACTTTTTTCTGCTCGTGATTGCTATTAACTTTTATAAGACAGTCTTCCTTATTCCTGTGCTTTAGAAGGGTGCTCCCAGCTAGTGCGGGGACTCAGAGGCCATACACCATCTTCCACAAGGCTGTTTATGGATGAGCCACAGCTCAGCAAATCCTTTGCTGGAAACCCACAGACACTGCAGGCCAGGCAGGAAGGAAGAGGGAAGGAAGAGAACCACCGGCCACTCATTTATTGAAGGGGGTGACTGTCCACTAAGGTGCTTCAGTACAGACTTTGTTCATTCAGAAAGACAGGAACATAAAGCCCAGACCACTCATTTATACTTGGGATTAGTCCCAGGTGACTTAGTAGGGTGTAGTATGGAAAGAAGCTCCCAGTAATCTATAATATTCTGCCTTACTCTGTTACTTATATATGTTTCAAAGGCCAGGGGGGCTGTTACATCCTCTTGTTTCATCTCCAGCATCATCACTCAGGCTCTGCAATTCTACACAGCAACCCCTACAGCAAGCACAAAGGCTTGCAGACAAAAAGCAGCAGAAAACCCTTCTACTTTTTAAAAAACAGCACCTATACTAATTTAAGAGAAAAGTATATTACAAAAAGATAGAAAGGAAATTCTTTGCATGTGCAATCTTATGTTTCCTTCCTGCACTATAAATTGCTGTAATCCACCCATTATTTTTCATCTCTGAATATTTGCAGGGTCAGCACCGACTATATCCAGCTCCCCAAAGGCAATTCTGAGAATGTTCCTTCCTGTGCTTTTCCTGCATAAGAACCCTAGCAAAGGTGTTATTTAAAGATTTCTCCAAGCTTCTGAATGGCATTGCTATGTAAATGAGTAAAAGTAAAGCTGTGCAGATAAGAGGACAGGAGAGAAAAAAAAAAAGGCTCATGCATGTGATTTAGCCATTTACATTTTTATGGGACAAAAAAATGTATATTTCTATGACCTTCATCACACCTCTTAGAGAAAATTCGTATCAGCTAATGCCACCAAACACTAACCCTCACATGTTACACTGAGGGCTCTGGAGTAGTGGTGCTAAGTATCCAGGAAAGACGGACACCAGGAGTAGGAAGATTTTTTTCATATTAAAATCAAGTTGATGCTGTACACAGCTGTTAGTTTAGACAGAAAAGTAAAACCTTACTGCTGATGCCACAGAAAGCTGAGATATTCAGTTGGCTGAATCACTTCTTCCCTACTAAAGCCAGCAAGGTGTGTTTTAGTATTGGGTGAAGCTGTGAAAGGAGAAGGCTTAGAGTCAAGTATGGTGACTGATTCAATCCACTCGCACCAACACAAAGGGAAAGACCCTGTAAAATGGTCTTCAGTAGAGACTGTTTGGAAAGATTCATGATCTCTAATTTGAGTAACCATTGGCTAAACACCCCCAACAAAAACTCCAGGTCGCTTGCCTTTCCTTTTTCTTTCTTCTTGACTATTTCAAATAAAGATACTATAATTCTTCTCCTAAGACTAGCAAGACAGCAGGAGTTGGCTTTTTTTTCAGCTAAGTACATTTCACAGAAGTGAAGCAGCTTTGAAAGCCCATGAGTCCATTAGACACCTCCTCCAGTTTTAGTCTTTTCTAGAAAGCAGCTCATCATAACAGTCCTTCTATGTAAGTAAGTTCCAGATTTTTCAGCTCAAACACATTCAAGTGTAAATGTTCTACTGAAATCTACTTTGCCTTATCTGGCAAATAAACAAGCATCCAACATTTCCAGCAAAATCCCGCAGTCCCAACAATGATGCAAGCCTTGCAAAACTGCACGTAGAAGATGCACAAGTTTCTACCTGTGACTTTAATTAATAGTTTTTTGGGGGTTGGTTTGTTTTCTCACAGCTTTTGTGTTTTAAGGACAACTGCTACATAGATGCTTAAATACAAAGTACTACCAAAAAAACATTCCTGAAGAAAATATAGATAGAGAGATCTATCCCTGTCCTGGAAGACTTCTGCGTGTACAGCTGGAATTCTATATTTCACTGCATTACTAGCAATAAACAGATTTATACCCTCAAGGGTAATTTTATAGCAGTGCTTTCACTTTCATTAACATAGTTTAACATAGCTTAGCACAGGCCAGGAAATGTTTTAGCTATATCACTTTGCATTTTAATGCTGCATGTTAAATTCAAAAACTTCTGTGCTACCAGTAGAAAGCTGCAGCAGTCAAAAAAGAATCTTCTGAAGCAATAAGCTGATGCATCTGCAACCATGGCATGGAGGATTTGGTCTTTATTATTATTATTACTTTTCAGATATTGCTAAGCATTCTGTATGTTTGAGAGATCAGAAAAAAATTCAAAAGGTAACTGGTAGAAGGAAGTTATTTACATGCCACTCAAGCAAAGGGTCTGCCGGTGCCAGGTGTTTCACCCAAAAAGCCTACAGTTTTGTAACAAAAGGATTATCTGGAGATTCAAGTCACTTACGTACAAATGGAAGTGTGTGTGAAGCATCAGAAAGCAGCATAAAAGAATAAAAAAAGACTACAACGATGAAAAAGAACACCATCTCCAGGAGGACCAGGGAACATTTATGGCATGGCCACACCAGCTTCATTCTGGTCACGCTGCAGCACCAACCATTCAGCAGCAGAAGACACTGCATCCTTCCACCAAGGAAGATGCCAGGAAGGTTGTGGGGCATCACATGCATCATTCCTTCTCTCATTGGAAGGAATGGAGGTTACACATACTCAATATAATAACATGCTATCAGCAGTAACGTGGAAAAAGGTTTAGAGAAGCTGAAGTCAGCAGGGTCCCAGGACCACTTCACAAGACCTGCTGACTCCTAAAAAAAAAAAAAAAAAAACCCTCTAAAAACTAGTTGTTCACCACCATTGAGAAACCTCCTAACAAGGATTTGTCAGATGGCACCTCATGTTTTCCATGGCAGCGAGCCTGCTCAGACAACACACGCTTTGGTGCTTGCAAATACATGGATGTGAGTGAATAAAATAGTCTACAAGCATGAGAGCACGGACACATAAAAGCAACTGCTTAAAGATTTTGTTAATAAATACTACCTTCCCCTTCCCTGACATCTCATACTGACTTTTACTATGCTACTTTCCCAGACATGATTAGGGATGTGATCTCCTGGAAGCCCTC
This sequence comes from Crypturellus undulatus, assembly GCA_013389825.1. Classification (NCBI taxonomy): domain Eukaryota; kingdom Metazoa; phylum Chordata; class Aves; order Tinamiformes; family Tinamidae; genus Crypturellus; species Crypturellus undulatus. The sequence continues at coordinate 182,260 of VWPW01000002.1, forward strand.
TCAGTGCTAGGTGGGCATGAGGACCAGGGCCTTGAGACCAGCTGGTTGCCCAAGCGGCACACAGGTAGCCCAAACACTGGGTGTAAAATGGCTCTTCCCATGCAGAAATCAGTCCTG
>VWPW01000003.1:0-22217 GCA_013389825.1 Crypturellus undulatus
GAACTACAGGTCCTTGACTCCAGTTTCTTTATAACAGTTACATTAACAGAACAGAAATCATTTGAAACAGTGCGACATGCTGGCAGCTCAGTGCCTCTAGCAAAATAAGTGTAAGGGGGATCTGTAGGCAGCGGCTGGTTTGGGACGTGGTCCTCCTGGGGCACCCGCACTGCCCTCGGGCAGGGGCTCGCAGCAGGGTCCGACCACAGCACAAAACCTCTGCCTGGGGCTGGCGGGCAGCAGGGCACAGGCTGCGAGCAGGGGGCAACGTGCGCTGGGCACCGCGAGCAGCGGGACCTTCCCAGTGAGCATCGGTGGCTTCTGTTTTGCAGATCATCGGCTACCGACCGGGTGCCGGGGTCCCCGTCAGCGTGGACTGCAAAGTGCAGGTACCGCTTCCCTTTGTGGCTGGGAGCTCAGAAAAGGTCAAATCCCTCCTCCTGATGAGCTCTCCCATGCCAGCATCCAGCCTCATCTCAGCCCAGGGTGCTTAAGAGCCCTAGCGAGGGCTGTTCTGCTGGGGCAGCAAAGGAGGCCACACATCTCCCTGGCTGCAGTGGTCCCAGCCCTCGAGCGCTGCCCGGCGGGTGGGATTCCCTGGCTCTGCTGCCCTTGCAGCTGCAGCCCCCGGAGCTGGGGGCAGCACGGGCACCCGGGGCAGGAGCTGCTCACGTCACCCTGCACACAGCCAGAGCCTCCCTGCCCCAGGGAGCACCCAGCAGGCTGCCTGCAGCAGGGTCGAGGGAAGACTCCCGTGGCCTGGGGCTGCCGCTGCATCGTGCCCTTAAACAGCAATAGAGAAGCTGTTGGGCACAGGGACAGATTTATGGGCAGCAGAGCCTGCGAGCTTGGCCTGAGCCACCACAGCACGGTTATTTTCTGACTCATTCCAGCAGCAGCTGGTTCTCATTGCAAACCCTGTGTGTAAGGAGGCAGCGGCAGCTCAGCCATGTTGCAGCTCGCAAGGGATGCCAGTATTAAAGCTCCATCATGTTACCCCAAAGGGAGATACATTGTGTCCCATATGCTGGGTGTGAATGTGTATGTGTGCATATATATATATATTTTTTTTAATCACAGAAAGGCAATGAGAGTGATCTTCGATCAGTAGACTTCTATCCTGGGAACGGCACGTTCGACCTCATGTACTATCCCTACTACGGCAAGATCACGCACGTGAGTAAGAATCGGTATTGGGGCAGCTCTGTGCTGATTTCCCAGGGAAGGGGCAGGAACCCCTGCCCAGGCTGCGCTTCCTGGCCCATTTGGGCAGACTGGGGCAGCAGGGAGGCTGCGGGAAGGAGCGAGCAGGCAGGGGGCATCACGCTTCCAGGGCTCTATTTCTGTCCCTGCCAAACCACGGAGCTCCTCGGAGACTCTGCTCGCCTCCTGCCAGCATGGGAACGGTTATATTTATCTGCTGGAGACTGAAAGTGGTTTTGCTGATTCCCTAAGAAGGTCTCAGCACCAGCACTGCCTGAGGTGCTAGGGAAGCTGATGGGTAGGTGAGAAAAGCACAGGGCTGCTCTCAAAGATAAAACCAAAGCGCTTCAGGCTGGGTGGCTCATGACAGAGTGTATAGTGTCCTCTAGACACCCCTCCCTGGTTTGGTCTGAGAGGGTCTGCACCAGAAGACACTGCAGCCCTTAAACTTCTATTGCCAGAACAGCTGCTGCAGACTGAGGGCAAACAGCAGTGCCCTACGGCTTATACTTTACTATACATTTATACTTAACAGATCTCTCCTTTTTTCAGGTCAATTATACATCCCCACTGGTGGCTATGCACTTCACAGACGTTAAGAGGAACAGCGTGGTCCCCATTCAGTGCAGCCTCAACGGGAAAGGCATCGTCAATGACTTGCACAGCGACCGCTTCCTGGGCCGAATCATCTTCACGCTCAACATTGGGAAGTAGCCACTGCAAATACCGGGCACTTAGGTAACACCAGGCAGGGGCTTTCCCATTTTTAAAGCCTAAAAGCCACCATTTCTTTGGTTAGGAAAACCAGACACATGGATTTTTTCTGTTAACTTATTTTTGTTTATATTTAGGAAACAAAGGAGATGTAATTGAGCAAAGTATCTTTTTTTTTTTTTTTTTTTTGAAGATCTAGTGTAAACCATTACTAGCAAATATCCTAGGCAGAGAACCTGCTATAGCATTTCAGTTTTAATTATAAAACCCTGGTATCTGAACACCATTTTCTTAAGGTCATTTCAAAAAGGACCCCCTACAGAACACATTTTTCCTAGGTTTATATTTTAATCTTTAACAGTCTCATGTACATTTGTTAGGCAAAATCTAACGAGGTGGTAGTTTATTAATACTATTTTTGTTTAAAAAAAAAAAACAGCAAAAATTCTGGATTATGCCTATAACAGTTAAAAGTTGAAATGGTAGATCTCAAAAAATACTCCTAGATCTTTAGCACCAAGGGCACCTTGGTCTGCAGCATTGCATGCAGCTTGTCCAGCACGCATAAGGTGTTGGTGAAAGGAAAAACCATTTGCTTCACCATCTTTCCTGGTGCTCCCTTCTGACCCAGGGGAATTCATGTGTTTCTCACTCCTCCTCACTTGAGCAAGTCTCTCTTCCCCAGGAAGGAGATCCCCACGGAAGGATCGTACTCCCCATGATCACGTTAAGGAGTCAGTGCAGATCTCAGCGTAGGTCAGTGGTTTAATCAGGCCAGAGGGTCTCTGAGGCCCCTTCACTGGAGCCATCACCCCTCTGTGTGCAGCCAGCCCTTCTACAGCCTGTGCCAAGCAGCTACCCCCACTGCACAGGGTGCAGAAATACTGAAAAGCATTTCAGGCAAAAGAGGAATTCTGCAGAGCAGGCCAGGCCTGGCAGGGAAGCCCAAGGCGAAAGCCAAGAGACTTACACTCCATCTAGGGCTTTCTTGCTTCTCCCAGGAAACCCTCATTTTCCTTCCTTCCTGCAATGCAGAAAGGGAACACAGGCTTCATTTGTTGTCACTATCTGTGAAATCTATCTTTGTTTGAAAGTTCCCTAGAAGGGCAGGGCACTGGGGTCATTCAAACACCTACAACAGCAAATTTCTCATTTTCTAGACATTTGAGCTATGGACACTTTAAAGTAGTTTTGATTCTTCACAAAGTGAGATTATTTTTGACTGTACACCTTTGTATTTGAGCCACAAATGAAATGCACTCTACAACACTGTTTTTGGTTATGAGAACACGGTAGGACATGTTAGGCTACTGTATCCATTGGAAAGCACATTTACTAAACAAGAGCATTATAGTGTTTGTCCCATATCCCAGCTCAAACATTTATCTGTCAAAATTTTCTTATATATAGTAAAGTCTCTAAGAAGTCATTTTTGTATTAAAAATAAATCTGACTACAGTAAAACTAATGTTATGCTCTTTCTTAAAACACTAGCATAGCAGAATTCCTTGGTCATTTTTGTCCCCTTTGCAGGCCATTCAGGGGCTGGATTTCAAAGATACATGTGATTCAATCCTTGAATTTGGGGCATTTGATTAACTTTCTAGGGCTGAAGAGGGCAGCAGCTTAATGTAGGAAGCCTCACTACAGGGCAGGCATAGAAGACAACTGCCTGTCAAAAGCTGCTTTTTAAGAATTAAAAATCTGAGAGAGATCAGAGATAAACAGAGGATATTTATGAGCTATTCGTCCTGATAAAGGGTAACATCACTGTTGTTCCAACAAGCATCTACACTTTCATTGCTGAAGGATTCTTTCAGAAATAAGAATGTCCATTAAACTGGCCATTAAATTAGCAGCTTTCCAGGTGACAACAGGATCAAACTTTAATTGCATCTATGCCACAACTGCCTATTAGAAGAATGTGGGAAGCAGCTGGTACTGTGTGTTAGCAGAAGGTGGGCCTATGCTTTGATTCAGCGAGCAAGGAGATCAGCTAACTGCAAAGTAAGGGCACAAGCAACTCGGAAGCAAAAATTACAGTTTATGCAGCAACTCCCAGACCAGACACGCTGCCAGCCCCCATAGAAAAGCTTTCAGCGACTGCATGTATGTTTACTTACAGTAGACAAAACTTTATAAACATCTTGGTTAACTTTATTGGTTCATACACATTCTGCTTTCAGCAGATTTGCACAGTCATTTGCAAATTCAGAGAACTGTATATACCATTCTTCATGCTACAGCCCTAAAGTGCTGGTTCAATTTGTGACTTCTCTTGAAGCCCCAAATATTAATATATATATATTTATGTACTATATATATATATGCATCTAGGAAAATGGCACACTTTACAAAAATAACCTAGCAAAAGTGATGCAAGACCACTTCGATCTGGAACCTGAGCATAAAACCACAAGCAAAATCCAACTTTGACAGGCAGTTGCAATTAAGAAATTGCCAGTCTCCAAATCACCTGCCATTCAGCTCTCTTGCAGGGCAATCAAATATTGTGAGAGCAAAGGGTACAACACAAAAGGCCAAGACAACCAGAACCAAAACACACAGCCCAGCAGCATTAAGTTACACCCCTAAATAAGAGGGCCTGGTGCAAGAGCCCATTTATAGTTTAAAATAAATAAATAATAAAAAAAACCAGTCAGATCCCAGCAATCTTACATTTGGTCACAGTGAGGAGAGTATTTCTCTGAAGTTAAAGGTAACTCTTAGCACCTTTAATGCTAATGTGAAATATTTTAACATTGCTGTTGACCATCTCCTTTATGCGCGTGGATTACAGAAGCTGCTCTCCCTGCCCCGCGTAGACACACGCTCAAGGCACAGGCTCAAAGCACAGGGAGATGGACCACGAAGCAGCTCTCCCAGGCGCCTGCTGCACAGGAAACCCTCCTCCCACCAGCTGCGTGCGGAGCTGGCAGCAATCTCACCATCACACAGATGGAAAACGAGGCTTGCTTGTTGTGAAAGGCTTTTGCCAAGCTGGACCAAAGAGCTGGAGAGCTGCCTTCACCTCACCAACACGAACCTGGTCAGAGATGAGGCAGAATCTAGCCATGAAGTTTCTATCTTGCTTAAAAAAGTAGGATATTAATGATAATGAAAACCTTTGCAAGTCAGTTGCTATCATTCCTATGAAAGTCAAGTCTCATTTGTTTGTTTTTCAGCTTTATGGTCATAATTTTTCATGCTAGAAGCTTTGTGCTCTTATACTCTCACCACTCTTGTTGGAGAGAGTCATGATTAGGATGGTGGCAGCATAAGATTAATCCTCCCAAAACAAACAGACTATTTTTACCTCTTGGATTGCATTCCTAGATCACAGCTTTTCAGTGACCCTTTGTAAATCCCTGAAAGCTTTTCAATGGAACTGCAGGAATCTCTTTGAACAGGCTGTGCTCTCCAGTCAATCCTTGAGATGCCTCCAAACACTTTCAAGCCCCTCAGTAGCCGTGGGCTGCTCCTACTGTGCTCAAAATCCAAGCCAAGACCCACTGAGACTGGTGAAGTCCCACCCTTCCCTTGCCTCACAATCAGAGCAAAAACAGTCAAACAAAAATAACTTGACATTTCTTTCAGCAGGCTGTCGGCTCTTCTGAGAAGTGGAAGTTTGCTATGACTTATCTTACAGAATAAAGACATTAAAGACATCATGCTAGTGCAAAGCAATTTCACATATGTTGGCAGTCAACTTCTCCATACTGACGTTAAGACACATTCATTACTAGAACACTCAGATGTTCTTCCCATGTCATGTTAATGGATTAGTGAGGTCAGGGGTTACCTTTACATTCAGGAGGAATAGGAAATTCAAACTAACTCACTGGAACAAGGTGCTAAATGATGAAAAGGACAACAGTCATAAACCAATTTCCAATCAGAAGTCTGTAAGAGCTTGATATTCTTTTTCCTGTGATATGCGCCTCTTCATACCTTTAACTATGGTTTTAGCTTCAGCATTAGGTTAAGCTGTATGCAGCTAGAAATATTTTCATATAAAGATTAACAATGAACAAAGTCTCTTAGATCTGTTCCTTGGTCAAAATAATCTTATTTCTCAAGGGGACACACATTGGCTGTACTTAAACATATTGCCCCCAAAACACTTACTTTCTCCAAAATCATACAGCAGCTTCAAGTAATTCTACAATTCATCTTCACACTTACGGCATGTCATTCTGTTGTGATTTTTGTTATTTCCTTTTTTTTTTTTTTGGTAATAAAACTACGACCTCATTTGGTTTTTACTTTTCTTCTTTTTAAAGGGAGAAAGCAGGGAGTCTGGGGAAAGACCAGGAAGGGTAGCAGCGGAGGCGGAATTAAGGGACTATACAGACTGATAGCCAGTACGACTTTTTCTTCTTCCAATGATATAAGATATAAAGACAAGAATGATAAGGAAGCCCAGTGCCATGCCCACTGCGATGGGAATAAGAAAGTTGAGGTCAGAATCAGCAAAGCATTCTTCAGCTGCAGAAAGAAGAAAAACAAAAGAAGCAAGGGAGAATAAATTAGTAAAGGAAAATAAGCATTAGAAACCAAGTAACGCAAGAACAGATGTTTAGTTTTTAAAGCATACCATTGTATTGCATACAATGAGCGCACCTGGAGTGAAATCAATATATTGATACAGAGATCAGCTTCTTCACGCATGTGTTACACTAGGGAGTTCCACTAGTCAAACACATCTTCATTTGTACTTGAACCTTCACTTTCCTCTGATAAACTGCACAATAGACACATGAACCAAACTGCAGTCTGAGAGCACATCAGCTGAGCACATCTCACAGAAATGTCAAACTAGCCCAAAAGCAACATAAAGCAGACTGGCACGTTCTTGCCTTATCCAAGGGATTTCCCAAACACTCAAGTCAACAATATTTCCTTACGTTTTAGAGGTGAGATGACAGCGAATCACATTACCTGAAAATACAACCTTATTGAAAACCACACAGGACAGCCGAAACATATGCTGAAAGCACTGAAAACACTGGAAGACTTTTTTTGGTTGGTAACTTTATTTTAATCCAAATACAAGAAAAGAATTATCAATGTCAGGTGAGAATTATGCACATCTTACTGAAATCAACAGAGCAGATCAAAGAGAGGAGACATAGCTGTAATGCTACAGTGGTAATCAGAATTCGGTTTGGAAAATATGCCATTAAAGCCTTTCTGATACAAATCCTCATGCATGAATCAGCCTAGGCCTTTCCAGACAAACAGCACTAGGAGCAAGTTTCAAAATCAGTGATACCCCTTAGACACATATGGAGCAAAGTCTAAACATTCTTTCCCAATTGTAAAGAGAGGGGAGCTCCATGCAGGTGATAAGATAAAAATGTTTCTCAAGACATGCTTCAATTCTATTAAGGGTGCTTTGACTTATATGCCTTTAAAAAGGCACACCTTCTTAGACTTTTTGTTTTCCCTTGATTTCTTATCAGAACAGAAAAGCTATCATGGACACATTCAGTGCTATGTTAAAATCATCAGCTATTGCCTTATGTGCACGCTTAAACCATTTGAGCCTCTGAGTGAATTTACCTTCGTTATGAGGCATTTCCTGTCTGATTTAGCTCAGGTACAATTTGGCAAACAGTTACACAAACTTGAACGAAAAGGTAGTGACGAGGCCCTTGGTCAGCTAAGGGGAAGGGAAACAAGAACACACTGAAGTTGAACACCTAAGAGCAGACAGTCTGAAGACATCTACTGTCAAGTTGAGCAGCACCTGGGAAGAAGAGGTGAGGAAGCATGTGCCTCACGCAGGGAGCTATTGCAAGCTATTCCTGCTAGAATATACAAGTATTCAAGGCTTCTTGAAAAATGCAGCTTTGATTGAGTTATATTTCATTTTTAGTCAGCTTCGAACACTAAAGATCAACATATCCTGCCGGCTCATTAATACATGGTGGATAATAGGACATTTAACATGAGTTATTTTGCTAATGATAAAAAGGCAAGCAGCAACAGAAATTCCCTTTTTGTGTCCTCTAAAGGAAGGAGATTGCTACAGGATGTATTACAGTATGGCATCATTACAAGGAATTCCATATTAAAAAGGGTGACATTTAATACCATGAATGTGCCACCCTTTACCTCTCTCAAGCTTGCCACTTTTTGGCACATCACTACACATGCAGCACTACTGAGCAGCAGTTAGAAGCTTCAGTGGTATCTTTGCATGGGGAGCTGATAAATGCATGCCATAATAAGCAGAATTCCTGTTCAGGCCAGTAGCAGTATGGGCCAAACCTTTTATATATATATTTGACTGAACATTATGAGTTCCAAATAACTTGTAATTTTTGGCCCCAAAATTTTTAGCCTCAATATAAAAGTCATCTTCCCTTTTAACTCCAACTATAAGATGCAGTCAGTAGCCAAAATATTACATTTTTATTGGTATCTGCTCTCCAAGAGAGAACATTCTGGGAAACTAAAAATTAGAAGCATTCATTAATAATAATAATAAAAAAATCTCAGACTACCAGTATAGCATCTTCAAGCTAAAAAGGCCAGCAGTCCAGATATCTTATAGCATAGCTTTAATATTTAGCAAACTGTATATAAGGCACAGTCAATCAAAACAAACTGCAGTATATAATTGATTATATACATTAATATTCAACACCCACAAACATATACAATATTGGTTAAGTGCTATTCCCACAGACTAGAACAAAACTGTTTATTCACATAATGCCACTCTGTATCCTCAAGATTCTGAAATTCAAACTGTAGTATTTTGAAGAATTGAAAAATTATCAATGATTATGAAACAGAACATGTTCAATGCAAATTGTTAGCTTCAAATATAAACCATGACATTAAAGGCTGCATCACTTCTTAACCACGAGCTAGTTTTAAGAAAGAGTTTGCCTGACTCAGCATGCAAGTTGCTGATCTCTGTTTTGAGTTCATTTTTGTTAATAAAAGAAAACTTTCCCATTTAAAATTGCTCATATCCAGCATTGCGGTGTTTCTTGTGACCAAAAAAGTAAGCCAATAGCACTAGGACAACTAATCCTCCCAAAGCTGCTCCTACTGCTATGGGTACAATGAAGTTGTCCACCTCTGGGCTGCAGTCTTCAGCTAAATGGAAAAAGGGTAAGTTTGAAAAAGAAATCCATTTAAATAGAAGTATTTAATACTACAATCTCCCTCTAACTACTTTAAACAGTTATGCCTTTCCCCAACAGGACACTAGACAGTCATCCATAAAACCTTGCCCTCCTCCCCCTCCCCAAACACAAGAGCAATATTCCACCTTTCCAAGCATCATAACCAACAGACTCATCACTCCATGATAGATTTGGTTGAAGAATAGGGATTAGCATATTAATGTAGATCAATCACGGCTGTATTAGAGTGCACTTGCTCCTCCTGTCATGAGACCTACAGAGCATGAGACCTACAGGATGCAGGATAGACCAGTAAGAGGCATGAGAAGATCTACACAGCTTCTGCCTTGAGGATGAAGCTAGTGGCCAGTTCTCAACAGGTTCCCTAAAACTCAAGTAACTTGAGTTACTTTTAGTAACTCAGTTCTCAAGGTGTCTTTTGCTACTGGATTCTAGTCAGNTCTACACAGCTTCTGCCTTGAGGATGAAGCTAGTGGCCAGTTCTCAACAGGTTCCCTAAAACTCAAGTAACTTGAGTTACTAAAAGTAACTCAGTTAGTTCTCAAAGTGTCTTTTGCTACTGGATTCTAGTCAGGGACATCTCAGAACATGCTGCAAAATAGCACTAACACCCAGGCAACAGAGGACTCTTCAAGGAGCACCCTGAGCAGTCTGGTAACAGAATCTCCGATATTGGCTGATTAAAGTTGACCTTATTCATTTAGTTTATTTACTAAAAGACAATACAAGAAAACTCTTTTTAAAATAGTTAAAAAATGTGAACAAGCTTCCTTAAGAAATAGAACAATCTTTATTGTTTAGAGCACACGTTGAGCAGGTTGACAATTCCCTATGGAACAATACATACAGGAAAACTAGTGTTTTTTCTAACAATAGGCAGTCATGTCAAACTTAGATGTTTTCCTGAACCAGTTATCTGCACACTGGTCTAGGAGTACTTTCACCTCTGAACAAGTAAAAGTGAAGGTTAAACTTGATTTTTTACAAAGATACGTTTAGTTGTGTTGAGCTTCCGGAGAATTTGCACCAATCTTATTTTGTTACTTGGAAACTGCACAGTTTGAAAATTCATACGTCAAGAAATACAGCTGTGGTAATTACTCCTTTTCTCTAACAGAAATGGACAGGTAACTGGTCCTTTAAACATCAGTCACTAAAACGCTAAAAAAACCTGTATGAACTCCTGCATTTAAGGATATTTTAATATGTAAGTCTTTAGAACCATTTTTTTTCCCCTCAATTAAAATTGAAAGTGTTGAAGCCTATTCCAGGATTAAGCTTAAAGTAGTTCCCCACTTTAATTAAAATAAACCTCAGTAACCAATGCAAAATTCAAGTTGTAGACTAGATGCTATCGAAAGCATTATCCACCCATTCTTGCTTGCTTAGCCAGTGTCAAGATTAAACTGCTTTTACAAAAAAAAAAAAAATCCTTATTACTGAAAGAACAAATTGTATCTTATGATTTGTATACAAACATGCCACAGACATCTCTACAACCCTAGAAAACACTAATAAAACATTAAACCAGTATTGATGCAGGCTAAACTCATTCTAAATGGGAGAACGAAGTTACCTTCATTAAATGACTAACTTATGCAGCTCAAGTTATGACATATGCAAAAGAGTCAAATGCATCTTTTAGAAAAGACCTTCCCTCCCCCATGCAATAAGAACCATGTATTTCAGCATAAGGAGGCCAGAGAACAGTTATGCAGCAAGGATTAGTCTCTACAGAGCTGCAGTTTAATAACAGTCCAGTTGCACCTCAATTTTTAAGTGAATTACCCTTTCCACAGCAAGGACAAACAGGTGTTAAGAGGTCTGTCTCAGACTTGCTTGGCTTTTGCATTAACAGCAGCATTAATAAATGCCACACAGCAAACAAATCAAACACAGAGTACATTGAACATCCAGAATGCCAATGATGGACAGTTATAATGAGAATTTTGATTAGCAGATAACCACTCATATGGAGATTTAAAGACAGCTCAGGTTGCATAAACTTATACTGGCTCATTAAATGAAAGCATCGTCAAATAATGGTCATTCAAAACAACAAGATAGACCATTTTGTGCAAAGTATGATATAAAGTTAAGTGCACTTTAAAGTTCTGGATTATTTAAAAAAAAATATTCCCTTTAAACTGATGGCAGCAAAAAGTCTGTTTTAATTCAGCAGAATTTTGCTTCGATTTTGTATTTTAGGGGACTGTTGAGCTATAAATGAGGAAGAATTCAGCATCTAACAGTATTTTTGAAAACAGTTGGGGACTGCATTGAAGTCTTCCAATTTATCCATCATCTGGCAAGTACAGACTTCCCATTTTGCTTGTACAGCCAGGGTGTGGAATGGTAAACTACTCGAGGCAGGAGTAAACTACTCAAGCTTCACCAAATCCAAGCAGGTTACTGCTGCCATTCCATAAGATCACTTAATCACCAGCCTGGAGCTTAGTTCCACAAAAAAACACAGTTGTTACTGGGCATCATACAAACCTTGTTATATACTACATGAGTCACAGTGACTAATGCTGTCAACTTAACCCACAATTACGACAACTAAGGAATGCACAGGAGAGAAGCAAGTACAAATTCTATGCAATGTTAGGAGTTGCTCAAAGCCTATAAGTTTAGAACATGTTTTTGTTTCAAATTACAATTTGCAGAAAATAGAAATAATCCTAAACATGGATTGAGTGCTTTTTGCAAAATAAAATCCTTTGCTTAATTATTTATCCAATAGTAATATCTGACTTCCTCCAAAGAGCTATGAAACTCCTGTCTTCTTTGGGAAGGAAAACTAAAAACACGGTTCTGCATCAGACAAAAACATCCTTTGTTTCCCAACTCTGATTAGCTCTGCCTAGTATTTACTCTCAAGATTTTTTTTTGTTGTTGTTTTGGACTTCAAAACTTGCACTTGCTTCATTAAGAGTGAAATCGGAACAGTGATCACATTCAGATTTACAAAGTTTGATATCCAGCATAACTTTTTCTTCTGCCAATTATGTAAGCAATCACTATAATGACAATCAAGCCAGCAAGTGCAGCACCAACTACAACTGGGACTAGAATGGTGTCATCATCCAGCGAACACTCCTGGGCTGTAGATGAGAAAAAGGTTGCAACAGGGAATAAATAAAGACAGAATGCTTGAAAAAAAAATATTTTCCCCAATATGAAAATGCTCAAAATAAAAGTATTATCACATCTGTATAGTGAGAGAAAAGAAACTGTAGAGGTCTCATGGGTACTTCTGGCATATACCAAGTCAAACAGAACATTTAATAACTAAACTAAAGATGCTAGCCTGGTATATGAGTTTTCACGTGCACTAGATCTGTAGAATAAAAGGGAGAAGGCATTCTTCTACTTTTAGGATAGATCCATATTTTATGCTTAAGGGAAGCTAGTGCTTTTACTGATTAAGACTAAAGTGATATGGATTTGACATCAGGCAGATAACTGCAATGGAAGTAGAGACAGATGAAATCACTATAAAGAAGAGAAAGCTAGCTGCAACTTCAACTACACAGTAAAAATTATTTAGGAAGTATTTTAATAGTAATAATATAATAAATACTGTTTATTGTGGTTACGTAAGGAGAGTCAGTTTCTCTAAAGAGGTTCAAAAATTTGTACCCAGACCATTATCTACAAATTAGATTAATCCAAGACTATACTGAAAGTGAAATATGAAGACCATGTTACACTAATGGCCAACAATAAAGCAATTTAAGCCATTCCACTTTTTCCTCCATCAAGATCAGGATGGTACAGCAAATAAGCACTTCAGGATTTGCTTCTGATCCTGGACATTTGAGACCTTTTCTGGAAATAGCTCTGTTGGCTCAATTTTTCCCAGCATTCCCATTCCTTTAGGCTGAGAGGTCAAAAGAAAAGAAATGCCTAATAGTGTTACCAAACTGCATTTCTGCTGACGTTTTTCCCATTTTCTTATATATTCAAGCTACAAAGACATATGCATCAGAAAGATGTCAGAATTTCTCAGCCATTCTGCCAAGCAATGCTCAAGTCCCTCTTGCGTCGCTCCCTCACATTTTATGTAGGAGAACTTACATACCTGGCAGACATTTTTAAAATGGGAAAAAACTTGACAGTTTTTCTTGAATATGAATGTTGGTCTCAGAAGTTTGTTACATTACATGTAAAGAAACCAAACACCATATGCTTCTAAAAAATAGTGCTTATGTCCAGCTCTGTTAGATGCTTTATAGCAAGCAAGAATTCTTTAGCAAAACATACTACAGCTTGAAGGTTTACTCTTACCTATAGAGAAGTTGTTTTCCTTCACGAGGAATGGCTGAATCCTTAGATTAAAAGTATTTATTTTGAGTTTTTCATTGATCTGAAGAGTTTGCTCTTTTTGACACATATAGGAAACACCAAGGGTAGCATCCCACTTGCTGATATTGTTGTTATCTGCACTTAAAATGACTAAACAAAGGGAGAGAAAAAAAAATAAAATTTGCATGCCCACTTCAAATGCAAGAGACATGCTAATACATTCATAAAGCTAAAAAGCTGAATCTAGAGGACACTTTCACACACTGCCTACTCTGAAGTACAAAGTAGCCTGAAGAATGATTGATCTGCTTAACTGTAAGAAGCCAAGCACTGATTTTTTTTTTTTTTTTATAATGCTTATTACTAAGAGATATGACATAAGCCTTCCTTGTGTCTCTACTCATTCCAGCATTGCCGAGGTGCAAGCATCTTAGTGCTCTTTTAATTGCAGCACCTATGACAAACACAGCTCAAAAATAAACAAAAAGCCACATAGTTTTGATTTGGAAAAAAAAAAAATGCCTCAGCTGTCAGAAGGAACATTCTCTTCCCAGTCAGGATTAAACGGGACAATCCCAGTCAGGATTAAACGGGACAATCCCAGTCAGGATTAAACGGGACAATCCCAGTCAGGATTAAACGGGACAATCCCAGTCAGGATTAAACGGGACAATCAGCATCTTCAGGCAAAAGAAATAACGGTTTAAGAAAACAAAGAAAATCAGATTTGGCACAACTACATAACACACTCCCAAAAATTTTTGAAACTGAAAATTATAATAAAAAAAGCCCTCTTAACTTATGCATCTTAATCATTATACAAACACAAGATACCCTATTGTCAGGAAGCTTCAGAAAGAGAATATTACACTGCTGCTTAAAGTAACTTTTGTAGCCATCCTATTATTTTTGATTATACTGCCCTAAAGCCTTAAAGTCAGAAGTCAAAGTAGGCGCAGCCAGCATTACAAAAAGTCAGAAGTATCTGCTAGTATAGTCACAGAAAAGACAGCCATATTTGGTTTAAGGCAGACATCATTTCTTACCAGAACCATTCACATGGTCGAGCAGCGTCACATTCACCTCTTTCAGATAAAATTTTCGTACACTCGTGCTCGCGTTCCTCTGTTTAAGAAGCAAGAGCCATGGTCAGTGTGCAATTTTGCATTTTGCAATTTACCTTTGAGAACACATCCTTTCCAGAGGCAAGCATATTTACCAGTCTTAAATTTCTCAGAACCTTATCCCAAGGGCAGTTAGTTACCCAGTTTTGCTTCCTACGTGTGAACAACGATTACCAGAAAGCTACATGGTTTTACCATGAATACTCATCACATTAAAATGGAAACTGAAAGAAGTTACTTACAACAACAAATATGAAATCAATGAATCTGCTATTTCCATCATTCAATCTCAGAGTAGCTGATGTGTTACCACAGGTACCACTAGCACTAGTCGTCTTTGGATTGATGTTGATCAGAAGAGGCTGAAATATAGGAATTCCATAGTTAAGTAGTTTAGTTGTCAACAGGAATCTAATACAGCAGTAAGTAGCAGTCTTGAGCTAGAAAAGCTGTCTGAAAAGATGGCAGTAGGAGGATCGAACCTGGCTACTACCTAACCAAGGTTACCTGACTTATGTATAAAAGTTGGTAATACTGAGGCAAACAAATTGCCTAACAATAGTGTCACCTATCAAGGCTTTTATTTTATGCACCTAATAAAACAGCTTTGCTTTGGCTCCCTCTGCAGGAAAAAAAACACTACTTGCAGGGCTCAAATAGCCCTAAAAGCAAAGAAATTTCCAGGCTTCTAATCATGTTAGAGGTATTTCCAGTAACAAGCTACACTGAATCTAGATAAGGTTTTGAAGCAACGTACTATGCCACATAATGCTTTGACACTGGAGAAGGAACATGCATAATACAAAGAAGAACTTCTGGCAGTCAGTAATACAGGAGGCAAGTATCTTGCACCCACTTTATATAAGAAAAAAAAGCACAGCAACCTTTCTATTTTTCTGAAACGTGAGAGAGGTACCTTGTCTTGTGATACATTCAGCTGCAGTCCCAGACTAGCCAGAAGACAGGTTTTATTTCCACTTTTAAGAGAATAGTTTCCTGTGACTGGGTTCTCCATAGGTTTGGGAGTAGTGGTTGGAGCAGGTGACAAAGTAGTGGTCGATGGACTAGTTTTGTTGGCAGCAGTAGGCACAACAGTAGGTGCAGAAGTAGGTGTATCAGCATCACACCTAGACTCTAAATATGAAATTTTAACAAGCATTTCACATGAGATTTTAATTAAAAAAAGTCTTATGACTGAGACATTCTATTTAATACAGAAATTCAGCACTGCTATGGCCTTTATACAGTAGATGTGCTACTAGTTATTTCTGACATACTGATCTGAATTGTGTGGACAAAAATAGCTAGAAATGGTCATAGAAGTCTGATGTACATTCGCGGTATCCTAAGTAAACAATCCTATTAAAGCTATTTCCCAGATGATGTGTCAGTCTTTTCCATTAGCAGAAGCTTGATCTGAGAATGCAGCCGGTTTTGGACTAAAGGTAGAAGCAGAAAGTCCAACTCTGAAGACAGAATACAAGCAAAACCTGAAAGCTCAAATGCTCTATTCAGCAATAACAATCTTGATGGGCTGGCTTTTAACACTCTGATTACTAGAATACACACTGTATTAGGCTACTGCCTTGACTTGAAAAAAAAACAGTCTAAATTTCCACACAATAAGACTGCTCCATCTAAATTTCCAGGCAATAATAGAACTGTTCCATTACCTTCTCTCCCCCTCCACCTTTTTTTTTGGAAAAAAAGGCCTCACAAACGATATTGATGTATTATGCAGAATAGTTAGCAAATCTTAAGTGTTGGTAGATTTTCTATTACAGGACTTTGCTTCTTGCACTAAGGTAGAATATAAAACTGTTCATTCGGTTTGAAACACTCACCTTTTTTTCCAATTGTGCCATTCCGAACAAAAGCCTGCAGAGTGACGTTCCAGAAGATCTGTGTTACATTTTCTGCTTCAACAGACTCAGTATTATGACACACAAAGACATTATTCAGTTGAACTGGACGCATGGTATCCTTTACAACAATGGTAATTGGTCCTATGAATAAGCACAAACAGTTATTTGGCATTAAAATGCCTCACGATCTGCAAAAACATTTACAAGGTAATGTTATTTTTTTTCTATCATTCCATAAAATAAAGAATTAAGTTTAAGGAATTGTTTCACAACCCTTACTCCTCTTGCATGTTTTATCTATATATCTTGTCCTGAAGTGCTATGTATTGTAGAGAAGTTAAAGCCTGACTAACTAGATATGTCACTAGAAATGGGAAACATTTTACATATTATTTTAAAGAAGAAAAAAAAAAAAGGTTAGTAGTAGAAAGTCTATTAGCATTCAGAAAGCCTAAAACTTTATTTTATTTAAAAGCAGCAGAAGGTAAGGCAGTGTGTACAAAAATGTGTCTTCAAGATACCCGTTGTCTAACGGGACCTCAATGACCTCCTGTCATTGCACATAAAGGCATTATAAGAGTAGAGAATACAGAGAAGTCCGTATTCTCATCCAGGAGAGAAGTACGACAAGCAACAGTTGTGCAGTATATAGCACAGAGTTGTTACAATGCTCTATTAATGCTTTAGATGTTAAAAAAAGTTCAACTGCAATAGGGTACGTGAGATACAAAATAGTCTCTGCTACAAGCATTGTAAGTGGGATCTCACACTGAATATTACCTTTTGTTTTGGCATCTGGAAACACAGCAGCATCGTTGGTATTGTAGGTAAACGTGATGAAGTCTGACCGGTATGTTTCATTAGTTTTTGTAAAGTTAACGCTCCAGGAGTGACCTTCTCCAAACTGTACTGCCAGGAGTGCAGCTTGGGTGTCATTACCACAGGTGCTTCCATTGTGTGTCACATTGGATCCCAAACTCAAGGTCGCATTTTTCTAGAAAGAAAAAGATGAATTTTAGATATTTTAAAATGGCTGTTCTTCCCATTACAGTATTATAAACTTGCTACAGTTAGACAGAACCCTGCACAAGATGCTCCATATTTTAGATTACTCTACAAAATTATGAAAAAGGCTACTTGACACTTGACTTGGAAAGCAAGTTAGTTCAGATTCAAGTACAAACTATAAAGCTAACTTGGTCATAAACCTTAACTGTGCTGAGCTGTAACTCAGCTGAGCTGTTTGGTTTAGAACACAACTACAACAATAAACAAAACTTACTAAATTTCACAAGTGAGCTGACCCTTATGCTTTGAAATGCATATTTAAGAACACTCTTAACACTGACTTGACACAAATCAATTAACTGGGTAGCAGAGTCTACTTAGAATTTTACACAAGGCGCAATCAGTTCTGAACAGAAGCTAGTTCCAAATACTTACATAATCACTACTGTTTGTTTCATATTTTATTGAGAAACTCATCATCCATTGTGCATATAAGCATGTAGCATTAGAGGCGTCTCTCACATCTACTTCCACAGCATAGGACTGGAAGAAACCTATAAGATATGCTTATTAGCTGATAAGGCATTGATTTTATTGAACTGTTTCTGAGGACAGCTCAATACAGAGTAGTATACACAGTAAGTTACTTCAGAACTGGATTCCATTCATCTGCTAGATTACTAAAATTTATTTAAACTGAGAAGCACATAATGAAGTGTTACTAAGACTTGACAAAAGTTCTGAAAACGGTGTTTTGCAGTCTACTTACCTAACAGAAAACCAACAACCTAAATGAACGCTAGCTTTCCAGTGTCTAGAAATGTGTAAATGGAACTGCATGAACATTGCAACATTCAAACAAAGTAGAGATTTAACAAGAGCCCCCACGTTATCTTATCTGTTTCCTCAAGTAGCATGACTCAAGATGCCCTCTAAAGGACAAGATCCACCAGCCTCTTCATTGTGCTTCCACAGTTTCTGGCCTGAAGGACATGAATACTAAATTCACTTTAGGTTTTAAGATAACTTGTTATAGGTGCTGGATTTTTAACTCACTCTGACTCTCAAGAGGGGCATTTACACATATTGAGCTTTCTTTTCTTGCTGCCCAAAATCTTCAGTCTGTCACATTTCCGCAGAACACATAAATCCTGATCAACATGAAGTTGAGATTCACCAGGTTGTCTTCCTTAAACATAACTGTCACCTGGATCATGCAGTTCTCACACACAGATCACCCAAATTCCTCCAATACATGCAAGTCAAAGTACATTTTGCTTCGTGTTTTGTCTTGAAACTAAGCATTTTCTCCCTGCCACATGAAGGTTTTCTTCTCTACCAGCAGTAAAGACAGTTCTGCACACAAGACAGCTGGCTGCAACAACCTCCAGCTACAACTTGCCATTGCTCGTGCACTTGTGAACTGAAAGTACTGTCAAAACTGAGAAGTCATATCCTCTCTAAGACGTAACTAAGACAGACCTCGAGAAACTTGGTAGTGTTAACTCTGAAGTATGGGAAATAGTGCTTGGTAGCACAAAAGTGATTAATCAGTGTTATCACCCTAAGAAAACTACTATATTGAATGAATACTTAGGGCTAAGCACAAAGCAGTAACTTCCTTTTATTTTTATTTATTAAATATTGAGCTTAAAGCAATATGCACCAGAGAGTTTAGGTTTCAGTGGTGCTAGTGAGACTATAACTAAGCAAGTACTGCACTAGTTCATGTCCCATCCCAGTCGCCTTAAGAAACCACAGCCTTATCTCCTTGGAAGAGGCCCCCCTTACATAAACTGCTGGTTATACCCTTGGTTATCTATGTTTGTTACAAGGAAATTCACAGACCATTTCAAAAAGGAATTACTAAATGAGCTAACAAATAACCTGAAAGGGCTGTTTAAAAACAAACAAACAAAAAAAAACCCACACATCATTATGCATAACAGCCCTAAAGTTGTAACTTTACAGGCTTTTCAGCCTCCTGATCATCCTAACTTCAGGATCAAAAACAGAAGTAACCTTCCCATTTATCCTCTCCTTGTTTATTCATTGAGAGGGGAAAGACAAGACATTGGGCTCTATTCTGTGACAAGGTCAGGTGCCTCCCTTAAACATTAGCCAGGGATACATCAGAACTTAAGATTACTGCTTACAGCAGCACAGTCTGTAACAGCTCATTCGTATCCTCTGCTTTCATGGAAAGATATTTTGATGTGACCGTGACTGTTTAGCACCACAGCTTCAGTGTGAGGGGAGTTTAGATATGCTGACTGAAAGCATTAGCATTACTTCCTTCCCAGAGGAAGGCACAAAATGCTGTTGCTTGAACTTGAAGCAAGATCTTGGAGCATATCTGAAACTAAAGCAACAAGAAGAGATAAAATACTAACAGGTTATACACACTACGCCAGAAAGACCAGCATCACTCTGACATTGAAACTGAAGTAGATGTTCTTTAATCACATATGATTTCTGTATATATCTATTTTAATGTATCCTTCTTTCAGATCATCAGATTAAATAAAAACAATCTGAAAGAAGCAGAAACATCTGCTCTCTCAAGATATCTTCTAAATTCCTGGAGATTACTTATCTCCTACCAAACAACACTGAGATTTGAAGATGCTCTTCAAAAAGCACTTAGTGTCTTTGCAGGTGCTCACTCCTAACTAACTGGAGACCCTCACACTTATACTAGAATAGTGACTAAAGAAAAGGAGAAAGCAACACAGTAAAACAAAACAAAATGTTCTGAATGTTATTTCTACCTTCCATAGTGCATGGTGCTTCTTGAGGTTGTGTGTTATTTACTCACCTCCATCATCTAAACACTGAATAAAATCCTGACTCTAAGTGGAGTGAAACTCTGCCTAGGCTTCCACAGAGGCTGCCATGCCCAGGGAGGCAATCGATGCTGCGGGAATTCCCTCAGCTGGCAGAGCACATCTGCCCCCAAAGCAAGGCTATAAACATATGATTGCTTGCACATTCATAAGGTTTGCACATATGCCTTTTTAGGCTAATATTGTTTATGCTGTGATGCACATGAAGCTTTGCAATTTACCACTGCAAAGCATACAAACTTACTGCCAAGAAGTGGATTATAGCTCCAGCAGTATTAAATAAAAACTCTCCTTTGTAAGTTAAATAGTTACTTATTACTGTACCTGTGTACCAGCTCTGTGTTAAAACCCATTCTCATTTCAGAAAGAACTGAGCCAGGCCTTAAGTTTCTGGAAACCACTACAACCTAGCCAGCATGGCCATGGAACTTTAATATGTACACATCACGCCATGTGACATGCTAAAAGGCCAGTGACTAAGCCATAAAGTATAATATACTCAGAAGTAATTATTTTACCACATTTTAAAAAGCAGTATAAAACTAGCAGGAGATCCATGCTAACATTTTACTAACTTGCTTTGAAATACTGCAAGTCCTTGGCTTCCTAATGTGGTTTTACATATTAGGAAAGTCTTTCACCTTCATAAAAAAGAAATATAATAGATGAAAAAAAGACATAACTCAGCTATAAAAGTCTATTTTTGCTATGAGTTAGTAAGTGAGAGCAAAAGGAAGAAAGTTTATTTACTATAAGTAACTGAAAACATTCTAAGAATGAAGAGAACTTCACTACTCAGAAGTACCAGCTTAATTGGTACTTAGATTGTTTTCCTTACGGAGAAAGTAGCTTGTAAACAACTTCTCTAAAAGAGATATTTCAGCACAACTGCTGTAAAGTGCAGCAGCAGTAAAGACTGAAGAAATGCTACAGTAAGCAAGCATATACAATAGACCTGACCAGCACAGATGATCTCAACATACATACACACAGCTTACACACCC
Source organism: Crypturellus undulatus (assembly GCA_013389825.1). Lineage (NCBI taxonomy): Eukaryota > Metazoa > Chordata > Aves > Tinamiformes > Tinamidae > Crypturellus > Crypturellus undulatus. Next base: position 21,242 of record VWPW01000003.1, read on the forward strand.
TAACCTACTTAACAGTGAATAACTAAGCATTTTTTGGCCAATATAACCTTATTCCAGATACCAAAAGAAAACGCTTCTTGTCTGTAACAGAACTGACCGACCTTTAAGTAAATGGTTAATGTCCTCAAAAGCCAAACAGGCACAGAAGTGACAAAGGTCTAATGCGGTTGGCAGGAAGTGCTGGCGTAACCAAAGACTACATACAGTTCACTGCTGAATTTTTAATATATAATTTGCAGAAGAGAGGCATTCTCTTCATGAAACCTAAAGACCTCCCTGCACGCCTTGCTTACATGCCAGTGCCGTGGACAGTAAAGCACGGTAAGGAGCATGGGGCCTGCACTTACCAGTAGATTAGCCTGGCTTTTTCCAGCACCTACCCAACATTTCTCTTTATAGGAGCAGTGTCTTTGGAAACAAATGCACCCAAGTAGGGGGTGTGCATTAAAACATCCACTTTTCCACCCTTGCTGGCAGCAAAGGCCTTGACAGACAACCACGCAGGAGAGCTGTGGTGTAAGGCTGCTCCTTAATGCAATGGCAAAACAGGGGCAAACGCTGGCACTGAGGCACAGGGCTTGGCAACCGAGTATTCAGAGCATTAGCAGACAAAACATTAACAGACAACACAGCTGCGATCCGAGGGGGCGATGCAACTGCGCGACGGGCTCTCCGGGAGGGCCAAGCCTCCCCTGCGCACAACTCGTCTCTTCAGAGGCAGAAAACCTACTGCCAGCAACTCTATGACTCCTGTGGGGGCTCGCTTTAATATTTTTAAGGAAAAAAAAAAAAAAAAAAAGTTATTCCCGCGTCCCCTGTTGCCTGAGATGGCACCTGCCGACGTGCCCAGCGCCACCGGCTGCCGGGAGGAGCAGCCGGGAGGAGGCAGGGCCGGCAACGAACCGAAACTGCCGCCCGGGCCCGCGAGAGGCGCCCGCCACGACCTCCCGCCGCCGCGGCCCCAGGCGCCCCCCCC
>VWPW01000003.1:22363-52859 GCA_013389825.1 Crypturellus undulatus
ACCGGCGGCGCCGAGCAGCAGGAGGAGGCGGCAGGCGGCGCGCGGCAGCCCCCGCAGCGAGCGGCGCAGCTCCATGCTCCGCGCGGAGGGGCTCCGTGAGGCAGGCGGCAGAGGCGGGCGGGCGCGGCAAAAGCGTCGTCCTCGGTCATGTGAGGGGAGGGGCGGTGCCGCGCGCGCTCCGCCAATCGCCGCGCCCGCTCGCCTCGATTCGATGGCTCGCGGACAGCGCGTTCCGGCGCGCAGCCTCGGGCGGGCAGGGGAGTGGTCGGGCTCGCCTCAGGGTTGGGGGCCATTTTCCTGCCACAGGCTGGGTGGCTGTTGGCGTTCCCGCTGTAAGGCCGTATTATATATAATTCTGCCGTTTAATTTGTGTCTCTTTGCCTCGGGTTTCCCACAAAAAATGGCCTGCTTCCAGACAAATCTCTTTTTCCCCCCTCCTTTATTTTCTCTTTTCCCCTCTCTTCTCTCCCCCTTTCCTTCTGTCTCTCCATCTCTTCTCTCTTTCCCTCTTTTCTCTTGTAATATTTGAATCCTTTCCAAGAGTAAAGCTGAGGGAAAACATGTTTTGTGTCTAATAAAAACAGCTCTGCTGACCTCTTTCCTGTGGTGAGCGCCAGCGTTTCCACGTTGTGCAACAGGCCCTTGGCACGGAGGCTTCCTGGCACTGGTTTCTCCTCCCGCTGTCACCCCGACCCAGACCCCACCGCAGGGAAAGGTCTGAACACGCTGCAGGGCTTTGAGGAGCTTAGTGGCCAAATTCCTGTAGATTTCATAATCTTTCATCATGGCTGAACAAGAGAAAATCCAGCAAGATCTAAGGACAAGGAAACGTGTTATGAGGGGGGGAGCTTGTAAGACATTTCAAGCGCAGAAATGCCCTCGCTGGCCCAGGAAGCGCTGCCTGGCGCGTGGTTCGCAGCTCGCGTTGCGTAATGAGGACGGAGCTCTAAGCGTTCGCTCTGTTCTTGCCGTCCTCCCTGTGTGCCCGTTGCTGCCCTGTGGGAGCAGGTGCCAGGCGTTTGCTTGGACCCCGCACGGCCATTCGGAAGATATCGGAGCTCGTTTTAGGTTAAGACAAAGCTGAGGAAAGATGCGCTAAGAAACGATATGGTTTTAATAGAGAGACTTTTACAGAGGAAGAAAAAAAGAATAAATTATTTTCTATGTTTACAATAAATGATAGAGGAGAGAAAAGGACTAAAATGGCAATGAACATTTATGATAGATGGTGGGGAGGAACTAGGAGCATTGCACTAGATTCTCATGCAAGATCATGGGGTTTTAAGAAATTGGTTAGGCAAATTTCCTTCAGAAGATAATTCTGCTTTAGGGTAGGGTGGACCTAGATGGTCTCTTGGTGTCCCTGCAGGCTCTTATTGCTCTGGTTCTGTTATCCATCATACCACATTACCTAGATCTTGGATTATACCCCTTCTTTGCAGAATGAGGCCCATTCTCTGCGCTTTCTTAGCTCTTATGTGTGAGCAGGATTCACATGTACTGTTCCTGCTAAATGCCTGGCTAGAAATCTTTCCAGTAATTGCTTCTTTAAGCAGGTGGAGCTTGCCATTAGCAGCAGGAACTGGAACGCTTTACTGCATTTTCACTGACGCTTAAGTGCAAGACAGTAGCCAGAAAGACAGTGAGAAGAAGGAGCTGCCAGATGCAACTGCAGGAGAAAAGACACAGTAGGGTAGAGGGAAGGGGTAGGACAAGACTGGGTAAAGTTTAGTTTACTGAAAACCTACCTGAAGAAATAAATTTTATATTTAATACCTGAGCCATCATTTCATGTAGACCTTCTAGTGCAGATGAAATGGCATTGATAGTAGCAGAGATGAAAGTACCAACCCTGAAAGCAGCAAGTCTGGGCTCTCAGCTCTAGGGCCAGGAATGGGCAGCTGAAAGATTAGGGAGAATCCTGTCTCCCATGCTCGTACATACTCACGTGCTTCATTGTCCGGATGAAATGGAACATGGTCAGGAGGGGTCTTGTTCTTAAAGAGTGATCACTCAGGCAGGAACTCCATTAGAAGGGTTTAAATATCAGGGTAGAGACAATGAATTAAGTTTTAACTAATGTGAGCAGGGGAAAATGGGTGTTGTGTTGGCTGCCAGTGTGCGGGACTGTCGTGTTTTGTGTCAGCTGAAACACTTACTTCAGGGCATGAACTTAATTTCTAAACAGTGGTGTACTGAGTATCTACCCGATCTCTTGCCTGTACATTGGAAATAGACTGTAAAATGACCAGACATCCTGCAGAAGTGAAAGGAAGACTGATGACTTGTTTCCATTGTGCAAGTTTGGTGAAGTGTGAAATGAAACCAAATGGTAGATATAGTAACGAGCAAATCTGTTCCTGATAAATAACACAGAGGGAGATTAGCAACTGGTGTGGGATTGAAAGGCTAGTATAGTTTATATAATTTAACATGATGTAAACTCTATTATTTTGAGAAATACTGATACCAGAACATGGGTTATTATTTTTTTCCCTACGTGGTTGCTTTGTCCTCCTGATATTGCCACTCCCTGATATGTCATTGCATTCCACAAGCATTTTCTGGTGTTATGTCTTTTTATCATGATTGTAGCCTATGCACTTTTTATTCAGAGATTTACTTCTTGTTTGCAGTGTAAATCAAAAAAAAAAAAAAAAAGGAGGGCAAAAAAGGAGGAGGGCACTTTTTCCTCTTGAGCTATGGAAAAACAACATATAGGACTAATCTTGCTCCCAGTTAAGTCAATGCCAAATTGTCTGTAAGGGTAACTAGTACATAGATGAAGTTGCATGAAAATGGGGGCCATAAGCTTAGTCTGTTTTATTTTTATTGCCACAGAATATAACAAGGAAGACGAGTGTTTCTGTGTTGCGTATACATGAGGACTGTTCTTAGTTACAACATGGCAAGTGAGAAGGCTGCTGTGAGAGGAATCTCTCTGCCCTTGCGTGAAGAGCCACTGGGGAGACTCCAAATGATGAACCTGTACCTGGAGTAAGTGGGTGCCAGCACCTTTCATTCACATAAGGGATAAAGGATTCACACATCCTTTAGCTTCAGCTATCTGAATGTGGTAATTATCCATAAACGATAGGTTTGTGATTTTTCAAAAGAATGTACACCTACATTAGCAGAGTAATGCTGTCCTCTTGCCCAGCCTGCTGACAGAAGCTTCGTTTTGGCAGTATTCTCCCTACAAGGCCAATTTTTGGGCACTTTCCAAAGCCTGTCTTCTCTTCAAAGCCCTGAAAAGGAACAAAATAAATCTGTGTTCCTCTCGCTTATTTAATGAATCCTCCAGCTTTCTTTTGAAAAAAAAAATGCACTGGTTGTGATCAGATGTTGTCTGATTCCTTTTCAATTCCATTAAAAGCAAATATATTTGGTACTTGTAAGATTCAATCTCCAACAAATTTCCATAGGATCTCATTTATTAGGAGTAATTTCCTTGTTGATTGTTATGGTCTTAAACATGGCAGCATTTATGTGGGCGTGGGGCTTCTGTAACATAAGATCAAACTGTCACGATTAACTCTTCCTTTGATGACAGAAGTGTGAATGATTGCTAATAGGATGCATAAAAAATGCCTTAGCCTTTTCCTTACTGGAGAGGAATGATTTTTAATTTCATATTGTTATGGGAGCCACTGATTGGTGTCAAAGCTGATCCTGTTTTTTAAAACATTTTCTGCAGTTACTGCTGGATTTGAACATAATGACTGTAATGTCACTGCATCACATTAGATTTTTACAGTGTGTTATACTTAGCTTGATGTCAGGAGTTTCAACAATGTATTGACATGTACTGAGGACAGATACACAATAGCTATGTGATTTCTTTTTTAAACTGCACTTTAGCCAGGAATATGAATTCATGCCTAGGTTCAGATGTATAGGTTGTTATTTGGTTTTCATTAATTTCATATTTTTGATATCCAATACACTCTTCATTCCCTGCTGAATCCCTTAGTTGACGCTGGTTGGATATTTTTCTGTGTTCAGATTTTTCTCAATCCTGAGATCGGAGAAAATCAAGAGAAGTAAAATCAAGAGAAGTATGGGGTCAGAAGTAAAATGTTCAGCAATGAATAACCTAATGTTTCTGATCTGTGGTGTTGGAGAATACAGGTTATGAAATGAAGACAGTAGAGATAATATCTAGAACGTGCAGGAATCACTGATTTCTTCCTCTTTTTTTTAAATTATTTACTATTGTAGATGTCTGTTTAAGAACATATTTTTCTCTGACCACATTTTTCTGCAGGCCAGATTATGTCACAACCTTTCTAGGATGCGGAGGAAGGATTTGGCACTGTATTCCAAGGGAGAGGCCAATGGAAAGAGGCTGGGGTTAATGATGGCAGGAGAGGGCCTAGATTAGCTTGGCACAGGTGGAGGGGCCCTCTGGAAATGGTAGCAACAGCCGCAGGAGTTACAGCTGTTGAAGTTTCTCTTTCCACGGAGCCCCAGGTTCTGGTCTGGTTACTTGGGCTGTGCAGCGGAATTTGCTGTGGTCTGGACACCTTAACGAAGAGTGTATTTTGACCAGCCTGGTGTTTGACATCTGAGGTGTTTTGGCCGCATAGGAAAATGTTACTGTGCTCAAGGATAGAGAAGGGAGGACAGCTCTGTTGCGGTAGCTCTAGTGCAATCGCTTACCCTTTAGGGCATGTGAGAGCTGGGGTTTGTTGCTGTTTCTAGCAGACGACAGCATTTCGAGCTCTCTGTTTTCTGGAGGAGGTGGTGGCAGGAAACCAAACCATTAAACGCTGCTGCTCCAGGAAACTGCTGAGTCAAGACTCGGGCAATCACGTGAAACGCCAAAAAAAGAAACCTTTGTTGTGAGGTGAGAGATCAGGCTGCAGCAGAGACAGCTGCAAAACTTCCTGCAAAGCGCCCTGAAATGTCGTGGACTAGCACAGCTGGAAAAACACGCTCTCCGCTTAGCAGGAAAGACTGGTGCAGGAGGCAGCATTGATTATAAAAACATGCTTGTATAAACGTAACCAGATTTAGTCACACACTGGTTTCCTTGGCAGGTGAAAGTGAGGTGCAGCTGGGCTTTAACTGAGCACTGATGCCGTGGCGCCTTTGCTGCCCCACTGCTGGCATCCCAAACGCTATGGGGTGGCACTGATGGTGCTGCCATCGGTTCTGTGACACTCGGTAATGTTCTGGAGCATTTCCAGCCTTTGCTGGATATTACATGTGATGACTAGTCAGGCAACTGGGTTAACAAGGGAGAGCAGATGAGACTTGTATGCATATTCTGAATTACTCCAAATTTCTTCCAGGAATAGTTCAGTTAAATGTGAAAAAAGGTATTTTTCAGATGACGGACTGACAATTCAGTATATTCTTTGCACTTCTAACAGCAAAGTGGAAAAATGCCAGCACTCAATTTTGCATTTTTATCTACATACATTGTCTGTCAGCTTTCTGGAGACACATCTGCCAGCCTTGTGAGCAAAATTTATTTTCTAGAGAGGGGTAGCTTTGTACATTAGACATTAGACAGCATCCCTTGTAAAGTTGAATGATGTTGTTTCCCTTTTACAGATAGTAAATGAAGGCAGGTGATGTATGTGATTAGCCTGAAGTCTCTGACAGAGCTAGGAAACATTGTCCTGCAGATCTTAGTGCCTGGTCACTTCACAGCACTGGTTAATAAAACTCTTCCAGAGAAGGATTGTTTTCTGGTTTGAGGTGACCTTACAAAACATCAGCCGTCTGCTCTCGGAGCTAGGATTTTAAGGATTAGTGGAGCAGTGTTACTGTGAGTCTCAAATTATTACTAAATGTTTTCTTTCTATAGTGGAAGGACTATTTCTGAAAAAGAATACTTGTTTTTTGACTTACAGCAAAATGTTTCTTCTCAGATATTCTCAGCTTTTGTGGAGACTACAGAAGGGTAAACAGAATATTGTGATTATTGTGATAAAAAGTTTTATATGAGGTTTGATATAGAGGAGAAAAAAAGCTACATATTAATTAAGCAAACATCCCTTGCTAATAATCCAGCACTGATATTTCCTGTTGTATTGGAACTATTTACCATTCCAAATTAAAATCCACACAAAAAAGCCCCAGACATATAGCCTTAGAAACACAGTCCTTGCATATTATCCCTTCCTTAATTGCACAGTCATAGTGACTAAGCTTTGTAAAGAAACATTGCATCCTTCAAGCCCTGCAATAGTCTATACGTTATGGCAGATGCTGATGCTCCTGTGCATACCTCAAGTAAATAGAGCATCTCAATTTTAGAGCTGGAAGAGTAGCTACTGTTATTCCCTTCTTACTGAAAATATACTCCCCTACTACTGAAAATAGCATTACATGGAGCAGAATCTCTAGATTTTCACTTTGTTTAAAAGACAAGATTTGATTGTAAAAGTATGACATACGTGTTTTCATTCACTTAAAACAGAAGTATTTCCAGCTGATAAACAACTGACTGATTCAAGGATTAAGCTGCAGAACAATCCTTGATAAAAGTTTATATTTGGTGGATGTGAACTATTTTTCCTAAGCTTAAGGGCTCTATTTATGGTGTTGCAATTCTTTATCCAGTTTTGCAAAGTTAGCTTTGGAAGCTACATTTTTTTTCCTCTTTAACACACATCCTAATGCTTATTTCCCTTAAGCAGATTTCTGAGACATTGAAACTGCCCTATCTTAGGTATGTTAATGTCTGTTGCTCCTCTTCCCAGTTAACATCCAGTTTTACGTGAGATAACTCTTTACACCAAACTTTCTATCTCTCTCAGCCTCAAAGTAAATGCTGAAGTGTTCAGTTTGAAAATATCACAATATAACTTCCCAGAAAAAATAGCATAGATAGAAAAATCTATCAGTCTCCAAATACCTGTTTCTGTACAATTTTTTTTCAATAACAAAATTCTGTAGGATTTCAGAGAATGCACAAAGTAGGAAAGGTAAATTCTATTTAAGTAAAAAAGGGTAGTGAAGAAAATACGTACATTTAGATATCTCTAGGCTGTAGCATGGAAAAAACATGTGGACAACAATATTAGGGGAAGATCCATTGGACCCATTTCAAAACACCCCAAAGAAGGAGCATTTTATGATTTACGAGTAGTTCATAGAGCAAAACCAAGACGCTCCCTCCTCATGGCTCCACCACAAGTGCTGAGCCGGAGCTGCGCTCAGGGGGAGAGGACAGGCTCAGGATACTCCGGACAAATCCTGCTCAGTTTTAGGCCAATGTTTCCAAGTGGCTAAAGGAAAACACAAAAATGGCCCAACCTGGAGCTACCAGCAATAACGCAAGTAAGGTGCTTGATGAACCCTGTCCTTTGCACTGTAGTGATTGTAACAGCATCATTACAAAGTTACTGGATGTGCTGGGTGACTGTTCAGGGCACCCACGTACCAGGCACATACCCTCCTGTAACAGCAATAAGCCACCAGGTTGGGTATTTTCATGACTTCTGGCACTTCTGCATGTTCTAATCCTCATTCAAACTTTGCAAGGTTGGAATCAATCCCTCTGGAAGCTCCTTTCCTCTTCCTTCAAACACCATCTATAGCACTTAGTGGATTAAAAAAAAAAAAAAAGGAAAAAAAAAATCAGGAATGGAAGCCACTTGGAAAACTCAAGGGATTTTAATGACTGAATGAATGAAATAGGAACTACTCATTATTATATTTAAGTAGCAAACAGGTATTTTGCTATGAAAGCACAAGCTTAAGATTTTAAGGAAGCCACAAACATTAGTAAGCCCAACATACAGAAATTTGAGTAAGAAGGCATTTTACACACGAGTTTATCAACACAAAACTGTTTAATATTTATTAAATGACACAAAATACCTAGATAACAGACTCACTCTTTGAAAGGACATGTATTTACATTATTTACCAACTTAAGAAAGACTCTCTGTACCCACATCAGACTTGTTATGAAACATTAAAAAGGTTTTGCTTTTTGCATCAAAAGATGCAATGGTGATACATGCCCTGTTTGCAAGTCTGCATAAACTATAACTTTTTGATGCAGTGAAAAAGCACATTTTTATATTCTGGAGTGAAGAGGCTTCTGTAAAGTAACAGGGTTGGTTCTCCCCTCCCTCCCCCCCAAACTCCAGACATACTCTGAAGGTTTCTTATACAAAAAGTATATTACATTTTTGAATGCTGCTGTACTCTTACAATTTTAGTGTAACTTCTCAAATGAAATATTCTTCCTACTGTACGAAATCACTGAAAACAAAGTGGTATTTGAACATTTCATTAGATGCATTTTTTTTTTTTTAAGAAAGCATTAGGGCAAATGATATGTTTAGGAAAAAAAAAAACAAGACTAACGGGGAAAAAGAAAAAAAAGAGCAGAGACCAAAATATGAACCACAGCTAAAGCAACTTAACAATTTGCTATTTTTTTCTTTTTTATTAACTATTTACTTTGGCACCTTTGTGTAAACTATAGAACAAAACAATGTTTACAAGACATCTGCAGTTACAGCATTTAAACAAAATGGTCACTTCTTAAACCAGCCAAGACAAAAAAATAGTCCATTTATGGGTATAAAGATTAAAAAACCTAAAATATATATTTCTAAGAATAAACTGCAATTTCTTATGAACAAGGTGCTATAAACTGCATGCAAGAGTCAAGATTAAAAATGTGTGGCCAAACAGACAAGCTGTGTTATAGCCAGATGAGTTGTGGTCCAAGCCCACTTTTATTTATTTTTTATATATAGATATATATGGCTCAATAGGCAGGCACATGATCCCAGCAGAGTTGCAGAGTTGTACGGCTGGACAGAACCTTGGCTGCAGCTTTGTCATTAACAAGGAAGGAGCGAGACCTTAGCAGAGGAGATGGACAAGTTCTGGGGGGAAAAGCCATGAAGACACAAGAACAAAAGGCCGCCTTCCCTCCCCTCTTTCACTCTTTCAGCCTAACCAATATTTCCACAGTCCATTTTTGGGCTGCTTTAACTAGATTAGCAGCAGAACGCTTAAGGTCTGCCCTGAGTCTCTGAGTGTGATGAGATCTTCTATGTTATAATTCCTGCTCTTCACATCTATTTCAGTAATTTAATTAAGCCTTCAGACCTTTGTGGTTCATCTGACTGAATGCAATACACTTGCTTTTTTTATTTACTTTAACTTACCAAGTATTTTTTTTTTATTTTTTTAAATACATGGTAGTGTTTCAATTATTTGCTGTAATAGACAGAAGGGACGGTTTAGTATTGATTTTCCCTAAAGAGTTAACTTTTATGCCTCCAAAAGAATTAAGTTTTAATGCTCTTTCTTCAAAACATTTTAAAATTAATCTTTTATTTGGCTAAGGATACAAAAAGCATACAAGAAAAATGAAAACTGACTGCAAAATACAGAAAGTTTCTTTTTCAGGCATTCTTTTCTACCCAGTGGATCTCTACTTGAACTAATTCTTAAAGATCTGCCTCTGTTTGTTGGAGCAGCATCCAAGTTTCTGACCAAAACTCTATTGTTAGCACTTTTCTTACAGAGGCAAGGGTGGTCCTGGATTCTACCAGTGATAATATTGCAATGTGTCTAGGAACAGGTATGTTTTCTGCAGACTGTTTCACAAGCTTTTTGTGAATTAGAAGACAGCCAAAATTAATTTAGTAGAAAGAAAATATCTGCTTAATCTGTCAGCTGAGGCCTGTATATAGAAGAGCTTGAGAAAAAGCACAGCTGGAGAAAATACGGAATTAAACAGTGGATCAAAAAGCAGTAGAGATGGGATGTGTCAGATACAATATATATATATATAAATACACACACACAAACACACACACACACACACACACTCTCCCCCTCTCACACATGCACACCCCTGAATATGGGATCACAGTGATAAAAGTTATATAGACTGTAAGGAGTTAAGTTATACCGCCTTTAAACAAAAGTAACATCTTGCTTTCAAGAAATATCTGGTATTCCCCAGGACTATCAGTGCCTGAACGAGGATGAGGTTTTTCTTGTGCTCTGCAACACAGCTGATGTAGGTCTAAAGCTCGGCTGGGTAAGGAAGAACTGTTACGTGGAGGAGTTACATTTTCTGCTGACACTTTTTCTTTCCCCCCCTCCCCACCCCCCAATATATTCCTGGCATACACTATTATAGCAATAAAAATCCATTCAATTGAAACAAAGCTCTACATTCAAGTGACTTATTCTCCCATGTTTTATAAAGATGCAAAGAATGCTCTCTGGTCATCTAGGGAAACAGCTTCCAGATGCCCCGTAGCAATGCTTAACTATCTTTCTATATGAGAGGTAGGCTTCTGGGTTCTAGGAGGCCTGCCACATCTAGGGCTGAGTTCTTAAAGCTTTAAGTTAAAGCAATCCAAAGCAGGGCAGTCATGAGAGCTACCCTGTCTAAACCTTGAGGTTAGTTCAAGTTTAGAATGTTGCAAAGCAAAACAAGTATTAAAATCCATTTGCAGTTTTTGTTCTTATAGCTTTACCAAAAGAACAGTGTGGCTTTTCATAAATATCTTTAAATAGATTCTCTTTTGTAGAGTATTGCTGCCAAGAGGTGAAGGCCTCCTACCCATGACTAGTAAAAAAAAGTCACTTTTTTTTTTTTTTTTCCTATTATGGCTGTTTTATGTTTAAAATTCCCAAAGGTGAGCATTAAGTTTTATAAGCAAGCCATATAAGTATAAATCAGAATCTGTTTTGTTGTAGCAGTTACTTAAGAATGGTATTTGTATATATAATATATATGCCCACACTGCAAACTTTATACATCATTTTATATTGGTACCATTTTATCTTAATTGTGACCAAGAATATGTTCCACTAGGTCATAGGCATAGCTTAGCTCACTTCATTTTCCCTCCCTCAAGGGAAAAATCCAAGCGTGGGTATCAACAAAACCAATGGTATGTTGCCAACTGAAATGCATTCCATACAGTAAATTAAAAATTTGCATGCAGTTTAAGCATTTTCAAGGCTATTTTCTTATATTAATTAACCTTCGGTTTCTGTTTAAAGGTGTGAAAGACATCTGTCATATCAAGGGACTCCTCTTCAGACCCAGAGACAAATGGAATCACGAAGACCAGGTACTTTCTTGCAGCCTTCTGCACATCTTACTAAATAACATGCAAAGAGTTCAACAGCATTCTTCTTAAAATGTAAATAGTACTCTTTAAATGGGCATGTTAACCACTGAAAGAAGTCCACTCTACTATATTTTTCCATTACACTGCTTTCATTCAGTCATCGGTAGTATAAAAAGTCAATTAATGGGATCAACAGGCTAGTTTATCCACTGGCAATTGCGTATGACACCAAGTGTGCAGTAAAACAAAGGCCAACATATGTTTATGCAATATAGTTGTATTGATTTGGGTTCTCTTTATCTCTTTCCATGTAGTCCCTGTCAATTAAGGATTCTATTCTCTTCTTAAGGTCAGCAGGCTGTAAAATAAAGGAGATTTTCAGTATTATTATTTTGCTTTAGATGATCCTCAATTCTTTCTTTCCATATAACCCAAATATATTCACACTATTTAAGATAACTGAGGAAACAGGAATCACAATTTAAATACTATGTGTAATTGACTGAAGAGAAAGCTACAAAATTAGCTTGTAACTTGCAGCTATCATAAATCCTTTTACAGCACTGTCAGATTGAACACTTCGTTAAAAACTGGGACTCATGTTAAATGCCAAAGTATTTCTATTTCTGACTTTCATCCAGTAAAACTGTTTCTTAAGGCAAAATGTTTTGCAATAGCTTTGGTGTCCTATGATTTTGTTGAGCCAAGAACTTGAACATGAGGCATTTTAAATGGTGAGAAAAAGCATTTGGATTACCCACCATAACCCTACATGCTCAACTGCAGCTTATGCAGTACTTAATAGGCCTGTTGGAATTCAATGTGGTAACAAAGTAGAATAAAATGGCAATATCTTTTGTTTTTCATTTCCGTTCATAAGAAGCACTGAAAGCGCTCTATAATTGAACTCAGATGCATACATCACTGTCTATTTTAAAATCTATTTTCAATTATGCACATAACCAAGCTATTTATATCACAAATGTGGGCTATACTAATGTTGAGATATTCACCAATATCTGTTTTACATTCCCCATATTAACTACTGTACATTTACTGTTTACTCATTGATTAAAAACGTCAACAAAGCAGTTAGGATCAAGAACACTTCCGCGTGACTTATCTGAACTATTTCCACCTCCCCTGCAAGAATGCACTGCTAGAGCACTTAGGAAACGCAAGAACACTTCAAGACAACACAGATTGGGTTAACTTCATAGCTACTACTAACAACAGATGCCCAACTCTGAAAACATTTGGAAATAGGTTTTATGAACTTAATGAGATAACATCCAGATAAATTAATGCAAATGGCACTTCAAAAATTCCCCCAAGGGAATACTTGCCTTTCCCAACAGTAACAAGATTCAGGTTACAGATGGGAATTTTATAAAGAAGCATTACAATTTCAGAACAAGAAAAATCAGGACTCTTACCTTTACTGGGAATTTAAGCTGGTTGTAAACCTCTGACACAAGCAAGTTATGACTCAGTGTCTTGCGCATCTTCATGATTCGCACAATTGCGGCATCAATCTGGTACTGCCGGTCCTGGAATACCCTCTCTGTAGTGCTTGCCTGTTCCTCTACCTGGTGGGCATGTTCAAAAAGAGTTTTTAGGGCAATAGAACTGTCCAATCATTTTTTTTTTCATTACTTGAAGATTCAAAAATCATTCTTAGTATAAACCCCTAAGTTTTCTTTAATTATTAAATATTTGATGCAAATTCTTCACAAGTAGGAACATCTATTGTCTATTAAAAAAATCTGCCAGAGATTAAAAGAGACTAACAATTGTTGCAGATATTATCAGTGCAAGATATTAAGGGAAAACACTTGAATTTGCTTCTGTGTTTACAATCCATTTTGTAAAATGTGTGAACCACACTATTTAGAACTCCTGTTAATTATGTTTAGAGATACCTAGGATCACTGGAATCTAAGTTAATATGGCAACTCACATTTAAACCTCCCTCTGTTATGTCTGTGATCTCATATGATGTATCCTTTACAAAGATACCAGTATATACATTACAACTGAGTGGAAAAAATATTTGTAAATGAGTGGGCAACAGAGGCTTGACCCAAACTTCTAGAAACCAAAAGATTAAAAAGAATATACCGTTTCTTTCATCTGAATTTGGTTGATCTTTATCCTGAAAAGCTTATGTCTGAAGTCATCATTGCATGTAAATTTATCACCATCTTCCACATCTTTGCCTTTGGGACTTTTAGTTAATACTCTGGCTTTGCCACAAGCCAGAGATTGAAGTGTTCTTCTCAGCTCTCCATCCTCTACAGCAAAAACAAGTTTTCAGTATTTGAAGTCAAGAGTGTTTGGAAGTAGTCAGCTGTTTTCAATACCAACCTATCCCAGTGGCTTGCTTTATCTCTTCTAAACTGAACTCCTCTCCTTCATTAAACATGAGCAGCACCAGTGTCTGGAACAAGGAGACCTGAAGCTCTTTTTTGCCCTGTCAGAGAAAATAAACAGACATCACCAGACTTTTTCTCTTTGGAAAGATGGAGGAGAAGGAAATCACAAAGATGATGATTACTAATTTTTGGTTTAAGAATATAAAAGTTATCAGTCATCTTGTGTTAAACTAGAAGTCAGAAAGCAAGACCATCACATCCACTGACAAAACTCAACAAGATATGCATCAACACACTCAAGAAAATATCTGAGAGTCAATGACTGCTTAAAACTACAATCTGAAACAGCCCTCTAAAAATAGTTATATTCTTCTACAAGCCAAAACTTATTTGTTTCAGTAGCAAAGAGTCTATAATAAACATACTTAATGTTGCCAGATGAAGCAAGGTCATCTATGGAACAAAACCTCAGAGTAGTGTCATTTTTAACATGGAGTCAAACCCACGAGATATTTTCCCCAAGCAGTTACCAACTTATATTTTCCCTCCCCTGATACACAAATCCAATGCTTCTTGTACCTTAACACACATTTCAGACACTACCACATTCAGAGAGGGTAGCAAGAAGTCATGTTAAGAATAACTGCAAGAACAGTGCTGTTTTCTACAACAGCAATAAAAGCTTTGCCATCTTATCCCTACAGTACCACCCAGAAATTTGCAATTGCCAAAGCAACAGTAATAAAAGAGAAGACACTCACCTCTTTAAATTCTGCTTTTAGTACACAGTGTCCTAGCGTTGACTGCCACTGAAGTTTCCTACCACTGTGTTTTCCTAAATAAAAGGTCTTGAAAATCTCCTGCAGTTTTACCATCTAAAACCAAAACAAATTCCACTTAAAGCATGCCTCTCTCTCTTATGATCAAATGAAGCTTAAATAAAGGCTTAGAAAAAATAAAGGAAAATGCAAGAAAAGAAAGTAAGATTTATTTAAAACAACATATGCATGTTTCTCCCTAAAAACTATAAGCATGTTTAAAAATCAAAGTGCTAGCTGATACCAAGAGTCATTACTGCATTTATTCTGCAAACAGAAGATATACTGTGTGTATATTCATTACCTCAGGGGGCAAATGGACCTCCATAGGCACATAGGTTGGCCAGTATCCCATTGTCAGTATATTCACTGTGAGTTCAATGTTTCCAGGTACATTCTGATTTTGCATATACTGCAGAAAGAAGCAAAGTAAATTGCAATAAAGCAACACTTGTTAAACTTATTTCAGGTACAGCTGATAAGCTGGTAAAAAGCTACCTGCACAGAATATAAATGATCTTATGATGTCCTTGCTGTCTAAAATACCAATTACATGGAAGAAAATTAGGGGCAGAGAAAGCATCTTTCAGATGGTCTTAAAGGCTCATTACAGGAAAAGTGTACCAGCAAAAGAAACGTTCTAGCAGGTTAATGTAAAGATGCACCTAATTATAAGATGTATGGTGGTGGTGATGGGGAAAATAACAAGAGTAACTCAAAAGTCTTTTAACTTAATTTCAACAGAAACATTTACAACTAAAGGCATCCTGCATCCTCATATTAGACATTCTGAGAAAAATTCATTCCAAAAAAGTAAATGAAGGAGCCGCAGCAGGCTTTCCACCAATACCTGTTTAAATTGTATCATTATGTCTTTTGAAAGCTCCATATCTTTAAACATTCCTTCAAGTTTGCTGGTGAAAGCAGCTCCACATTCTACAAGAGAGGAAAATAAATTTCTACAAGTTAAATTGTGCTTATTTCAACACCATAGAGTAGTTATTCTAAACACCAGAATGCACTTTGATGCAAAAGAATACTTGCTGAAAGTGGTTCTCAAGGCCTAAATTCCAGTTAAGATACAGAATAAATTTATTAAAAATGGGACGGTAGAGTGAGAAAGCATGTCTTAATGTGGCAGCTATTTTGGCAACCCAGTGTTTTTCCACAAACACAACTGTTCACACATGTTAGGACACCACTGGCAATTTGTCATTCAGACTAATTCCAATATCTACTGCCTTCCTAGTGAACCTTGTCTCTTGATGGTGAATCAAGGTCAAATTCTAAAAATTTTGTTCTTATCACCAAAGCTCCATACTGTGAAGCAATGGCAATCAGATTGGAAGGCCACTAGCTGGCAGTTTCATGATTCAGATCTCACATGCACTTGAGGAAAAAGCAATCCTCAAGTTCTCTGATCATATCAGATTTATTCTGCAGAAGCATCTCAACTGTATTCCAAAAAAGCAAGACATACAGTGAACAAAGCTAAAGATTTTTGCCTATTATTGCTATAATTATTAAACTAAAAGCTTCCTGAGTACACCAGAATCATTCGAGACCTGCACACAAAAGAATTTTGCCCTCTGACAAAGCAAAACAAACAGGATGTCTTGAAAGTCTCTTAGCTTGCTTAAAAAAAAAAAAAAAAGTGTAGATATTTACCATGTTTGAGTTTGGAAAGCATAGATTTTTCAGCATCTACTGATGCGCTTTTTCCAACTAGTAGTCTCTTTGCTAGATCTTTTTTATAGAAGGCCTCAAACACATCTTTTCCTGTAAAAGATCAAAGTTGACTGTGATCACATAAACCTTCAGGAACTTTCAAACAAATATCACACAAATATCACACAAAGGGTGCAATTCAAAGCCCAATAAAGCTAACAAAGGACCTTCACATTAAGATTTCAAAAGACTTTGAGTCAGGTTTTGTTACAGGCATTCTGGCGCATGCACGCTAGTTAAAAAGCACACCACCAGCAAACTGCAGCTACACACTATGAATGCTTAAAAATTCAGACCAATTGCAAAAACATTTTTAAATATCTTTATGCTATAGATTAAAGAGCTGTTCCTGCATAAAAATAACACTCACCATATATGAATCTAAATATGATCATAATTTTATCCAGCATTTTTTCGAGTTCTTCATCGGTAGCTTCTTTGTTGCCTGCACGAAGCTTTGAATCTACATATTTAGCTAGAAAATGTTAAGGAACAAGAAGTTTAATATTCACTTAGTATCAAATGAAACAGCAAATGATTTTTATTTGTTTTTAAGCCTAATTTTGTAAGATCCTTTGGAAATGCAAAGAATCTTGAAGTTACCTTCCATGAGTTTCACTGCAGATAGTATATTTTCATAGATGATGTAAAATTAAGAAAACACTATAGCCTAATGTCCCCTTTCAGGTAAGCAATTAGAATAGTCTAACTTTATTAATGCACACCGTGATAAAGATATTTGCCAATGTTTAAAAAAAAAAAAGATTCATATTATGTCTTCAAGTAAAAAGTCAATTTTGTTATAGATTGACACGATTATAATAGAAGTGAAAAAAAACATTATCTAGAAGAAAATAAGTAACACTTAGTTATTTAACTGAATTGAATATACTGCCCAATTTCTCCAGCAGACTGCAGTTTGGTCATCACATTACAGTTGGGGAGTTCATTTAAAATAGAAGGACAAAAAGCATCACTCCACATCCCTGACAGCACAACAGATAGGAAAACAAGTGTTATTCACTGTGTGTTGAAACAAGGTATTCAGAAGTGCAGGGTGCCAGGAATAACACATACAGATTTGTAAACAATGTTCTTTGAAAACTGCTGATAACACGATAGAGATTACGGGTACAGCGAATCCCTGTACCTCTTCACTTTTATAGGTAAAAGCACAAAATTGTCTGAAGCCCCTCACAGCAGCATAGTAATATAAGCTTCTGGCATCAAGTTATTAGAAGTATTCACCCTCACAATCTGGACACCAGCCAACTGCTGGAATGACTCAGTGCTAATATTTTTCACTTTTCTTTAGCGTTAGCAGTGAACTGGTCATTCATGATGTTTATCAGTTTAAACAATTAATCTGCTTAATAAGGGGACAGTCCCACAGTTTGTGGATGCATTGAGCATAATGTCTTAATATATATTTCCATTATACCTCATCTGTATAAGCTGCATCAGTTGTTATTGTCTGTACTCCCAACTGAAAAACCCAACACAAACCACCACACACACCAGAAAAACCTACCTATGAGTTCAGCTGGCTTATTTGGTCTTTTGTTAATAAATGTTTCAAATGCTTCTTTCATGGCATTTACAAACTTCTCATTCTTAAGAAAGCAAACATCAATAATATGGTCGACTTTATCTTTAAAATCAAGTAGTTCTTGGACCATAGTTTTGTCTTTTTCTGGATTAATTACTATTGTGCTACCAAATGCCTGCAAAATAAAACACATCCTTCAATCAGCCTGGAGTAATGAATTTAAATGACAAGGCTTCCAAAAGTCTTAATTACTTTTTGCAAGTCTTATATGCAACGTCTCATATTTAATCTACAAATACAGTAGAAATAAAAGCATTATTAAATATTTGCTATTTAATCAGAGACAAAGATATCTGACATAATATTTTGATTTAAAACCAATCTGTCAATAAATGGAACAACTTCAAACTTCTGTCAGAATAAGCTTGCATGTGGCAGAATTAATGTGTCTTTTTAGAAAAGGACATGACAATAACTTCTTGTGATCCATTTTATTCAGTGAAAATGGTAAGATCTTAAGTGATATTCAAGTTTTTCTTGAACTTCAATTGTTTTGATGATTTAAGCCTAAGCTACCACTCATTCTGACAAGAAATTTTAGCAGGGAGATGATATAAAAGTTCTTTCATTTCCAGTAAAATCTATGGAATAAATCTACTTGTTCTCCCACAACTAGCTACAAACAAGATAAAAATTCCATATGTGTTTCAGTACTTTCTTACTACGACTAGAACAGTTACTGTATTTTTCACAGTATAGTTTCAAGGGCTACTTATTAAATATATGACTATAAGCAAGAAAAGCTTCAATGCTTATAAAACTGCAATATAGTACATAGAGTTGATTTAAATATGTGTATATAAATCCCATCAGTAAATAGGGATACCTGTTAAGTGCCTCAGAAACAGTACCTTTATGTATTCAATCCAGTGTTGCAAGAGGACCTGCACTCCGCCCCTCACCCGGCTGAACAACTGGTACAGGAGAGACAAGTCTTGAATTCGGTTTTCATCAAGGAGATGGTTTAAACCTGAGAGCAAGAATTTCAGTAGAAGTTATGAGCATATAGTAATCCAACAAGAACACACAGTAAAAAGCCTCTTCAAAGATAGTATTTTTTAATCAAACAGTTTTTATTTTCCTGAACATTACCCTATTTATCACAAAGACAACAGTGAAACACAGAATGCCTCTCTGAACTGGCTCAAGCCTTAACAACTGTCTGTTACTACACTGGGTATTTTGGGCTACATGTACTTTATATGACAAACTTATCACAGTGCCTTAGCTTTACTGTTCCCTAAAGATTTGAAAATTTTATGCTCTGCTGGTCAAGGAACAGTTTTTACTGTCAAGACAGAGGTTTGATTATTAATTCCAGCAGGAAAATAAGCTTTGCAGATGTAAAAGCAGGTTCAAGTAGCCAAGAAATAAGCAGCCAAGTAGTAAGTTTAAATTTCTGGCAAAGGTGACCTGACACTCCACAGCAAATTTCTAAGAAACTAGATGGGAACAGTGTTAACATGACACTCCTCTCATGAAATAGATAGATTCTGTTACAGAAGTATGCGGAAATCTTTACACACCTGATTCACTCAGAATACAGTTAGTAAGAACTTGATCATTTTCTTATTATTCTATTTTTGCTGCACTCGTAGGTATCTCTAAGACTACCACTTGGAGCGACAAAGGGTCACTTGATTTCATAGAAACAGTTAGAAGAGCTGAGGCAACATACCTCATTGCTTAAACTGTACCGAACTATAAATAAATTGCATTTTAAAAAGAGCAAGTAATGGAAGTTTCTTCTTTTTGGTACATCCATAATTCAAAGGCTACTCCCTTAGCTCTTCTTCAAAATGCTACTTAACACATTCAATCCAGAAACACTTATTCTACCTTTGCTAATTTTTGTTTCTATTAGTCATTTCTAATTTCTTATTTATTTTGCTATTTATCCGAAGATACCATTGTGGCTCCTTACCTCTGACAAGGAGATCTGCACTTGCCCTCTTGCAAAATGGTCAGTGCTATTTCATGAACTGAGTGGCAAAGGGCTTTAAAGAATGATGTAGCTTGTGTCCTCCCCCAGCACCCGAATCTGTCTCTTTTCAGCACAGGAATTGAAAGCCCAGAAGCAGTAATTAGAAACATTTCTATAAAGAAGAAAGATTACCTTTCTGAAGAATGGCTGTTAAATGTTCACCTAGAAGTTGCTTTTCTACAGTAGCAATTAGTGGCTTCCTATAGAAAAAATGTTTAGAATTATTTTTCCTTTTTCCATTATTGACAGTTTTACAAACTTTTTTCGAGACTGCATTAACTACACGTGGCACTGTGAGGGCTCTAATTATCTTTGACCAAAAACCTAAAATGAACATATACATATTTATACCTTTTCCTCCTCACTAACTTTAACCTGTCTCTTGATTGGGGATTTAATTCACACAAAGCTGTTGCACAGGACCTCTAAGCTCCTGACAGTTCTAAGACAGGGATTACATAAGAATTTGGATTTTTTTTTTTCAAATAATATACCCTTTCCTGCCTTGTAAGAGAGTTATGTTTTGGGAGATAGAAAACAAGGAAAGACTTACAGTCTCAAGAAATATCAAAATAAAATAGGAAGTTGGTCACTAATGGTGTGGGAGGAAGCCACTAAACAAGACAAGTTTAACAGCTGAAGGAGGAAGGAAATCAAAACACAAGACAGCACTCTTTACTCTGACAGGTCCTCTGTATCTGCTCTTTAAGAAGTTGCTACCAGTTGTTCAAAAGGGTTGTGTTACACAACTGACCTGCATTTTTTCTCAGCCACAATTGCTCGTTAGGAGATGATTTCTCCTATTATTTCTCCAATTAAGGGAAATTTCTCCTACCTTACAGGTCATAAATTCCATCTCATTCCATTTGAGAAAATGCTGCCTTTAAATAGTAGCAAAGATTGAAGACTGACATTTTAGAATAGTTCTCCACACTCCACTAAGAATATGTAAATATTCTTATGCAAATATTCAGAGCCTTTTACTTGAGAATTCTCTATCCCTGCTCCTCTCTTTTTAGGTAGGAAAGAGATCCAGCTGATCCATTTACATTTTAGGAAGAGAGATATTTGGACTGGAGGTGGCAACCTGTATTTCTCCAGACAAACACCCAACTGTGTAAACCAGAACAGTGCTTTACTGTAATCAAGGAATGGTGGGAAAGAAACATTAAATGAGCAATCAATAACTGAAATAAACTGCAGCTATTAGATGGCCTTCCACATAGATGGCCAAACAGTTAAAGATATAAAGCAATGAGATTGCACTTACTGCGTGCTCTGATCTAAATAAGTGATTATCCTGTCTGCTTCTTCTTCCAAGCGCTTGTTGACATGATGAAGATATTCTGGAACCTGGAAATGTCAAAGTAGTTTTGCATCTTTTAAGAATCAAGAAGAACAAAAATATTGGCAATACTGGTCTGACAGCAGCAGCAATTTTAATACATGGAATCAAATACATGTGAACTTGCTTTCCCAAAGTACTGTAAAACATAAAATCATTATTGTCCAGCACACTCATATAGCACTACTCAATGAGAATAATATTCTGGATAAAAGAACAGAATAGTTTGTTCTCCTTGAAAAGTGTTTGATTACTAAAATAACGAATATTGTTAAAACAGTCAAAATACCTCTCGTTCCTGCATAAGCCTCTGTCCCTCTGCTGCATACAGACGATTAGTCTCTTCTAGGAATCTATGTTCGAAAGAATCTTGATAAATCTAGGGAAATAACATGATAGCAATCCAGGTAAAGCTTACTGAGCTCTAAATATGACCCCAAACTATTTATTTGCTCCCAAGTGAAACAATTCATTTACCTGCAAGTCAGACAGCATGCTTAGAAGGCTCCGCAGTAAACTCCTGTCAATAGCCTCTCCATTTCTTTCTCTCTCAATCAGCAAGAGAATGCCATCAATAGTTTTGTTCTGAACCTTCTGGTCACTAATTATATGAGTCCTGAACAATTCTAGCCCCATATCCCTAGAAAGAAAATAAAGACTCTTCAATAAATTGCACAAGAATCAACCTCAAATGATCTGAGTTACAGTATATGTATATATGTATTTCTGTCTGCACATAAATATAGATAACAAACATAAACAAATGAAGTCAGACAACCCGTGCCAAGCAGCAAGACAGAAGCATAGGATAATTCAAACATTCCCCCCTCAATTTTATCCTTCCTGCCCTTACCAAATAGATGGCAACATGGAATTCTGAAGTACGTATGTTCGATCCAAGAACAAAAAGATACTTCTAATCATGATCTGTTGCAAGAAGAAAAAAAAAAGGCAGAATCATTTTATTCTTCAAACTGAAGAGCAGCATAACTTGTGCTTGACAAGAACAGAACCACTTCACTGCCAGCTTTTGGGCAGTGCTTTTTTAGATAATTTCAATTTATTTAAAACATTCCACTGCTCTCAGTGAGACAATCAATACATCATTTAGCATCTTGCTCTATAGGAAGAATGGCTCCTTCTATAATAACTATAGAAGGAAATAAAGGTTGGCATAGAGTTGGTTAACAGCCAAGAGATTTCTCTTCTGCCAAGATCAGGGCAACATGTTGAGAAATACTCTACAGACAAGTACTTTCAAGGCATGATTTCTAATGAAATAGATGCAATTTTATTTCACAAAGAAGCCTTTCAGAAGGCCCAGCGTGTCTGGGAAGGAATGGAGATAAGCAAAACACTGGCTGAACTAGGCATTTTTTTTTAAGAAAGAAAGAAAGAAAGAAAGGAAAAAGAAAGCTTACCATTTGTCTGCAGTGATCTTGCCAACATTTGTCTATTTTCTTTAGAAAAAGGACACTATCCAATGAATCCATGAAGAGATTGTTAAGAAAATTACCATTACTAGTAGTATAAACAGTGAAATGAACGACATTTTCCTTTTTTAAAAAAGAATAAATAAAAGAAATGTAATCGTATGCAAACTCACCTACTGCCAAGCAGAACCACTTAAATTCCCTTTTTTTTTTACTCTTTAATGAGAGCCTTGGTGTTAACACAGGAGTATCATAGTATAATGATAAAATTATATGAACTTTTTTTAAAGGATCTATATATATTTAAATTTTTTTTCCAGTCTCTCTCTCTCTCTTTCCCCTACTCAAGCCCAAGATAGCCCTGCACCTCAAAACCCAGGTGCCCACAATACATGCAAGGATCTGCAACTACACAGATACCATAGTTTCACATCATATTTAGAGATAAATCAACATTATTTTGGCAGAAGTGGATTTGCACTCAGATTCTAGCATAGTTTAATACTAGCAGAGTCCCTGTAATATCCAATTTAATGTAATTTTAGAATGATCCAACTCCAAACTTTACAAATAAATCTTTAAAAATAAAATGCTTACATTCTCAGAATCACCAGCATCACAGGCTTCCAAACCACTAGCAGTTTTCAAAAAGAATTCATAGCTAATTTTTGCAAAACTATGTTATGGTCAGCAAGGAATCTCCATCCTACTGAAATCCCAAAGTGATAAAACAAACAGCTGTTTTAGAGTTTGGTCTTGAGCATCTATGAAAACATGTCAAACTTTCATAAATAACTGAAACTTTCTCATAAACTTCAAAGAGTTGCAAAGAAACTAGCAGGACCTTGCAGAAAACATAAAAACTCAGACCATATTCAGCAAAGCCTAGGAGTTTAGATTACTGTTGTGCTGCCTGGTGTCATGAACTAGTGAAATAAATTTATCACTACATACTGCCAGGTGAAAAGTATTTTGGCTTGCCAACTTTTAAGAAAAGGATATTCTCTGAATTGGTGAATTTGTGCTTTAATGTGGTCTTCACAGATCTGTCTCAATTGTTTATACAAGTTTGCAGAAATCTTGTAGGAGCAGAGATTTTCAACAGCCTAAAGTAAAGAAAAACAGATACTAAGAAATCTCTTTGTAGTTTTACATGTATTTTTACAAGGAAAGGGGAAAAAAAAAAAAGACAATGAATTCTGCTTCTCAAAAATTACTTTTAATTTTACCATAGTTCTCAGCTGCATGAGAAACTCTACAGCGATACACGGCACTATACAGTAATAAGAGACAAAAAATAATCATGCCCTGAATAGCTTAGATTATAAGGGCTTATTGATTTCAGGCTGGGATATTGATATCTAATTAAGAACTGCAGAATTTGCCTCTCAAAGAATGAGGATGTTAGTTTAATATGCTTCAGCAGCATGCTGGGTTTAATACTTCAAAGCAGGCATTTAAGGTTTTAATATTAGTAACTGTTGTGCTTTGCAAGCTATATATACACTGATAAAAACCTGCTGCTGTTTCCCTTTTCACAGTCCTTACCTTGATTAAACCTTCCCTCAACCTCTGAAGTGTGTATGTGTAGTGTGTGTGTGCACATATTCTTTAATCTCTTGCCCTAAACATTTTAGTTGCAATTCTGAACAATTTTTAGCAATAATTGTATGCCAGATACTCAGACTGAAAAAGTAAAATGTCCTATTTCTAGAATATAATTATATATTAGGAGAATTGTCTGTGCCTCACAAGTGATTTTAAGCAAGAAGCAAAGAGTTTAATGGGGACATATCATGGGGAGTTAGCAAGCAAGCCACTGAAAAACCTTTAAGTGCAACCCAGACTTTTCCACAATTGATATTAATTGCCTGGATTTGGAAAGCCCTGTAGCAACCTTAACTGTGGATGGGTGAGAAAGCAACAATGTGTTATTATTGTGTAAAACATATCTGTTGAAGCCAGAGAGGTATATCTGATTTTCAGCTAGTGCTTTTATTTACTTAGAAGTGAGCAGAACTTCAATTGCCAGTAAAACCAACTCATAGGTGGCACCACAGTCAAGTGCACTAGAGCTAGTATTGGCTCTAGAACATGGGAATTAAAAAACAAAAAAAAACAAAAGGAGCCCAAATGGAGCAGAAATAAACAGATATGGTAAGAGAGCACATGTACCAGTAAAGACCAAAAGGGTTTTGTCTGAACATCAAAATACGTAAGTACAAGCCAAGTACTTATTATTGGGAAAGCTAGAACTTAATCATCACTAAAGTATATAGCTCTTAAAATTTGGAAATAGCAACAAATTCAACTCTCAGTTGAAAGAAACCCCAGACAAATATAATCATGTGATGAAAGGATATGCAGCTCATTGCCCAGAGCATGTTAGTGACAGCACTCAACTCTGTTCTGCTCTTGTGCATAGGGCCTGATTTTAAATGACACAGCAGCAGGACACAAAAATAAATGGATTTTAGAAGAAAAAAATGAATAGAAAGCAGTTTTAAGAGTCTGATTAGATGTCCAACTAAGTGCAATTAAAAGATTTTTTTCCTTTTGCCTACCTATTTGGCAGAAGCCAATTGACAGTTGATGAATATTTTAAATAGAACTTGCTAGCCACCTGCAGAGCCCTGGGTAGTCTCACTAACTAGTAGCCTGGGACATCCCTAGCTGCTTTCCTGTACTTTGTAAAGTTTCTGGTCACTCCATCCAACTTCACTACCCACAGTTTCAAAGTTTAAAACAAGTTCAAATCCAGTTCAACATAGTTCGAAACTACTTAAATCATTCTGCTCCAGTCCTTAGAAGAATTAGTGTTTGTTCTGTAGATAAATAGATATACCCATTACCACTTAGTGAATAATAATAATCATCCTCAAAAAAGTTACTATGCACTTTTATGTTTTTATATACAGCTGTGCTTTTGTATTTCTGTGTCAGAAATTCCAAAATGTTAAACGTGTGTTTTAGCATCTCAGTTTTTGAACATGAGGCACAAGACTTTTACATCTTCACTGATAACATCCATAAAAAAATCAACTTTTTTTTGAGCTCAGCCTGACTTACTGGCATTACTCTTTTTTGGTAGAGGATAAGTTGTTTAAGCACACAAAATCTTTTAGTAAAACTCACTCTGTGGCGCATAACTACTAAAATGTTACATTTGCAAATATAATTACTGACATTACAAAATGAGAATTGTAATATATCAAAATATATCTGCACCCCTATTTTCTGTTGAGAAACGTAGGAAAAACAAACATAGTGCTGATGACAGAATATCATAAGTTTCCAGAAGCACTTAAGTATGTTTGATTGGAGAAAAAAAAAAAAAAAAAGTATTGAGATTCTTTTCCTATTCTCCTCTATGCTTGGATAATGATGTCTGCCAACTAATATTTGGAATCAGATCTATTTACCAAGCAGCCATTTAGAAACAGCATTAGTTCAGTTAGTGTTTAGAAAACACTAGCCATTACTTTTACTTTTTTAAGTCAGGATTTTTTTAGGTTTATAAGAAACAGAATGTTATCAAGTATGAAAATTTTCTATTTCCTTGAAAAGTATCTTAAGTTATTGCAATGTTAAAATTGAGATTTAAAATAGAAATCTTATCTTTTATTTTCTGAGCATAAAGACTAGTAAAATTAGGTTGTGGTACAAAAGAGCAGAAATGTGGTAACACTGAAGTAGTAGCAAGGCTTTCCATAAAACTGCATCTTTAACAAATATAGTTTATCCTTCCAGTACTGGATTAATGCATCATTAATTTTTATTTGAATCTAACCATTGTGATATCAGCAACTACAGGGGATTGTAGCTTATCAGTTTCACCATATATTGCAAATGCAACATTTTTTTTCTACAGAAGAGTATTTTAAAACAAGCTTGTAGAAAGAGACAATTTTAAATTAACTGAACTTTATACAAGAATACTCTAAGTTTGAAAATGCAGAGGGCAGAAAAAATTGCCCATGCCAAGAGCAATTTGTCCTTCCCCCAGATCTTTCTCCAAACATTGTGCAACCAGGATTTTTTTTTCCCAGCACTTCAGAGAAGTCACATTCAAACACATTTTTATTAAATGGAAGAAGAAACAGGGAAAGAAAAGGCACTAAAACAGATGAAGAGAAGCATATATAAAAACAGAAAAACAATCCAAGAAGTAATCTGAAAATAAAACCTTTAAAACTACAGTTTAAAAAAGTGCTTCTTAACATCTAGCTAAGGCAGTACTATTATTGGCCACTAAAAATACAGGTGCTAGGAAGATGCAGAGGGGGCGGGTGGCTCTAATACGTTAAGCTGAGAAGCAGAAGTGCAGCTTATAAAAAAAGTTCAGAGATGCAATTCAAAAGCCTGATCACTTCCTGAAACCCTTAGAGCAAAACAATCAGTACTATTATTAGGAATAAATGAATTTTGACTCTCAGTTGTTAGAACATACAGAAAACTAATAATCAATGACCCAATAACAACCCAATCATCACCTCAAAAACAATAAAGAATAAGAAAAATGCTTTTTTTTTAAACTTACTTTTAAGAATTCAGAAAGTTTTACTTTTAAATAAATACAGTTATCTCAGATACTCATACATAAGCAGATTTTGTCTTCATACAGAGGACTGTATTTTAATACAAATTGTCCTTTTAAAAAAAAAAAAAGAAACGAAGACCAACACAGATGCTTCTCCTTTAGTAGCTACACACCACAAAGTCAAAAGTAGTAAAGGCAATACAGCTCCTTCAGTTGGCTGTTGCAAGAGAAACCATACTATGGATTATGTTAATGGCAAATAAAAGAAACTGAGTTCAACTTTAGCTCTTTCAAGTTTTTTTTTTTACTGATAATTTTAAAATCAGAGAACCTGATTTAAGACAAGTTTGTCAGCAAGAAAAGCATCCGTCAAGCTGATTTTTTCAAAACTGTTCTTAAGCAAAAAGACAAAACTTATTTAAAACACTTACCTGATAGAGCTCCTCTAAATTATATTTAATTGAAGTACTGTTCTGGATAGCTTCTACTGCTTCTTTAAGTTTTTGCCAAGTTTCATCTGTGTAGTTTTCAGGCAATTTGGGTTTATCTTAAAAAAAAAAATTGAGAGAGAGAGAGAGTTTGAGAAATTATTTAGTGAGAGCCAAACATTTTAACTTCCACAAGAATGAGAAACATTACTTTGAGGGGAAAAAAAAGTATAGATCAATGCTCTAGTTTTATTTATTGACCAAAAGGAAAGTATTAGTGTAACAGTACTATGTGGCTTACATTGGAAAGAGTAATGCCTTGTAAATATTCGGCATTACTTCTCTTATCAACCTGCTGCAAATACACTAACAACCCAAAACATGTGCATGAATTACAAAAATCACAGTACTGAGACGTGCCATGGGCTGCATCTTTGCTACCCTCCTTTTCACTACCAGGACTGCACAGCTAAAAGAATGAGGACATGATGTAAAAGCTAACCATGATGGATTAAGAAACTGATACCTATATAATCAATATTGCAAAACACACAGTTGTACGGAGGATATTTAGGTTTACTGCCCATTAATTTTACTCTGTATTAGCACTTGGAAGGACCCCTAAGAAATATATGTGGAAATGCTTAATTATCATACAGGCTTTATGGCCAAGAAAACCTTCCTGCTGTGAACCAATTTGGTGACGCCTCTCTTGGGTTTCGCCAGTGGGTTTTAAGAGAGTAAAGGTGACATTTAACATAGCTCAAATTTTGCAACCTGATGCTGTTATGTTTTTCAGTCTTTCAGGAGATCCCTCTGCTGAGCAGCATCTTCAGCAGAAATAAAATATTTACAAGAGATTTAAGAGAGCATTTAAGACAGGTTCCTCTAGTTGTATTGGCAGAATGCTGCAGCTCTTTAATAATGCTGTGCATTCTGGTACGTAAAATGATCCTTTTTGTTCAGGTAGGCATGTTCTCAGAGAGAGGAAGAGGGCAGGTGACTTAGTGAGGGAAATCACATATACATCCATGCCACCAACAGGTTAATTTGGCCCAGAGTTTATAATGTATTAAAATAAACTAACTTTTACATACTTAAAAAAAAAGGCTGAAGCCTCATGATTTCTCTAGAAATAACAAAGAAAAGTAAGGATTCTTTTCTCCCTATAGACAAGAATTCTCCTACAATAGTGGAAATATTTCCACATCACTTGTCTCACAATAATCTGCAGAGACAAACAATGGTGAAACTTGCCTGTTTTCACGAGCAATTAATGAGTAAGCAACTCAACAGCAAACAGCAAGATTTGAGATTTTCAGAGTTGTAAAAGATGTTATTGCTATCACTGGTAGAAGCAACTAAAAATATTATTCTGCTTGGGATCAGAGAATAAAATTCACTGCTGCCAGATTTTCAAGACCTACATTTTAAGCAAGCAATTCAAATACTGGTTCATAAGCAATGATCATCATAGCAACAGGCAGTCCACGATACTTGGCAAGAATTTCAAACATGAAAAGCTGACTTTCCTTAAAGATAATAACAGAGTACAAGCAGTTCCTCACCTTCATGTGTCATCAATAGGAAATTTAAAATAATCAGTTCTTCAAGTGATGATGGGAAAAGGAGGGGGCATTCTGGGGAATCAGAAACACCTTAAACAAAACACAACCTTCCCAAAAAACACACACATCGGGGAAAGAAACAACTCAGAAAAGAAAGCTACTAGACTAGCACAGAAAATAATAAGAGACAGCAAACGGGGAAAGCTCCCAGTGTATCCATTTTATAACCAAACGAACAAGATTTTAGGTCCCTAATAGTAAGTTCTCTTTCTACATCTGTTGGAACTTTATTTACTAGAACATCAAGTGACATCAACAGAAAGCTTAATTTCTCCACATCACCGAGGATATTGTGAGGAAAATAGCCAGCAAAATTCTGAGCTACCTACTTGAAAGGCAAGCAAGGGAAGCAGAAAGGAAATCCACCATAATAGCCTGATAATCACCTTAGTTTCAACATTTAAAACTAAGCGCACGCAGATTAACCTATAACGAGACAACAGCAAGACAGGTAACTTTGGGCCCAATGTTTAAAAAAAAAAAAAAAAAGTCTTCTGCCAAAACTTATTGCATGCTGGGCTAACCTATACACTGTATCCTGAATCGGGATTACAGGAGAGCAGTATCAAATGTTTCAAGTTTGAATAAAGGTCATTTACACGCTTAAACATTTCATTTAACACACAGCTTAAGGTCTTCCCCTCAAAAAAGAGGAATGAAAGCAATGAAAAATACTGCCAAGCACCACAGCATGGCTCAGAATAGCAACAGGACTGGGAAAGTATGTACCACAACTTATTATTCCCCCCCTTTACATACATATAGAAACGTTTGCCACACAAAAGTATTTCCTGCAAAACCTGGGCCTATTTGAAAGCTGGTTTTTATGTTGAAAACAAACACAAAGCTGAGTGCCAGCTCCTCACTGATTGTGACAAATTATGGCCTGTTACCTTTAAAGTTCTTGATCACTAGTTTCTTAGCAGAGCCAGGTTTACTGTTGGCGAAACTGGAAACAGTTGAGGAGGCAGCTTTGGTCAGGCCATTTGCATGGTGCCCCACAGCCACTGAAGAAATTAAAAGGCTTTTATTTTTGAGCTGCTGTTGGTGCTGCTGTTGAGAAGAGGCAGCGGGAGAGGAGGAGGAAGACGACTCTTCAGCCATCTTCACATCGAGTCCAATAAAATCCAAGGAGTCCTCGAAACGCAGCTTCTTCTGGAGGTGGTGGTTGGAGGAGGCGACCCCTGAGGAGGAGCAGGCAATGATGGAGGCAGATGACGAGTTGTTCTTGGAAGGAGAAGAGGAGCAGGAGGAGACGGAATCCACCTCCTCTCTCTCCGCGCTGGTGCTGCTGTTATTCAACTTTCTCTTCTTGCAGGAGGAGCTGCTGCTGCCGCTGCTACCCTCGGTGGCAGGTCTGACCTCCTGGGCTGCTGCGGGGGGGTTGGGGGAAGAGAAGCCTGTGGGAAACATGAACACGCGCGAGTGAGCGGGCCGGGGGGCAGCAAATGGCGGCGGCGGGGCCGAGGCGGCGGCGCGAGCTGGCGGCCCCGCGAGCCGCGTCCCGGCTCCCGCCGCCTCCTCCTC
>VWPW01000003.1:53366-85087 GCA_013389825.1 Crypturellus undulatus
GGGGCGGGGCTTGGGCCTCGCCGGCCTCCGTAGCGCCGCCCCCCTGCGGCCGTTGCTGTGCGGCCGTTACCGCGGGCGCGTGAGGCGACTGCGCGAGCTGGGGGAGCCGCCCCCGGGTCCGTTTTCCTTTGGGCATCGCGAGCTGCGCCCGTGTGAACGAGGTGGCCTCGCGGCGGGGTGTTTGTTAAGAGCCGTTGGGCGCAGGGGCTTTGCCTCGGTTTCTAAGGGGATGTGAGGAGATGGTGAATCCTTCCCTCCCCCTTTCAAAAATGGGAATTGTTATATCAGGAATGACATGGTTGGTTGCCTTCTGGGCAGCAGGTAGCCTGAGTTTTCCTGTTCTCCCTGCTGTTTATGTCAGCGATAATGTTTCCGCCTCTCCCAAGGGAAAGGCGGTTGTGGCCCATGTATTTGCTGCTCTTGCTCTTGGCTGCATAAAGAATGAAATCCTACGTGTTTGCCTGTATATTAAAAAGTGACATAACACCTGAGGAAGCAGTGCCCTGTCTGCAAGCAGTATGCAGGTTGTTTTTGTGAAAGCAAAATGAAGATGCCGTTGTGGAGTAGGTAATAATAAGATGGAAGAGCATGGCAAAGATCTGAAAATGAGATGGCTTCTTGCTCCAGCCGTTGTTCGTCTTCACGCTCCCTCCCTCTTNTCCGCCTCTCCCAAGGGAAAGGCGGTTGTGGCCCACGTATTTGCTGCATGCATGCTGCATGCTCTTGGCTGCATAAAGAATGAAATCGTACGTGTTTGCCTGTATATTAAAAAGTGACATAACACCTGAGGAAGCAGTGCCCTGTCTGCAAGCAGTACGCAGGTTGTTTTTGTGAAAGCAAAATGAAGATGCCGTTGTGAAGTAGGTAATAGTAAGATGGAAGAGCATGGCAAAGATCTGAAAATGAGATGGCTTCTTGCTCCAGCCGTTGTTCGTCTTCACGCTCCCTCCCTCTTTTGCAAAAAATCTAAATGGTCCCTATAGGCAATGGTCCCCCGTCGCTGAAATTGTTTGCAGTGTCCAAACTGCAGCCGGTGAAGTGGCTTCATTAATAAAAGTTACTCCTCTGGTAGGAAAGGCTCTGCATGTGGAATAAAACACTTCGGAAATTGCCTAACTGTCCTGGGGGTATCAACACGTGAAATTAATGAAGAATCCTTGAGTGTTTCATACGTGTGCTCAGTGCAATGACTTCGCAAGTACGAAGTGGCAATCCCTGAAGCGCTTGGAAAGGTAGCGAGGAGCTCTGTGATATGCTTAAAATATGGGACACTCTTGGCAGACTGAATTTCTGGATTGCTGCGGACACACAGGGTTTCATCCAGCTTGAACAGCTGCAGTGCAGAAAAATCTCACGTGGATCGAAGTACAGGATAAAGAATTGTGTCCATCAACGTTAAACAGGCTGAAGGCTGGGTTATAACCCAGTGCAGGATTATAATCCAATCCGGGAATGCTCGGTGCAGCCCTAACAGCAGTGAGCTGTGCCAGCCCCGACGGAGCTCAGCAGACACCAGGCAGGAAGCAAATCTTACACTAGGAGCAAAGGCCCAGATGGGAGCATCTTCAACAGGAGCTGATAATTAAGGAAATGAAGTTCCCAGCGTGTTCCAGTCCGTAGTTTATAACCTCCTGACCAGGAGGTGGCATCTGGAGAGCTGGATTTAGACGTGCTGCCCTCTACAGCATTCCTGGACTGGGAGCACCACAGTTTGGTTACGTGCTGGAAAAGAACAGAGTCATGTAGCATTTCTTCAGGCTAAATCTGACAGGGAGTTTGCTTCCCACGCTCTGCTGGTGACGGCAGCTCTGGGACGCAGCACGGCTCCCTAGGAAGCAGCCAAGGTGTGGGAGCCAGGAGCTGTGCAAGCAGGGCTTGCCTGCAGGCAGTTGGTTTTGCGTTCTTTTGTGCAAAGAAAATGCAGGTGGAGCGTGCCTGCTCTGTACATTCTCTGTCTTCCACTGAGCCCCACAGGTTGCCAAATACAGTGTTTCATTATCAGACAAAAGGGCAGTATTTGCATTCCTTGCCTTAAACCATTTCCTGCTTGTGTCTTCTGCTGTCTCTACAGCAAATGTAATTCTCAAAGACTGTAACAGCAGCAGACGCAACGTGACAAACATTAAACTTTCAGGCCAGAGAGCATCTTTTCATTATGGGCATTGACACAGCAGACAAGCCTTGTCCTGATGTAGCCCCTGGAATTACCAGCATCATAAATTGCATTTGTCGCCCAGACTCTGCTCCATTTGCCCATCAGAGCCAGCAGCAGCTCAGTGAAACTACCCACATCCCCTCCCTTTGAATGTGGCTGCATGTGGTAAACATATCACATAGCCTCAGGCTTGCAAAGTGCTGCTGATAGCACTTGTTTTATCCAAAAAGTGCTATGACATGCAAAAGCAGCTGGAGGTGACCCTTGCTATTTTGTGTTTTCCCGCTTTTCTTCCTCTGCAGTGGGAAAAGCAACACAGAGCAGGACCTGAAGGAAACAGCTTGCAAAAGGGAGATGAACAGCACCTGAGTGCTCCAAAGGGGTCTGTGCGCTTGTGGTAAAAGGCAGCTGCTTCAGAAATACACTTCTAAGGAGGCCAAAACAAGCATCCTTCCTGACCAAGCCCTACTGACACAGCTGGATTTCCCCGCTCAGGAAGAAATAAGCTTGCACCTTTTGAAGAACCTGCTTCTCTTGGACACCAGCGACGTGTTCAACAACGAGCTCCCACGGAGCGTCTGGTGGTCACTGCAGAGCAGGCAGTCGCCAGTAGTGAAACCACCAGTATGATTTTTTTCAAGAAGAACAGCTAGGTAAATGCTTATATTTGGGAATAGAGATGTATGCAGGTCCAAGGTCTGAAAAAAGCCCATAAAAGAAAAAAAGGAGAAATGAATCAGGTTTATCCGTGAAATAAATGGCAGTGCTGAGCACTCAGGGAATGCAAGGACAGGCTTCTTTGCTCCATGAGAAATAACAGTGTCTTCTGTTATGCCATAAAGACTTCATGCTCTCAGTATTCCTGCGGCATGCCAGAAGCTTGCAATAGAGCTATTTAAGTTTATAGCCAGGAAAGAATTAGACTTAAATTATCAAAGCCATTACTGTAATTGAGGTTTTAGAAGAAAAAGTCTTAGAGAAGTATAGAAACAAATCAAATCCAAATGCGGTCTTGCAAGAAGGGCTACTAGTTTCACATCCAACGGCATTTGGTTAGTGAAAAGCTGAATGCTGACAGATCATCAGCTGCACAATCTACTTCTAAATAATTATAAATCATAAAACTGGCTATATTAACCATCAAGCACTCTCAAAAACACACACCAAGAGCCAGCATGGTAGCTTAAAAATCCTGCAAAAAGCATAGGCAAGGGAAACAGTGCAATTTTACTTATTTAATTGCTTAAGCCAAATTCCAAATGAATAACACTCTTAGGTACCAAAAGTGTGTCACAAATAATACATCAACGAACACGTATATTTGACACAAAGAGCTTCAACTGGTCCTGTGACAGAGGCTAACTTCCATATGGATTGGTTTAATTAGAGATTTCTCTTCCTCCTTTCAAGATTGCTAAAGGAGCATCAGAACATGATCCCCAAAGTTTTCGAGTTCAGCCATATCGACTGGCCAGGCTAATTTTCCCTTCTCTCTTGTCTGTAGAGACGCGTGACAACGATGCTTGTATTGACGTAAAGCCAGATGCAAGGGCAACACTGGTGCTAATGGTGCAGTGCTGGATGCTCTGAGGTTTGTGTCTTCATTAGCATGGAAGCTGGAAGCAAGCTGGAAGGTACTTGGATTTTCAGTCGTCATTAAAGCAGATTTCAGCGTACACTGCAGTTCTGAATATAGGGGCTGGGGACGGAATGTGCATGGCAGAATAATCTACTAGGTTCCTACGTTCCCCCGTTTTGCAAACCTACAAAACGCATCTTCCTAGGCAAGGAGAAGAGGCAGAGAAGACTCATCTGCTTCCATGAAAGCCCTCTCTTCCTGAATGTTTTTGCTCAAAGACACACAGCTATTCTCATTACTCACTGCTATATGGTTGTTTTGTGCCCTCAGGCCTGTCAGTGTGGGAAGATTGCCCAGAAAATGAACATCCTGATAGACTTATTTTGGAAAAGATGACATGAGAGCTCCCTGCTGGATCACTCGAGATGGTTGCCTGCAGTTATTTCTCACAAGTATTTCCAACTTTCCTCTGCAAGCAAGAAGCAATGGGGGAAAAAACCCTACCTGTTCCAACACTGCTATGAAGCTGGTGGGGAAACGCTGGCATTTTGTGCACACCGTGTGCACACAGGTACGTGGTGCTTGCCTGGACTTCGCGAGGGCCCGAGATGGCAGAATTTGTTGCAAAAAAAGATGGATCCCCAGATCCGAGGAGGCTGGCAGCAGGCATGGCCTGAGCAGCGTCTCCTGGCGCTCCTGGCTGCCCTAGGGATGCTGGGGTCCTGAAGGCAAAGCAACGGTGATTTGGTCTGTTTTTTTGCCCTGAAAGAAAATGCAAAAAAGCACCCAGCATGAACCCAAGTTTAAGGGTTTGCATCCTCAGTGATACTTGTTTTGCCAGAAAAAGGGCAAGTGGTGACATTTTGGTCCTGGTTCCACAGTCCCTGTCTGGACAAACCCCAGACAGCCTAGCACAGCCAGGGCAGGTCTCTGGCAGTTACTGTGTACCCTGCTGGAGGACGCATAGATTGACGAGAGGTGCTCAGGGTTTGCATGGAGCAGACTCACCTCGACTAACTGGGCCCTTTCTGTGCAGAAATAAATCACCCACCTCGAATACTGCATGGCCCGATGGCCACATGGTCCTCAGGGACCTCCCAGGCCCTTTATGAAACACAAGCAAATTGTGCCGGACTGTTCTGCATAAATACAAGCAGCAGTTATGGCTGAGATCATAAGGCAGGGGAATGGACTATTTTGACGTTAATCTTTTATTAAAACATGGAACCAATCCAGCATCAATAAACAATGAACGGTAGGTGGAACTATGATAGTATCATCTGTCTAAAACATCTCAGGTATGTGGTAATTTGACTAAAGCAACAAGACTTCCCTTAAAATCTTTTTATACCTTTTTAAAAATACTCTACGCACTGAAATGTCCAGATAGAGGACTATTCTAGTTGTCCCTACCTGTCACTTTTCATTAGCCCTTCTGCGATATGGCAATATTTAGGGGGTTCACAAGCGATGTCTGTCCTTGTTGCCTCTCCTAAGAAGCTAATCCTGACTTTTCTGGATGGGCCCATGGTGCTATATAACACATGTGGAGAAACCATCAAGAGGAATAAAAGCATGAAAACCAAAATAGAACCTTGTTCCTTGACAGCAGTCTTCAGTGGCATCCGCAACAACCAGATCGGCCATGACAAGGACATGAGACAGGCAGGCAGGAGAGACAAAAGGACGGAATGAGGAATAATAGAAAAGTGAAGAAAAGGAGAAAAGCTGTTTAAACTCTGTGACAGAACAATCTTTCATAGCAAAGCACTCAGCTCCTGTGGTGGAGTCATAGAAGACTGACATGGTACATAACGTACAACTGCGTATTTCATGGCAGTTTTAAATATAGCGATTGCATTTTGGTGCTCATGAGGCTGCGGGCACAGTGTAACAGATGAAGTAGGTGCGTGCAGGGCTGCGTCCGCGCTGCCGAGAGCCGCCTGCAGCCATCCAAGCTGGGAGGCAGTTTGCAGCAGCAGCCAAGGCGGGATTAATTCAGTCTGTGCTCGCTCACAGCTTGCTCACACGTCAGATTTTCGGTACATTCAGTTGCCTGCCATCGGCTCAATTTGTTTTTCCATTTGGCAGTAGGATTTACCTAATTTGACGCTTCTCTTTGCTAAATACACAGCATTGCAAGCTCAACCATTCTGTGATATTGTCTAAGCAGAGCAGTTGAAGTATCAAAAGTTGTAAAGTTATCAGCTAATTGCATTAAAGCCTGGGGACTGAAGCATGCGGCACGTTAAACCTTACAGGAGGAGAGGGTCCTCTTACCAACAGCAGAGCAAAGTGCAGCGGTCATGAGCCCCCCGCTGCCCTAATTGCTTCTTCTCCTTCCCAACAATGCTCAGGAACTTCCCTGATATTATTTCTGACATTATTTTTCTTCTATAAATTGCAAGTTGCTCCGATCCCTGTTTCCAGACCTCTGCAGTATTGCACAGGGTGCAGAACACTTTCCACCTCAAGCACCTTTAGTCCGGACAGCCGCAGAGTTCCTGGTGCTGATGCACTCCAGGTGGATCCCAGCCCTCCTGCGACGCTCCGAGATGCTCCCGCAGCCGCAGGGCAGTCCCACACGGCCAGAGGGAGGTCTAAGAGGCTCCGAAGTGCCTGTGACGAACAAGCGTTTCACAAACCTCACGTGCTGCTAAGGTTTTTAATGGTTATTCCTGGGCAATAGGAAGGGAGGGTCCCTGCTTGGTGTGGGAGGAATGGGATGTATGTTCGGCCAAAGGCCCTGGGCGGACGGCAGGGTTGGCTTCACTGTGGCTTCGCCCCTGTCCCTTGCTAGGTCCTGCAGCCATCGCGGTGACTGCAGAGACCCACTTGCTGGCAGTGCCACGTGCGGCCTCTGCACCTCCTGCCCGCGCTTGGGCAGGGTTAGCAGCACCATAAACCTCAACATCCCGAGACCCTGTCCTGCCTCCACCACATTTCTGCTGTAGTTCAGCACTAGACTGACTTCAGCGAAACACCTGGTTGACAAGGGAAAAAAAAGGCACTAAACAAAGATCAGGCCACAATCTGCAGCCCAGCAGAGCCCACCAAGACCATGGCTGAGTTACCCAGTCATTTTTTTAACCTTTATGTTTTATTTTAATAACAACAACAAAAAAATCCCTCTCCTGTTTATCCCTGCGGTAAGGAACTATTTTTAACACCTCTAACGAATGACTAGAACATGGGGTGGAGCAGCCAAGCCAGTCAAGCAGCTCCCAGCCACCCACAAAGTTTATCTGACCATCAGAGCAAGAGCAGGAATGTGGCCATCTGCTCGGAGCAGGACGGGGAAACGGCCTGCAAGGACGAACCAAGCTCAGGAGAACGTCCCTGCTGGGTCCCAGGAGCTGTGCAGTTTAAAATATAGTTACAGTAGCTTTTTGCTAAGTCCCAGGCTCCTCACAAGACGTGCTGGTCAAACACTTGTAAGAGAACTATTTTTCTCCATATTAATCTCTGAACAGGGCTCACAGAGCAAGTTGTTTCTGTCCATCGGAAAATACAATAATAATATTGCATTAGTGCAAACAAATTATTTCCTGTTATATGTCTTTTCAGACCTTAAGGATAAAGTGTTTAAGCAGTTTATATTGTGAGAGATGGCAGAGGGAGAAAAAATGATTTTATACTGTATTAAAGCAGTGACTTCAGTGGAATTAAAACACAGACTACTAAGACTGATTGAAATCTGTGCTTCAGCTCATAGGGGAATTCAGCTCATATTACCATGGAGCCTTAAAAATAACAATAATATTAATGATAATAAAATGAGAGAATCAAAATATTTGTGGATACAATAGCAAAGGAGAGCTAATGGAAAAGGTAGAGGAAAGTTAAGAAATGAAAGCTAAAGGAACAAGAGAAGAAATGCAGTTTTGAAGAAATACTGACATTTTATCAGCTTTTCTGCTGCTCATCAGAGTGCCACAGACATGCAAAGCTGTTGAACTGAAGTTAGTTATAAAAACCCCACTTCAAGTATTATACTTGGGGCAGATGAGTGGTGGTGTTGATGGGTGTAAATGGGACCACAAACACTTCCATCAACTAAGCATTCACCCTATAAATCATTAGATGCAGGTTCCAGGGGTCAAATTTCCTTAAATAACTACACAGACTTGTCAGGCAAAATTAAGAGTGCTCCTATATATTAAGTGAATATATAGCTAATGAAGAAGGACTAAAATAAAACCATTTTTCTTTTATGTCCTCAGGATTTACTCTAAAGGCAGTATAAAGCAGTATCCCTCTTACTGCAGTGATTACATAGGCAGACCTAAATACCAACCACATGAGGTTTTACTCTCTGTAGCTTCAGCAAACATATTTGCCATGGATGAGTGGCAACATGAAGAGGAAGATGTGAAATTGCAGATTCAAGGTACAATTTGTGGCAGCCACTTTTGCTGAACAGGGGAGCGCTGAGAAGACCACACAGGGCTTATTTGGAAAGAGAACCCAAGATCTATAGAGAGGCTGGAAATATGGACCATTCCCAGCTCCAGCTTTTTGCTCTTAGTGGTAATTTTCTTGTGCTGAGCAAGGACCTCAATTTCCTCTCAGATCTAGTATTAATTCACCGTATTTTCTAAAAGATGATTATGAGAGGCAAAAACAGAGCCTTGAGGCATATGCATTTCTGAAGAATGTCCTTGTGAATTACAAATAGGGTTACCAATTACTCTACAGCCAAAATATGAATATGATAATGTTATTTTCTGGCCTGTGGCTGCCTTCAAGTCCCTTGCAAGCAGGGCCACTATCTTAGGCTATTTTAAACAGCAAAATGGAGCTATGAAATCAGAATATGTAGCTGTAGCACTGAATTTGGGCCCAGTGCATCCCTCTGCAATAGAATTGTGTTTCTTAGATGGTAAATGAACAAACACAGAAAGATCAAAAAGTGCTAAGAGTCCTTTCAGACAGGACTAAGTGAAAATCCTTCAGTAGACAGTGAATCTTCATGCCAAATATACTCTGTCAGGTTTAATACAACCATGAGAAATTATTTACTGAATAAAGGAAGATTATTTTCATTCCTAAAATTGTGAATAGCGCAAAAAAGCACAGAATAGCTGCAGTCCATTTCTTTTTGATTCACAGTTGCAAATGATCAAAGTTCACAGAAGAGCTCTCTCTTCAGGAATAAAGTAGAAACATCCAGTTGCTAAAAGTACAGATCTCGTCTTCTGTCATGTGTCTGTATACCTGAAAGATACAGCAGTGTCAAGACCGTCGAACAGCATATTCCATAAATTGTTGTGCAAACAGAATTGCCTTTGGCCTATTGGCCTTTGCTGATGCAACAAGGCCCTAACCAGAATAACCAGAATGACCCATCGCGTCTCCCCAAAATATTGCACACTGAAGAACCAGCGTCAGTGTAACAAACACCAGCTACGGCCTCAAGAGACAAATAAAAATAATAATTTCCGGAGCCGGAATGGTCCCGAATGCTGAATGAATTCAGGCTTTTTGCAGCCTGAATGTTCCGGGAATCTCCTCTTAAAAGAAGAGCTCTATTAGTGTGGTGGATTTGCTGGTAAAAAGAGGAATAACGCCAGAACAGCCAGGGAGCTCAGCCTCGACGTGGACACGGGAGAACCAAAGCCATGAACTCTACCAAGCACACACCAAGCAAGAGCTCTGCCCTTGGTGACATGTGGCAAGCACAGAACCTGCAGAGCAATGCAGCAGAACATTAGGATTTCATTGACAGTGGAGCCCAGAAATGTCTTTAGTTAAGATTATGATAAAATCTTGCATTTGGTAACTTTCTGGGATCTGAAACTGGGGTAGACAGTGCAAAATAGGTACATTGTTAAGTGCTAGGCAGTGGTACCACTACAGACACTATGACAGTAGGAGTTAGAAAATATATCTTAATAAGGAGTTAGAAAATATATGATAATAGAGATTTTTTTTCTTTTCCTTGTGAATATAAGTATAGGAGGCAATGTGTATGCTCTCAGGAAAAGCAAGTTTTTGAAATGCAGTCCCCAAGCGAGCAAGAAGCTGTAATTCTGTACAAGGCAGGCAGCTACTCTTTACAGCTGAGACTTAATTTGCCCAAACCTCCTAGTTTCAGAACTCACCTGCAGTGGCGTGGCTTGCACTGGCGTTTTCTGAGTCTTGGTAAGAGCTTGCTTTCCTGTCTTAAAAAAATAAAATACTGAAGATGAGCAGAGATTCAACACAGAGCTAAAATCAGACAGTAATTCCTAAAGAAACCTTGTGCTTTTGCAGCCCAGCCTACAGCACAGGTGCTGGGGAGCGCTGTGCGGTCTGGCATGGCAATTTATCCTTCTGTAAATATAAATATCAGCTGTTCTTAAACATGACACAGTGCAATGAAAAGTATATTTAACAGTTACAGCCAAGAAACAGGGACTCCAACAGCCAGACTAGACACACACATGCTAGGGAGTTGCCAAACTCCTTGGGAACATGGGCCAGTCGCTTATATATCTTGTTGCCTGATATGCATGTGGATAGTGTTACACGTGTAGTGCTATGAAGCACTTCAGATGCTCAGAAGGGCCTTGTCAATGTCCCGAAATAGAAGGTTTTACACAGTGATGGTTGAGGAACACCAAACTTTTCTTTTTCTTTCTTTAAAGATTTTTGCACTCAATTTCTTCCTGATATTTTCAATAAAACCCCACTGCTATTAGTACCATTTCCCAAGCCCTGAGAGGCTCCTGTTGTCTTGCTTGGGGTAAGGTGGCACTTAACCTTCTTAAATTAAGTCCTAGAACTCCAGGTGGTGCCTTAAAGTAATCAGACTGCCATTTAATAACTGGAAACAGTCAAGAGTGTCTGCAACACATATACTCTCAGCTAAATCCATCTACCACAGCAAAAAATATATATTCCAGCTGAAGTTACACTCTGAACACTCTGATACACTGAAGATACACATATTTTGCCTAATTTCTGATAATGGAGATTAGAAACCAGGTGTTTCACAGCTGGTAATTTTTCAAAACTCAGGATTTAATATTGCTTCTTCACACGCCTTGTCCTTTTATCTAGAAACACCAGTTAGGATGTTCTGTATTTTTCCAGCAGACTCCCTAACACTTTCACAACCTTCTTCCTTGGAGACCATTGCCAAGGTGATTACGTGGATAACGCCCCAAAACAGCGATGTTGGCATCCCCTGAAAGCACCAGGGCTGGAAGCCTGATCCCAGAGAGCTTCCTCAGTGAGAAATTACTTGTAAGGGAGTAGTTTTCTACAACAGTCTTAGATCTTTGGAGATAAACGTTCTTGGGAACTAGGCTTTAATCCAGTAGCACCCATCAGTGCTATTATTTTTGCTATTATTAATATTTTGATGGGAAAGCAGACTCAGTGCAATCACCAGCCACCTCTTTTCTGTGTGCTGGCAGCAACTCCCATTGCAATTCCTAGTAACTGTTAATAAACAAGCAAAAATAAAAGAAAAAATGCTGTATCAGTTGCATTATCTCTGGCAAGTCAACTGCAGAGAGCAATCGCAGTGTTGGACACACAGTGCAGCAGCATTTCATGGGAAAATGCTGAAAGAAGCTGTAAAATCCTACAAGCTGTAAATCCTGCCAGCACTAAATAATTTTATATTCACTTAAAATATCTCCATAGCATA
This sequence comes from Crypturellus undulatus, assembly GCA_013389825.1. Classification (NCBI taxonomy): domain Eukaryota; kingdom Metazoa; phylum Chordata; class Aves; order Tinamiformes; family Tinamidae; genus Crypturellus; species Crypturellus undulatus. The sequence continues at coordinate 64,740 of VWPW01000003.1, forward strand.
AGCCAGAAAAGAAAGAATTGTACTAACTACAGAGCATATTTTTTTCTTAAGCTATGCTATATGGCCAGCGAATTCCAAGCACCTCAGGACATAGCTTTATTCATCTAATGGACAAAAACTTTCTATGCACTAGGCTCAAAATAGCTGTTTTTAACACCTTCAGAACACAGTGTGTTATTTCTTCTCTTTACATAAGACGTCATCAAAGAATCAAGCGATAGCAAATATTTCCTTACCTCCTCCAGGAGTTAAACTTTGGCTTATATTTTGTAACCTAGCAGGTCCAGTAATACAAGCAGAACTAGAGTGTTGCTTCATGGCACATTCCTGCATGGACGTCAGGCACCTTTCCTGTTGCAGAAGACCGAGGAGAGAACCATATTTCCTGTCGGAGATGGGCTCATCGGCCACGTGCAGGTCAGGTAAGGCGTGATGATACACCGGGCTGGAAAGACCGGGAGAACCAATCGAAGGGAAGGGCCATAAATCCGCAGGCTGAGCCGGGTGACTCCGCAGGGCTGACGGCTGGTATTGGCCGGCCACGCCAGCGGCCGCGAAATTCAGAGCGGGATTTGACATGCTCGTAGCAGATGCTGATGGATACGGCTTGGAGCAATGTGAAGGGTAATTCCACTGCTGGGGAGACATGCTATCTAGTTTAAACAAAAGAAAAAAAGATGGAGGAAAACAAAAAGAAGGAAAAAAAAGATTTGAAGTCCCATTAGTTCTTTATTCTAACCCAAATTCCAATGGACTTCTATGGGAAATCTACAATGCTGCATATTCATTTGAAAGCATGTATTCACTTTAGCACTGGTTATCTTTAAAAAGAAACAATAAAATACATACTAAAAGTGCGCTAAATCACCACTATCAATATTTGAAATAAATATTACCAATATTTTTTTTAAAGACCACTGACATAAGCAGGGTTTTAATAATTGCAAGCTTAGACAAATCTTGCAAAGATGGCAAAAAATGCTAAATGCTAAAGATGCATTTATTGCATCTGAGGCAATAGAGGCTCTTGGCTGGGAAATAAGAGCCTGGTCCTGCTCCAGCCACGTAACTCAGCAAAACGCAGTAGCCCCCATTCTGACCCAGCCCTCGCACCTAGGAAGCCACTCACCGTTTTTCAGGACAACGGCCTCGCTCTTGTGCTTCATGCTCAGGTCCTGGGGGTTTTTGGCATTGCTTAGAGCTCTAGAGAAATGTTCATCTACCACACTGTTAATGTCCCCTTGGAAATATGTAAACACAACACTCTGAGATCCCCATTCGGTTTTCACAGGTTCTTTGCTTTTGCACGGCTTTGGAAAGAGCTTCCTTGTTTCTTCCATTTTCAATAACCACCAGCACCTGCCAAAAAAAACCCAAACTCGTAAGGGAAGTGCTCTTCAACCACATTCTTCCAGAAACTGGCAGGACCAGAACTGTTATTAGTAAGATTAGATTTTTCATCTGGGTTTTACCTTTTCCTTTCACATTTTCTTTAATGTTTTCCCTATTTTGTACTTCTAATATGAAATAAGTATTATACAAAGTGAGAAAACTTTCAATTTAACCCATACAAAAAGTTATCGTTTGCTCGTTAGTTGCAAATTTGGCACCACTGTACCGTGGGCAGCATTAGTAAAGGATAACTGCATCTTGAAAGCAGTGACTTGAAGAGATGCAGGTTATGAAGGATATCAGCCTTGCACAGGTTACCTGTCAAAGCTATTGCATGTGCTGAAGAATAAATTGGGCACATTTATCCACCAGGTACCATTTCTCACCCCTGTTTACCCTGAGCTTAGGAGCAAAACCTGCCCGAATGGATGCAAAGCTTGCAAAAAAGAATTAAGCACTTAGGCAGCTAACACAGCTGCACAGAAGTAAAATTATTAACTCTGGATAAAGGCCTAGGCAAACTTATGAAAATACATTGTCTAATTCTGGCTTCCGTGTTGTTGAAAAAAAATATTGACAGAGTGAAAACAAGGTTTAAAGGAGAAAAAAAAATATCTGGAGCTAAAAATAATCCCTCTATTATAATGAAAGAATGAATAAACTTTGGACAAGGTAAAGTTTGAAGTACCTTGATTGCTGTTAACACACACCTCCACAAGGAAGAGACTTCTGAGAGTAGTTATGTGTTTCACCTATTAGACAAATAGCAAAAAAATGATATTCCAAGTCTAAATCACTGGAAATGCAAACTATAGCAAGTTCAGGTAACTAAAATACTGCTTTTAAACAAACAACAACAACAAACACCTTACCTGGAAACATGACGGGTTTGTTTAGTCAGGTAAAACTTTGGTAGCAGGAGTGCTAAAAGGTGCTGTGGCTCAATGTGAGGTTACAGGCATTTCGTTTTTGGCCGGTTTTATCATGCAAAAGCTAATGAGTTGTTAGCTTTGTGTTTCAATCCATCCAGCCCTGTGATCATCAGAGATGCTTAACCCATTACCCTGTATTTTCAGTTTGATTTTGTTGTTGTTGTTATTTCTAAAGCATAAAACCTCCATCCTCAGGCACTTCCCAGTCAACATTACGCTCGTCTGTTTGTGTCTGGAGCATTTTTTGAAGCAGCTGCAAGAGCTGCCTCCAAATAGTCTCTTGCTGTTTCTTAAGCATGAAAAGTTTTCACAGGCTGCAATCTCAAACTTTTAGATATTAGGAAATAGGATTAGGATTATCAAACATAGCCCAGTCACCTTTTCATGACTAAGCTTTACGATCCAATCCTTGATTTTATCATTTGCTTCTACTCATTGAACCCCCAAAGCTGGGTCAAAATCTCTCTTTCCTTCTTAGTCTTATTTTTCCGTTACTGTCTGCTATCCAGTCATCTAAGCTCACGTCCCCACCTGCTGGGATCTTTCCATCTCCAAACTTTTCATCCATTTTTATCATTTACTTCTATCCACAGACTCTCCCCTGTATTGTGCTCAGTTCTAATCCCCTCTCATCAACAACAGATTCACGTTCAGACTCCAGAGCCTCTAAGGTCTCATCTTAGACTTCACTGCTTCGCTTTTCCTGCATCCTTTCCACCTCCTGTCCATCCGAACACAGCGGTATAGGGGGCACCTATCTCAAAGGGTCTGGGGAGAGTGGGAATTAACACATCCCAGCCAAACAACTGAGAGAACTTTAAGCACAGGAATGGACATGATAATTTTTTTTTCTCCCAGTCTTGTTTCAGAAAACAATATGCTCTTTATGTTGGGAAACCTCTTGGTTGCTCAGCTACAGGCAGATGCTTGCCATGGAAAATTCCAATCCGAGTGCCGACAACTTTGCCAGACTTTCATCAACCATACGGTAAAGAAGGAAAAACATCAGGTGATCTCAACAAAAAGTAGCAAAAAAAGCTCTTCCTACATTGCTCCAGCACTGCAATTCAACATGCAGTTTAAAAAGCATTAGCTCTAGCCCAAAAGAGCGTCTCTCGCTCGTCACTCACTGCAAACCACCCACTGTGTCTTTATATTGCTTTATTAGGTGCTTAACTTGCTCAACATTAATAGTAAGCTCCTGTATCATTGCTTATTGGTGTGTATCTATTGTTGCACTCCTCTCCTTTTGCAAGTTGTGACAACAGTAGAGGGGCATTTTAGAAAAAAATAATGCCCTCTAAAGCAAGAGTGGTAATTTGTGTGTTCCTTCCAGCTTCCCCTAGAAGCCTCTTGTGCCTTCCAGGGGATAGGTGGATGTAACAGGTAATATCTGTTCTTAGGTGAACCATATGCCAATGTCACAGGGGTGAGGACTTGGATTTGGAACACTGTAGTTTTCATTACCTGAGCTTTTTATTTTCCAGCAGGAAGTCTACAAATAAAAAGGCAGACACCCCCTCAGCCTGTGCCTGCAACAAGCTATTGTGGAAACCTGCCTAGAAGTGGGGCAGTCACGATGAAACACTCAGCTATCCTTAAACTGCTCTCAGAATAGGGTAGTTGTGGCAGAAGTGTCAGTTATTTGTCCTTCACCCGGCAGGAACACGCAGTCAACACAACCTTCAGAGAGAGGTGTTCAGCTGCTCACCATGGGCGACAGCTCCGTAGAGACCTTTCCACACATCCAAGCCTTGTTCTATTCCAAGAAGTCCCCTTCCCAAGCACTAGGCAGAACTTCTCCTCCTTTAAGGATCTTCTAGGTAAGGAAGAATTGGACTAATTCAACTAACTGAGCACGTATTGGATTTCTCATTTAATTCTCTTACCTTAACTCACTGTCAAGAGCTCTGTCACACTGGCAGTATCTTCCACATGCCGGATGGTCATTACGGTGCCCGGCAGCTTGTGATCCTCCTCCCGGGTGGATTTACGCTCTCTGTAGTGGCTACAGGAAGAGACGAGCAACGTTCATGAACTCCCCACGAGCTTTCTAGCCTCTAGCTGTGACTGAACTAGGCGTTTCCTTCAGCTTAGCTACTAAGAATGCATGAAATGCACTCCAACAAGTCAACCAGGTTGGGAGGTTTCAGGAATGAGGAAAATAAGATTTTAAGTAGGGATTTTTTTTTTTTTTTAATGACAATGTGTACACAATCAAGAAGACAATGTCTGGACTTCAGGAGTTTACAGTAAAGTGGTAAACAAATTATGGTGAAAAATCAAAACAGCAACTTGGCCAAGGTCAAAACAAACTTTCCTATGACAAGTTATATGACTTTCAGCATTAAGTGTGTAGCTAGAAACGCCTGTAGGAGGGAAAAGGTCATTTGCCTCCATCTCAGATAAAATGGATAACAAATTTTGCCTCTTCTGGATCTGTTGTAATTGCCACATACATCTTCAGAGAAGGGGAACAAAACAAAACAACCATCATTCTTGTTCTATAAAAGTGATAGCAGAAAACAGGGATTTTGGTTTTCATTAGTTAAGTTTACCAAAATGCAAGTGTAGTCATTCCAGAAATGGCAAATCAGTCGGATTCACCAGTTTCCCTGGGAAAGACACTGTGAACTAGATTCACCAAACTGGCAGTGACTTTTTCTTACATCTTTTTTTATCCAGTGGCTTAAAAGTTTGTTTACTCAGGCACTCAGAGAGTAGAAGAGAGCTATTCAATTCCCTCTGCCCAAATATGCATGAATCTATTCTCTGCCATCTCCCAGGAGAGCAGCTTAACTACCAGGCCATGGGATTTTCCAGGAGTGCTCAGTGTTTCATTGACACATAAGGCATATTCTTTGCATAAATACATTTCCATTCAGTCATGGACTGGAATCTGTAAGGTAAGTGTCAAACATCAGGTTAGAACCATGTTCTTTGATTCTCCTTTTTAAACTCTTCCTCCTCACTAAAACAAACAAACAAAACAGAAAAAGCAGAAAGTTATTCTGCTCAATGAAGTTTTGTTTAAGCGTTTCCTTTTAGGTTGGCAATTAAAGCACTCAAGGTTGGCAGACCATATGTTCTACCAAAAGCCCCAAGGTGAATGCTCCATAAAACCTCCCAGGCAAAGCCTTGCAGAGCCAGCTGCGGGCTGGCTTTCCTCAGAAACACCAGCTAAGCGCGAGGAGAGGAGGAGAAAGTTCATTCTGGCTGGGGGCAGCTCGACCACCAGCTAAAGGAGCCTTCTGACTTGGGAGGAGGGAGCAGCACGTGCAGTTATCTAAAAGTCCCATTATTTGAAGTCACCCAGGGCCATGTTAAGAAAAGCTAACCCCTCCTGTAGTGGTTGAATTAAAATATGCACTAGTTAGGCAGAACATATAGATAATTCATAAATACATCGTATACTGAGCTGTTTGGGGAGCCAGCTTTGTGGAACAGCACCCGGCACCCTCCTCTGTGCAGAGGTGACATTCGTGTCCCCGTGTGACAGACCCTGCCGTAGGGACTGCGTTAGCGATGTGCACAGGGGACTGCAGCCCTCAGCGCTGGTTACGGAGCATTCCAGCATTTTGTAAAAAGGCAAAGAAATGCATTCTGTCCAAACTAATCAGAAAGACGTTTTGTTCACGAGNGATAATTCATAAATACATCGTATACTGAGCTGTTTGGGGTGCCAGCTTTGTGGAACAGCACCTGGCACCCTCCTCTGTGCAGAGGTGACTAATATTAGTGTCCCCGTGTGACAGACCCTGCCATAGGGACCGCGTTAGCGATGTGCACAGGGGACTGCAGCCCTCAGCGCTGGTTACGGAGCATTCCAGCATTTTGTAAAAAGGCAAAGAAATGCATTCTGTCCAAACTAATCAGAAAGACGTTTTGTTCACGAGTTTGTTTATTAAAAAGGTAGTATAAAACACAACCCCTTTAAGAAACAAAATTCAAGACAAATCAAGATTCTCAGATGCTCTCATAGGGCTATAAATTATTATTCAGCTATGATTTTGCCAAGTGTTTCTTTCCTAAAAGATGAGAACTGAAAACAATTGATTTAACGCCTCAGAAGAAAATAACCTGTCAGAAAAATTCCAAGTCAACTTACTGAAAAGTTTAATCTAACAATATACTTTGATATTACATAATGAGCAAAAAACAGTTTGCTGCAAAAGATTTCATACTTCTATAAATATTTTACAGAACTTTCAGAGTTTCTTCACAGTAAGACTTCAAGCCCTGTATAATGAGCACTAAAATACACACAAATCAACACAAGTACACAACTTACATAATTCATTTATCATACTGCAGTATGTTTCCTCAAATTCAGAAATAAAAAATTAAAACCCAATTAAAATCTACAGGTATGTGTGTCTCAATTCGGTTACAGTTCAAGAATTCAAAGTGTAGATAGTAGTGTAGATAGTAGTGTATATAGAAAATTTAAAGGCAAGTTTGAGTTTCTATGAAGCATCCAATACCTTTTAAGTTTCCTCAAGTAAATTAAACTAAATACTCAGCACTCTAAACAGATTAGCCTTAACTGAATAATGTCTAGGACATGTTTTAGCTAAAATGCACTGCATTTAACATACTAATGATTTAAGTGAATTGCAATCCTTATACATGGTGAAAGTTGCACGAGGGACTGAAATTCAGTTAAAGTAATTAAAAAGAGTCAGCAGGAGAAACAGATAAACATTTTGATGCAAAATGAAACTAAATTCTCTCTTTACAGCTGTTGCATGAACATTCTAGAACCTGATGGAACTTGCACATCTGTTCTTTGGGGCTTTTTTTTATTCCAGATGTCTAACCTTAGCCATGCTCCTCAAAGCACCCAATGCTGATGAACGCTTTTAACTCCATAGTCACCTTGTCAGCAAATCACTTGGATTGTAAAACAACCTACGAGTTTTTACTTTAGTTTCAAGCTAAGCAACTGATTTTGCACTGAGTGTTTAAAAAAAGTCAGTGTGTTGTAATGAATTACACAGAAGTACCAATTAGTTGATATTCTTTGCAATTATTGTTCTTTTTCCTGCTGCTATATTTAAGTGGTTTTATATCCATTTTTCACTGTGACAATGAGCAGAAATAGCAACTTATTTAGTTTGAAACTGCCCTACAAGGATTGTCCACAAAGTCTTTCAGTTTGCAGTGGGAAAAGGTTTATGGAAGATACTGGGAGAAGGAAACAATGTTTAGTGAGTCCCTCTTACTAAAATGTAGGAGGAAAATGAGGAACAAAACAGCCAGAGGGATAAGGGTGAACACAGCAAACTGGACTGAAATTTAAGGAAAGTTAGAAACTAAGCAAAAGTTTGATTTTGTCACTTTTAATGAGCAAGGCAGAATATAAAGCTAGTCCCGCAGTCTCAAGAGAGATTACTTCAAGTGAAGCCATTAGAAAGCATTTAAGAACAAGTATAATGAAAACGAGATTGGGATTTTAAAGTCTTAACTAGTCCATTTACGATGATATTCAGCCAGAGAAAAAGGAACACAAGTTTAGAAGGGAAGTCAAGCTTGGTCAGCTTCAGATTAGTTTGATATTAACCACTACTGCTCTGCACAACTAGAACTTTTTACAATTCAAAATAAAAGTTTTTATGAGAAATTACAATTTATGTTCAATTAATTTATAAAAATTCGTAACATTTAAAAAGGAAAGCAGTCTCCAAAAGAAGTCAGCCTCCATGAAAAACTACTGAAAACAAAGTCACAGCTGCATTAACCTCTTCACAAACTATTAAATGCTTCAATACCTCAATGGATAGTTTATAAAAATATATTTTTAAATCTTACTAGGAGAATAAAAGAGGTAGACAAAAGGAAAATACCAGTTTAAGGGTAATGTCGCATTTCAGAACAACATGTATTGGTGGAAAACAATTTTTATTTTCTTAAGAATACTGTTAGTAGGAAAGCCAATAAAATATTTGGTCTCAGATTTCTTGGTTTGCTTCAGCGTAAAGTCTAGGGGAAAGGGGGCTAACAGCACATTTGATTCAGGAATCCAGCCAAATTTGCACATCAGTGGGAGAGAGGAAGGTTACTGCACATATACAGTTTTTTTTCCAAAACTTTTTTCTTTTAAACACTAATACTAACCCTAATTGTCTGATACCATGATAAGGCTTTATAGAACTGTACAATATTTATACGTTTGTCAATTTTCCTATCAGTTGCAAATCCACTATAAAACAGGTGACAACTGCCTAGTGTTAGATATGATTAGGCTCTCAAAACAGAAAAAAGCTAACAAAGCACAACAGTAACAGATCTAAAACGTGGAGTTTAGAAGCTGGAAGAAAAAAGGAGCACTGAAAGCAATATCCACCACACCAAATTACACACTTAATATACTAAAACTTTAAGCCCTCAAAGATTTGTGGTTCTTACTACCAATAGAAGTATTTCAGGTAGAACCAGTGTAATCCATAGATGTATTCTGAATATGCCACTATGTGCAGCTACAAACCAGCCAGTATTTCAGATTCCCTGAAGCATTCAAACATTTTTTTTTTGCTCAAATGTACAATTCACACACTTGTAAAGACGAGAAAATGGTCTTTCTTAGATGGCAAAAGCTATAGCTCTCCTTTAATATACAGCTGATTAAAACTAAAAATCTGTCGCACCAGTTTACATTAAGCTTTTAAAACCCAAATTCAGCCTCTTCTCTGTTGTAACACCAGGTATTTTGTCATGATCAGGTATCATTTAACTATAATGCAAGCACCAACTTAGGTGACTTTGTTGCCATAACCTACACATTTGTCTATTTATAACAGAAATTATCTACACTGAAGACTTCTGGAACAATATGCATATTAATAGCCAGCGATGGAGTTAAAAAAAATAATTTCAGAGTATTTTGAATACTTCGGGATGGAAATAAATGTAAGTATTAGCATCTATGATTTATTGCAATCCAATATGAATTAAAAAAAAAAAAAAACACTACTTAAAAATGTGCTCTAATAGCCATCCATATGAACAATGTGCTATGGAATTAGCACTAGTATTTTAAATGCTCAGTGCCTAAATCTACTGATTTATCTTTTATAACCTTAAAAATCAAAATAATTGTTTCTAAATAAAGAACTCCCTGCCCGAAACAGCTCCCCCAAAGTTATTTCAAAAAGTCTACTGCTTAATGCATTTCTAAGAATGGGGCTAGCATTTTATGTCCAGGATTTACCTTTTCCATAAAAAAGTAATATCCTTTGAAAGCCTGTTCTCCAGTATTTTGACATTTACACAACAAATTGGAGATGAAATTGTCAAAATTCTTTAATTTTATGACATATGAGAAGTCTCATGCGTGAAAAGCATGTAAGGCAAACCAAACGGCTGTATTTTAGAGAACTCATACTCACCATCCTAACAAAGATAAATGAAAATCCTTACTCTAATGTTAAGGCAGAAACAACACAAATTGAAGCCATAACTCAAAAGCCCATTTTGCATGCCTACGGCATACAAAAACATGAGAATTTACGATGTCTTATTTACATTATGGCCTAGAACACGCTCATGTATTTCTAATCTCCTTGTCATAATTCCTCGTTGCATCAACAGAAGATCTATGCAGAATGAAGAGAGACTTATATACTCAATGGTGTGATTTAATCATCTTTCTTCACTAAGTTTGCTTAATGTCAGCTGTGGCAACCTGGTTCACTTTCCACATCCATGAAGTATGCAACTTTGTACTACTCCATTATTTGCTCTGTAAGGTGTAACAAACATTTCCAGACATTCACCCTATACTTATCACAGGATTTGTTCTATAAAACTACAATCCAAAGAGCTCAGGACAACAGTAGCTTTTAAGAATGAGACACCAAATTCCAAAGGGTACAGGGAAAATTAACAGTAAAATCCACAAATCTTGTAATAGCTTTGCATTACTAAAGCTCCATACAGTTACATAAACTTAAGTGTTTGAACATATTTCACACTTACATAATGAAACACTGACAAGCAGAGATAGAACAAAAGAAGCCTCATCAGTTTGACGCATTCTTGGCAACTTGAATTACTTTACCTGAACAGCCAATTAATTATAAACTTTTAGAGCCTCATTAAATACTGCTTTTAATGAAAATTTCAAAGCACACAGCAGATGACATCCTAATATGCATATATTCATATGAACATTGTCTGTAGTCACCATGAAACAAGGAATAAACTCAAACATCACCCTAAAAATCATGCTTTCATAAAGCTTTGAAGGTGTTATGTATCTGCTTCATCATCACTGCCTGCAAGACTGCTGTCTGTGGAAGGAGCACCATCTTCATTAATGCCCTCCCCATTATTCTCTCCCTTACGGGCTTCATCCTTTACATCCTCTTTAGGTGTGTCATTAACTTTTGAAGGTTGTCTGCCTTCAGGCAGTTTAACACTGCTTGTTGCAGAATCTGAATCAGATGTCGCTTTCTCCTCCTTTGCATCAGGATCCTCTAAAAATGATCCCCACACCTTGAGCCTTTCTTCCCTTTCTCTTGCAGTCTCCTCCACCTATTGAAAATGTTCATGAAAATCATTAAAAAACCATGCACCTAAAAGTAGATACATTTACAAAGATAAACTTATATGATAGTTGGGCTGCAGTAATACCTCAAGATTTCAATATGACCTGTTTGCTATGAACTAAGTTTGCATTTCTAACATATCTTTTTCAAGTAAAACAGGTTTTTAAATTTTCTGATAAAATGAGCAACTAAGAATCATCTTTTGGAGGCATCCTTGCCATTTTTGCAGATGAACAAGACAGGGAGGAAGAGTAACAAAACACACACATGCAAACTTGCAGTTTGATCAAGTAGAACCAAGAAAAACTACCTGATAATCTGTTACACCGTCCCATGTTTCAGCGCTGAGCTGACGGCCTCCAAACCACCTTCCATTCAGGGTTAGCTTGCAGAGATCAGCTTCTGTTGCTTCTTTAAATGACACAGAAGCCACTCCATCAGGGTGTCGCTGTAAGAAGAGACAGCTTTGAGTTTTCCAAATAGTCCTTTTATTCCAGCAGCATCTTTTGCCTTGCAAAAGACAAGGATATATCTTCATGCTGAACATACACAATCTCGTTTAAGAAACGCAAGTTACAAGTTTTCACATTTTGTTCTATTAGCTAAAATTACCTTAAATTTTTAGTACACAGAGCAGTTTTGGGAGAAAAAAGCCCAAGTGTTTGACTAGTTTAGCTAAATAAAAATAGATGTATTTCACAGCTTTATAAAGCACTCATGCTGTGCAAAGTTAGTGAGAAGAATCAGATTTTACCTTTACACAGGTTATAGTAGATGAGTGCTTATAAATTCATTTCCAAAAAATACCTAACTTTACTAAAAAAAAAAAAAAAAAGTCAAGTTTGTATTAAACTCATGGAAAGAAATAAATGGCTCATCTGTAGTTAAAGAAACCCAACACTATTATGTGTTCTTACACATAAAAATTATGCAAAATAACTCGTAAAAATACGTACATCAAATATGAGAACCTTCTTTACTTGTCCAAACTTTTCACACTCTGTCCGTAGATCTTCTCTGATCTCATTTAACACTAAAGGATCCTCCTGCAAAACAATTGCACAGATCAAAAAAATAAAGAAATATCAGCTTTATTTTCACTTGGACATTCATTTCACTAACTGGAATGTATATGCTTTTTTTGTTTTGTTTTAAACAAATTTATAAATTAAAATGTTACTGTATATTTTCAAAACTATTTGGAGATGATGGCCCTTACTTGAGTTAATGAGGAAAACTTATTAGCAAACCTGATTTGTACTGGCTTCTCCATTTCAACATAGTTACTGTCTACTCTCCTTCTCTAAAAGGAATAATGTCTGGGGACACTTGATGAAAATACTGACTTAAAAAAAATATTGTTGCAAAAATTTTCTCTTAGTTAAGCTTTAAGCATTTGGTATTACAAAAAAAAAAAAAAAACAAAAACAAAAAAAAAAAAAAAAAAAAACAAAAAAAAACCAAAACCCTAAAAGGTTTAATGTTCATTCTCTTCTGCTCAGTTTTGCCAAGTTCCTTATGGTAGGACATTGAAACAGTATTACTTGTAACAGCATCATTAATATCAAGAAAATACATCTCGCTTACCTCAAAGTCCTTTGGATGAAACATATTCCTGATAATAACGATGCGTTCATGTCGCATTCGATTTACACCATCTTTCTTCTCAGGCCTCCAATCCAGCTGTCTAATGAAATGAAGCAACAGTAAGAAGATATTGTTGCGGCTCTCTTCAGTTTCTACAAGCATTTGTTGAAAAAAAAATCATTAATTTGGTTTTGCAATATATGTCTTGTATATATCTTGTCTTACAATATATCAACCAAACCAAGTACTTTGATGCAAAGAGTTAAACTACTCTTCTAAAAGCATAATAGAAGTTTGATTTTACCAATTCTCCTTTTACAAAGTAGCTTGACTTTTAGGATACTTGAATTCAGAATTCTTCATGAGCATTTTAAACACCAAAGCAACTTCTTGAACACTCAGGTTTTAATTCCTCACTAATATCAGTTCAGACATGGGACTAGCTGCTGCCAAGTATAATAAAATTATCAGTATTTCAGCATCCTTTATGAATGAAGAATCATTACATAAAAACTGAGATCCATTATTCCTTTTGGTAAAATTTTACTGATTGCATTTAAACAAATATGCAAGAACACTTGCAGGCTTACCAGAAATTACTGCAAGTTGGCTAGCCACACGAACTGGCAATGTACTTCAGGGCATATATTCTACGACTTTGCTTTCTCATGATAAACATTAGTCTTGTAAAAAAATACCTATTTCCTATCCTAGTGCAAAACATGGACACAGTTTAACTTACACTTCTAAATCTCAAAATCTTATCTTTAGAGAAAAAAAAAAGATCTTGTTTAATTTCCTTCTTGTATCTGCTACTTCAGCTGAAGATAACTTGGATTTCCAGTGAAGGTTGTTTTGCAAGTAAATTATGCTCTTCAACTCAAAAGGAACACCAACTGAATTCAATTTACATAAGATTAGATTCAAATAGTTAAGCAACTAAAAGAAAAACACAATTTATTTATTCACACAAATGGCTGTCAAATGCAACTTCATTATTTCATACCATATATCTCTCTCCATTGGACATTTCTTAAAACAAGATTTGGAAATCTCTCTGAGGCAGATACATTTTAAGTCACAGATACATTTTAATTGGTATGACATCCAGTGAAACTCATTCCCTTTAACTAGGGCAAAACATATTCACAGTTCTATTTAATATGTTTAGCAGACTGCTGCTTTCATTAAAATAATCTACATTCTTACATTCTCAAACTTTCTTTTTTAATCTGAGCTGTATTGGTTCCAAAACACATAAGGAAAATTAAAGATAAAAATAATGCATCTATATACAATCAAAAAATAACCAAATATCTTATACCAAATGCAGTTGTCTGGAGAAACTACAAGAATGTTTTAATATTCGCTCCTATGGTTTTAATCAGCATTTAATTTATGAGTCCTTCCTTCAATGTTTTAAACTATTTCATTTTGGTAAGTGATGGCAGTGTTGGCATAGGTCTTAGCACTGCATCTGACTGAAAGCAGTATTTTCTTGACAACACTTAAAGAATTCAAATAACATGTTACTGAAAGAAAAAAAAATACAAACTTCTGCTGTTGGGACAACTTCTTCTTATAGTCTTTACATTTCTTCTTCTTCTTGCTTGCATCATACTCCCCCTTCAGCTGAAACTTTGCAACTTCAACATGCAGTTTATAGCCTCTAATTTCTGCCTCATCCAGAAGTCTCACTGCAAGCTGAACAGATTCTCTCTATTTGAAGATAAAACAGAGCACAAGCTTTGAAGCACACAGCATGGTCAAGTTATTCCAGTACAGTTTAACTAAGAATATTGTGATAAGAATCAGCTCCCCAACACTGAAAACCATCATGTCAGATCTTTCCCATTCTCTTGGCAAAAGAGAAATTACACACTGCACTCACAATGCTTTTCACGACAAAATAAAACCCACTATTGCTTTCCTATTGTCACAGCAGATTAATGTTTCCAAAAGCACTAGCTTACATTTCACCCAGGTATTTCACAAAAACTAATCCTCAATGCTCAGTCAAGATGATGAATTTAAAAGGGAAAAAAAAGAAAATTATAGTGCTAGTTTTCTGTAAAGCTTTATCACATCCTAGAGCAGCAGACACTTAGGATTTTAAGTCTTTTTTTTTTTTTTCTCTTGTTGTTTTAATTTTCCTGGAAGTTCTTTAGACTGGAAACTATCTTTATCTCTGTATGCTAAATAGCTTTAACTACTAACATTATAAAGGCAGTTGCATTAGTATTACCTGGTACTTCTTGCAGAGTTGCATAGACTGCACTAGCACACACTAACTTTCAAGTGACCAGCAAGTGAAGTGCATGTAGGATATATTAGCACAATCTAAACTGTTACAGATTAGTATGCAAATCAGTTCTGGATTTCGGTCTAAGTTTAAACACTATTCATCTCAACTAAGGGCCCTAACTAAGGGTTACAGTAAATTCCTTTCCACCTCGTTATTCTTGTGTTTCTAGCCACACAGTGCTACGTTGTCAGAATAAACAGTGGAGACATTCCCAATACAACCTCCATAACATCTGTGAGCCCAAGTGTTAGCACACCCACAGCACACTCACAGTTGCAGGAGCTATGATTCGTACCTGGTCAAGCACAGACCCCACAAGCCAAATCTTCAGAAAATCAACCACTGAACCACCATGCAAAAAGTATTATCAGCGCTGAATCAAAATGGCTATAGCCAATGAGCATATTACAACTGTATGAGAGATGCCTCTTTGGCACATTTATAGCCAGACACAGCATGGCTAGGCTGAAAACCCAGATGTCCTTCAGCAGAAAAAGCACTGGCACTGAAAGACAGGAACACTTTGCAACATGCCCAGCAGCTTCTAAGGCGGTCTTCAGTGGGGTCTAGATAAGGGGATGCAAACAAAGTACACAAAACAGGTACTGTTCTTTCTTTTTTCCCTGTTCTCTAATACATCTAAATTCTCAGTTGTATTTAGGTATTTTAGGATTCTTCCCCATATCATTCTGAGACAGCGGCCACAAATATCTTCACCAGAAAGCAACAGTGTGTTTCAGTGCACCACTGACCTTTAGATAGCAACAGAGGCCGTCTCCTTTAAGATTTCCTTCCTTATCTTTATAAAGTTTGATTTTGTGTTCCTCTGTCTGAGGATCTCGCATAATGATACCACATTTTGACATGACTTGTACAAATTCATCTTTTGTAATGTCTGGAGGTAAACCTGCAAAATAAGTTAAAATTGAAGCATTGAATATGTTTAGATAGTTCAGTTTTTCTTCTGTATCACTAGAACATAAGAAACCCAAAGAGTTTCACTAAATGAATGATACCAAGCTTAATGATGAAGTTTTACATATGCAATAATAAACTACTATTCCTCAGTCAATATTTTTGCTACTATCTTTTATACAGTACCTTATGCCAGTATTTAGAGAACCTTTCTATTTCTGAACAGGTATAATTTCTTATACTGCAACTTCAACTGTGACATTTTTTGCTACCTAATATGCAGACCTGGAGTTTTAGTGTTAAACGACGCAGATAAGATAACAATTACATGACTAAAGTTAGCACCACTGACATTCAAAACAGGCAGAGAAATAATGTAATAAACATAGATTCATTTGAGCTCCCCCTTATTCATTCTAAACTCAGCTTATTTTATACTTACTCTTTCTTCATTCTTATCAGTTATTTATTTATAAAATCAGAAAAAAAAGGATGAAAATATATTAAATGACAGGTAGCTTCAACACATCATCTTTCCTTCTTCGGAAGGAGTTCTCAGGAAATTTTTGGTTTCATTTGCTATGGCTTGATTTAAGAAATTGGAGAACAACGGACTTGGCTGGCACCTTACACAATACATTATTTAAAAAGCACACAAGACTGTGGAATATGTCTCCCGTATCACTTTTGTACACATGCAATTGTAAAGACAGGACGTGGTCAAGAACAGAATGCTAAGCAGCCTGAAAATGCAGGCTGAATAGAGAACATTAGAAGTCTCTATGGCAAATATGAGTTTCTTTCATATATATAATAAAAGCTAAAAATATGTAATTAAATGCTAATACTTACCAGTCACATAAACATTTGTGTTTCTGTCTTCTTCAACATGAAACCATCCTGAAAAAACAATTTTTATTCCAGTTATGCTAATATATTAAACATGAGATCACACACTAATG
The DNA here is from genome assembly GCA_013389825.1 of Crypturellus undulatus. NCBI lineage: Eukaryota > Metazoa > Chordata > Aves > Tinamiformes > Tinamidae > Crypturellus > Crypturellus undulatus. Next base: position 81,382 of record VWPW01000003.1, read on the forward strand.
TACTTCTGAGGTTCACCTTCCATCCATTTTCTGAGTTTTTTTTTTTTTATCCACAGGAAAAACTCAGAACACTCCTTAATTGGCTTATTTTCCAATTCATAAATGAGGTAGAAAGGATACCTCAGAAGTCATGTAACATTTCAAAATCACTTGGAAAATTTATAGAACATGCAGTATCTTTACTGCATGTCACAGTGATCAACCAACAGCTATCACTTAGTGTTATTCATTTTGGAGCTGATATATAAAGCAAGCTGCAGTCTCCTACCTGCTTCAAGCTTCCTTTTTTCTGCTTTTTGTTTTGGATCAGTTTGTTGTGGTCCCTTCTCATTTGCTGCTGGTTGTGTTCCTGATGTCTTAGAACTTACTGGTAGCTTACTTTCAGTTGCTGTGCCAGAAGCAGATGAACTGTCTGTATCATCTGCATTGAAGCCATAATTAGCATGGTATGTTGCCAGAAAATCTTCTGTTATCTGGAAAGAATTAAGAAAATTAATCCAAAAATTTGAAGAAACGCAAATTCAGGATTACAAATGTTTTTTAATAGTAGGTTTCGCTATTAGCCTTCTTTGATCATAGCCATATGCTAATCTGACATCACAGATAAATGCATTATTGTAAAAATACTATAAATTAACTTTGGAAAGCTGACAGCAAAAATCAGTTTCAGTAATGAGTTTAGGAGATACCTGAGCTAGACTAACATACTAGTTTTATACAGCATAAAAAGTTTTAAGGCATTTCACAAGCTCTGATCTTTTATCAAGCAAAGCCTTCTGATTACAACTTCTACTGCATTTGTCCAAGGTTGGAAACCAAGCACTCCTGACCACGTTGAAGAGATAAAGTGACACTGAAGGTAAGCCAACAATTTATCTGCGGATGATTAATTTCACTGACATTTGAAGGCATCTGCCTTTTCATAGGAACAGCTTCACAGAAGAAATATATCTGCACTGATAGACAATAAATATTGCACTTAGACTGAGCCATATATTGACATACTGTTTATAAGGCTACACATTACACCTTATGCAATATTAATAGGTGAATAATTTTATCACTTTTCCAGTCAAGACTATACCAGTATAAGACTGGATAATACTTACTGAGACAAAAATAAACAAACTGCAAATTACAAACAATACTTTCAGCATGGTGAACTTCAGTGCCAGCCACTAGCAACACACACACAAACAAAACAAAAAAAGAATGCACCGTAGTTGATTTCACAATGCTATACACACTAAACATCACTGCACTATGAAGAACTTTCTGAAATTCCCTACTCTGAAATGATTTTCCCCCAAAATTGAGAGTTAATTTTTTTCAAAATTTATCTGACTGATGCATGTTCTGTTTTCTTCATCTGTACACAAAAGAGAAGAAAATTTAATTTCAACAGTAAGCTATTGTAAGAGAAAGACGCACAATGGACAATAATAAATGCCATAGTGCAATCCCTTACCTTCTGTACTGGTTTGAAGTTTGAGGTTTCAATTATAAGCTTTTATTTTGACAAGCCACACAGAACAGACAGCAACAGACTTCTCATGAATAATGCAAAGTGCTGTGCAGCCTCATATTCCTTTGCCATTTAATATGAAATAGCTTCTACGCTAAACAAGATTTGTAGCTGTCCTCTATATCAGAAACATAAGTAGCTGCCCTAATGGACAGAATTTATCATTGTACAATATCAAAAGGCAATAAGGATACAATGATTTTAAGAGAAAAAAAACTGCTCCAATAATATACTGTATTTTATGGTTTCTGGCTTTTTAGTAGGGACATTCAAAAAGGCTTAGTCTAAATAAAGTAATCTGGAACATTAATATAATTATTACATCTCTCCTAGGTCAACCAATACAGTGTTTTAAACCAAGAAGGTATATAGGAGAAAAACCCGAATGGACTGTCAAATTTTATAAATATATAAAAAAGCTTTTTTTCATAATATACTGTAATACCATGAATATAAATGCAACTACTTTATTTTTAAACACATTTTTGAAAAACTAACATGCAAATATAAAGGACTTTATCGGTATTTAAAGTCATTCCATGACAGCAGGCAAAACAAGTACTTGCAGAATTTCTTAGGGACTACAACCCAACTGTGGTGGAGAATTTAAGGGCAAGAATTATCTCTGTCTTCACATCCTTATGGCTCTACTGTTTGCGGCAATTAAGCTTGTAGGAAAAGAAACATAATACTAGCATATAATCAACTACTGGCCACACTGAAGTGGAAAGGAATCAATTAACCAAACAAAGAACAGATAGTCTAGGCTTACAAAAGACAGCCAAGGTCTGTTTTTCACAGCAAACCACAAGAGCCCAGGAGAGAAGAGAGGAGCAGCTGATCAAATCAGGAACAGGTAGATACCTTTATACTTGGAATTAGTTAAATTTGCTGTTAGGAGGAAGATTTCAGATAAGAAAGATGCTTAGAGAAGACCAATGTTCCTGAGAAAATAGAGATTTAAAAAAATAATAGCTGGAATGTGTTTAAAAAAAAAAAAAAGGCTAGGAAAGAAGAAAAACAGAAATAAAACTTCCAGAAGTCACTGTTTTATTGAGTATAGCACATTGCAGGGAGGCAGGGATTCTCAATTCTCCACAGCTCCACTCTGTGGCTTTGGATTTTCCAGGCTTTTGCCCCTCTGTAAGCCAGCTGGTGCATGGGCAGCTTACTACGTTTACGTGTATATAAACCTGAAATAACAGACTTCATTGCAGTTCACAGGCTGCTAAGTGAGAATGAACCTAGGGCTACAAACAGGGCACACAATTTAGCAAGTGCATCACAGAAGAGCAAATACTGCCACAGCTACTACTACCAAGAAACTTCGAAACATCAATGTCAGTACTGACTCTTTAAGAGCCACAAATATAGTTGTGACTTCACGCCAGGCCTGGAAGAGGGAGCAAAACTATTCTAAGACTCTACAGACAGGAGAAAATCCAAGCTCCACAACAAAAGAGCAAAAAAAAAATGCCTGTAAAGTGACAGATAGGGACAACAGGAGCTGTTTGGGTTTATGCTTCAGTGCTGCAGATGTTTTGCACTAGGCATCTGCCTGGCTGAATCCAGGCAAGCAGGAGAACAGCACGGTCGGGAGGATCCCAAAGGAACCCTCCTTCCTTCTCCCCCTTCAGTGGGAAAACTTCGGCACAACACGGGGTGGGCAGCGGCCAAATACACGGGTGCAGCCACGAGGTGCTGGGACCGGGCGGCCCCAGGGCCGCAGACTGAGGGCTGGAAACACAAACGGGCGAAACGAGACGGGCTGTCCCGCCTTGTCCCTCGCCTGCACACAGGCTCCTCGCGGCGCCCCGCTAGGCTCCCCGGAGGCCCCGCGCAGGGCGAGGAGGCCGCTCCTCCTCACGGAGCCGCGGGCCGGGCCTCCCGCCGCGCCGCGCCGCGCCGCTGTCCGCGCCCACCTTGGGGAACCAGGCCTTCTTCTCGCGGTCCCACTCGTAGGCGGCGCCGTCGGCCGGGTCCACGTAGGTGAAGGGGTCGGGCTCGCCCTCGCCGCCGCGCTCCGCCTCGTACTGCTGCTGGAGCTGCAGCTGCTGGTAGAACTCCTCGTTGCCGTCCGCGCCGCTCATGGCGGCCGGTGCGCGCGCGCGCGGGCCCCGAGGACCTTCTCCGCGGGGCTGGGCTCCCGCGCCGCCGCCTCGGGCGCTCGCGCTGCCGGGA
>VWPW01000003.1:85148-150248 GCA_013389825.1 Crypturellus undulatus
GCGCCGCCGCCGCGCGCAGCAACGGAAGCGAGCCCCGCCCTCCGCCCCGCCGCCGCCGGGCTGCCCCGCCCTTCGCGGCCCTCAGCCAGTGAGCAGCGCGCTGGCCCATCACGTGGGCAGCAACGGAGCCAATGGGCACGAGGAAGAGCGGGTGCTTCCGAGACCGCCGCCGCTGCTCAGCGCGCATGCGCAGCGGGCGCGGGTGGTTTTCCCGCCTCTGGGGCGGGACGAGGCCCCGCGTCGCCGCGGCGGGCGCCATGTTGAGGCGGCGCGTGCGGGGCCCGCGCGGCCCTACTCACGCGTGCGGAGAAACCCCGTGCTGCGCCGGTGCGTGCGTGTACAACACCGCGGGGTGCGCGGCTGCGGCGGCGCTGCGCGGTCCTCTCCCTGGGGCTGAAAATCCACCTGGTGTCATACTAGGAGCAAAGACAAAAATAAGTAGATTTACACTGAAGTAGAGTGCTCGGCGTCAAAACAAACAACCTCCTGCGTGGGTGCGGGTGGAGGTGCTGTGACCAGCGCTGCTCATGGGTTTTCGGTGCTTGGCTGACCACAAACGCCTGCTCCGTAGGAATGTGGTGCCGCTTGGCCTTCCCCCTGCTCCTGCAAAGGCTGGAGACGTCAGTGCCGGGGAAGGGTCGCGCTTGTCCTCAAATCTTTACACATCTGAATCGGTGAAGTTTGCCGAACAGTTTTCCGCCACCGCAGTACCATATCCTGGGCGCTTTAATAAATGATTCTTACTCGAATGGGTTATTTTTAAGTACCAATGCAAATGTATTTAAACATGAATACAGATAAACACCTGGTGCCATCTAGTGGCTCTCAGACTAATTTGGAGAGCTTTACATCCAAAGCAAATTTATTTGCTAAGGCATATAGTTTAAAATAATTTTATTTACAGTACAGACTTATTTTGGTTGTTGTTACATGAAAAATCTAGTTACTGAAGCGATGCAGGTTTTTCTAAATGATTCATTTGAGCAGTTGTATCAAAGCTGGTAGTGGCTGGTTGCCAGATGACTGTAGTGGCAAAGCAGTCTCTAAAATGAGAATGATATTCGGTACAGAAGTTTTCTGGAAATAAATACTCGGGAACAAATATATCTCTCCCGTCATAGGCGCTGGAATGATAATAAAATCAAGGATACAATTTTGAGCTTAGGAAGCTCAGAAGGGAGAGACCAACACAAGTTAACTGGCAAGTCAACAGACTGTCAGACAAAATTGCTAAGGCTATAAATATAGACTTTTAGTAACCTTTGGCTGTTATACAGCGAACATCCAGCCTAGTTAATGACATCTTCCATGCTTCAAGAATTTTCTCTTGGCAGAGCTATTATGATAGTTGTCCAAAGATTGTTTTGTAATCACTTATAAACTGACAGCTTCAGAGGCATTCGTGTTGGCTCTGAAACAAACATCAGATTTCATTGGGTGCATCGGAGGCTTCTCATAAACTGTGCTTGCTTGAAGAAATAAAATACAGCTAAGTATAGGTCAGATACAGGATTTTCCATGGCATCTTACTGACACCAGAAAGATGCGGGGAGCCTAAATTAGATGTTTGAGGAAAAGCTACAGTGAGTTAGTTATTGAGTTAATGCTCACTGCCCTGGTTTCCATTCTTAACCGGGGAAATGAAGATGGACTCAATTCAATTGTACTAAGATAGGGTTTGAACTGAATACGTGTTTTGGAAGTGAGCTAATCATAGCCTTAGATATTGTAGGAGTAATACAGTTGCATCTTAAATTGCCTATTTCATTTTCTGTGCGGTGCACCGCAGACCTGGCCAAAACAAGTCATTAGGGCTCCATCCAAGCTCAGTTCCCTCAGTCTGTTAGAGAGGAAAGGGTGCTTGCATGCAGCTGAGGTACCGAGCTCCCATACACCAGTTTCTGCACGGTAAATCTGATCTGCACACTGCTGATCTGCACGCTTCTATCTTAGTAGAAAAGAGGACAAACTACCTGGAATTGCCCCACACTCACCACAGGTAACAGCATGCATGAGGTTAGCTAGAGCAGTGCAACTCACATCTATGGCTTCTTACCTTGTCACCACCATCTATTCTCTTCCTCTTCAGCTCCTGCTCAGGGAGCTGATTCAGCTGAAAACTTTTTTAATGTCAGGTCGGCTTTCATCCTGATCACATCTCTGGAACAAGTTCAATTCGTGGTTGCACAAGCACTGCTGCCCCGCCAAGGGAAAGATGACCTGCCTGTTCCAGGGAGGGGGCTAAGAGCTGGAATTCAACCGCTTGGGTCAGGAAATGGCATTTTAAATCTCAAGGAGCATAGTAAAAGGAAGCATTAGCATATTACATAATGATAATCTTGTGTCTATGTCTGACTTTTCGGCGTGTTAAAAGGAGCTCTTCACTCAGAGATGGTTGTTCTAAAGATATCATCTACTACATGTATTGAAAACTTGGTATTAGCAAGGAACAGTTGTTTTGATACCTACTGAGGCAGGCTCAGGAATTCAATAGCTAAGATTAGATAAAGTGTCACAGTTCACATTTTTTTTCTTTTAGAAAATTCCTTGTGATATTAAAAGTGCAGGCAATGAATGTTGATGAATGACAGGGAGATTCCGCCTGTTTGTGCTTTCCATGGGGCTGGAGCCTGTAGACTGTTCTTAGTCTCTAGCGAGAATGAAAAAGTCTTTTCTGTGTGAGAAAAGACAGGATCAGATCCAGAGGAGCCAAAACCGAAGCACTATTCCCTGTGATGACAAAGGAAATTCCACAATACAGTTGACTGAGGAGAGGAGCAGTGGGAGAGCCAGTACCACTGCTGCAGCTCTGTGTAACCTAGGGTATTCTTTACGTGAATTATCCTTATAAGAAACACACGTCTGCAAGCAGCATAAAATACTTTCTATGAAAACAGAAAACTGAACTTCAAAATGGCTGTCATTTCATGAACTAACTTTAATATTCTGTGACATTTGCTAGAGATGCAGTTTGTTACAGTATAGGCATGCTTTGACATGATTTTTTTAAGTATATATGGAAAATATTTTTTTCCAAACTAAACTGGTATCTTATAGTGTGAAACAAATTAAGAGTATTACTACTAAACCAGTTGCTAACAAGAACGTTAATGCTTACACTTGTATGTATTAAAGCTGTTCGTGTGCACATCTTGTTCACAAAATCAAAAAAGGATACACCCTAAAAATTGTATTTACTCACCCAGAAAGACTCCATAGGGACAAGTTCTTTGATAGTCTTCCTTTCTATATCTTGCACCTTTCTTCTGCTTTTTCTTTCAGACTGGATACAAGTAGTAAGACCCTAATTTCTCATGCCAATTCTTTTCTAAATCACATACAGCATTTCTGTAAATAGATATTGTACAGATATTGTTCCCATATATTATTATTGAATTGTATTTGTATTATCAAGGGCTTAAAGGTTTTTTTTCCCCAAGAAACATAAAAGATTGCAAAGGAAATAAACCTTTTCCCCTAAATCCAATTATGGTAATGTGGAGACATTTTATGGATAGTTGTATTAGGTGAATAGAGGGAATGAATATCAGATCATTTAAATAAAAATATGTATTGACGAATAGATCACTCTCTCATCATGATAGCTTGAAAAGATGTAACTGTAAAAACGTGGAATGGTTAATATATGGCATCAGTATTGCCAGTCCTTAACCAAAACATGAGCAGTATGTAGCAAAAACATCAATTTTATAGAAGAATGGAATAGTAAAAAGGTAAACAATCCAGTTAGAACAAAGGGTACATAAGCCGAAAGTAGCTGCGTGCAAAGCAAGGAAAATGGTGAATTTGGAAGCAGTGATTTTTAAAGACTATTATGAGATATAGCCAGGGAATTTTGCAGGGCATCTGTAGGAAGTCTGGCCTCTGTCTGGCAGAGACAAAGATTTTTTAAAAGCTTTACCAGTGTTGTGGAAGCACAGAGAGAGTAAAAAGAGGTCTCTGGAGACAGCCTTGAGATAAAATTGCATTTCTGTGCTGTTATATTTCCATTTATTTCAATGGCCCCATCCTTTTGTATAACTGGTATAATAAAAGGGAGAATCAGGATTCCATTGAAAATTAGTACTTAGAATCTTGTGTCGTGTAAATGAAGAATCTAGTAAGATAAGGCCAAGCCTGATTATACTAATTTAAGACAGCTGCACAGGTTGCATTGAATAACCTGGGGATTTATGGTTTGTTTTTATTGTTCTAATTAAGGCAGTCAAAAGAGAGAGGCTGCAAATATGTTTTTCTATGAGTTTTATGTCGTTCTGAACTCAAATGATGGTGCATGGATGGATGGGTGGATTTGGGGCTTGGTGCAGCTGGAGAAGGTGGTTGCATCTTCAAGGAAATAGGAATAAAATTCAGACTTCTATTACTGACACTACTATCTTTTATAATCCATATATCATATTAAAAAGAGATAGTAGTTTAATAATTTCAAAAATTAGTACAATACAGAAAGCCATCTCTCCTAGCGTGCTTGAAAATTGGCAGACCACTTAAATATGACCACATTACCAGCAATACACTGCACTGCGATTGGATCTGTAGAGTGAAATGCTTAGTTTGACACTCGCTCTCTGCACTCTTTAGAGTCTTCAGACTAAATTATCTCTAATCTCATCCCATGGACCAAATACACAGTTTTCTCTTGGAAACCAGAATCCAGCTATGTGCCAAAGATACCTCTTGGAGCCAAACCAGAGTAAGGCAAGAGGGGGTATTTCAGCAGTTTGTTTCGAAAGCGTCTTGCTAATCTGAACTAAAGCAATCACAGTCCACACTGATTTCTTGATGTTGTCATTTAACAGTGAAGAGTGCTGCTCAATGCAGAAATTCCCTTGCAGCTCTGCTGACTCCTGTCCTGTCCAGTACAGGAATTTCAGTTAAGGATCCATATTCATTCTGTGGAACTCGAATATTTCCTCTGACGGAGCTGATACTGAAATGTTCAGCTGCTTTAGCTTCTTCTCCCACACAGTTTGATTTTTTTTTCCTCGTTGAATAATTATAAGAACTAGGAACTCCTGCTGAAAATTTCACAGACAGTGCAAGCAAAGGCAGCCCTTCTGAGGATCCAGATAGTAGCAACGTGATTAGAAACACTCAGTTTCTGTTCTTCTTCCCCACAGATGGCCTAAACACTTTCCTCTTCTTTGGTGATGCTGTAATCTGTGAGCAGCGTGACACTGATTTCGGAGCCGTGTGTGCTGCCCGTGACGGACAGTGCTCGGGTAGGTGTGTTACTCTGGGGAGCGCTGGGAGGTTTAGCACGAAGTTTAGCCTTGCAGCACAAGATTTGCTTTTTAAAGTGTTGCCGGAAGCTCTTACTCAGCCAATAAAGGGCAAAAGGGTTGACGCAGGAATTGCTGAAGGCCAAGGCACGGGAGAAAATAGTAGCTACCAGATGAAAGGCAGAAGCATCTACAGAAGAGTGGTATGTGAAAGAGCGATACAGGTAGAGGATGTGGTTAGGCAACCAGCAAAAGGCAAATAAAGCAACTAGCACCAGCACTGTTTTTGCAACTCTCTTGCGGGATTCAATCTAGGAGAAAATAAGGCATATCTGGTATTAATAGCAATGAGTAACACATGTTTAGATGATTGGTGCTGATTTCTAAAGGGCTCTAAGACTGTTAACATTAATCAATCTAAATGCATTAGTGACCAAAAAAGCAAAATAGTAAGAAAGGTAAATCAGTTTCTTATTTTTTTTCCTTTCAACAAAATATTTCCAGTGTAGAACACATTTCCTTTCCCTTACAAATCACATGGGAAGCTCAATTAGACTTGGATTTGAAAGGACAATGGTTAATGTGTCAGCTAAGCTAATGTTTATTAATGTCACACCTTTTAATCCTAATGCCAAGGAGGTCTTTATGTTTAGAGTTCAGTGTTACAACTTCAGAGTTTAATGGAGTCATAATAAAGTTAAAACACAAAACAGAAAAGCCATCTCTGTCCTGTACACCCACAGTTAAGCTAGTGATTCATAAGCATGTGCTTAAGCGCATAGCTGCATTTGTATTGCTAATATGCACCGAGTTTATGGAGTATTTTAGTTGCCTATTTGCACATATTATGAAGTAAAGGTTTACAAAAACTAAAATGCCAGTCAGCAGGACACATTTTGGAAAACTGGACTCTAGCACTTGACCATAGCTTACCTGCTTACGAGCATGACCAGGTTCCTCTGCTGGCATGTTGAAGGTACTTCTGTATAATGTTCTAGCAATAAGAAAATAATAGACAGAAATGACAGCTAATGGTACAATATAGAACACTAAGAAGCAAACCAGGGAGTGAGCTTCCTGCAGTATCTTCTCAGACACAGGATAGGGGGCACATGCTTCAAAAGTTACATTTTTCTCGGGATTACTAAAAGAATATAGGTCTGAAAAAACAGCCTCTGGGATTGCAAGTATCATGGAGACGATCCAAACACAGCCAGCTTTGCAGCAGGTCTTCAGGAGCGCATCCGAAGTCTGCAGTTCCAAGGGCTTAACGATGGCTCTGTACCTAAAAACAACATAAGAGCATCAAGGGATGTGGTAGCAATGCGAGCTCTGGTGAGGTGAACTTCTTGAGAATGAAACCATCCCTGTTCTTGCTAAAGTGAGGTTCATGGAGCCGTTTTGGAAATCGAAATGGTTATAAGCTGTTTATAATAAGGATTGAAATATAAAAAATAATTGTAATCATGTATCTGAATTCTGTGAAAATGATGAATTGCCTGGCAGAACTTGTCATGGAAGCCTTCCTAAGTAGAAGTGCTTTGTTGTTTTTTGGGTTTTTTTTGGAATAGAATCAGAATAGAATCAGTAAAGGGACCACCCGTCCTACATTTGTGGAGCTACATAGGGCGTTAATGAAGAAATTAGTGTGCGAGACTTGTAAAGGGATGAAACTGGTTAACGAGTTTATAAATACATCAAATTCAGGCATACACATTCCCCCTTCCATCCATGTTCTTAAGATCCTAGCTGAGTGTACTGATCTCACTCAAAATAGTGCTCGGGTATTCATTCATATTTCAAAGCATGGGCTAATGTTGATTCAAGCCCTGATGCTGTAGCATGGGAACTGTGTTAGACATATGAGAAACAGTCGTGGTAAATTTGTAGATGTGTGAAAAAATGTGTGGAAAGGGGTCATAGAAAAAGGACAAACTGCCACAAAAGTGGACTTTTCACAGTAAACATATCATGCTCTTAAAATAGTAGAGACCCTTTTTTTGTTGTTTAAGCAGACAGAAGATATCTCTCCCAGCAGGGAATGGGATAAGCATGAAAGTAAATGTGGTGAAAAAGGAGACAGAGTGAAATAGCATAGTAGAGTTGTACTGTTTTGCACCAGCTGAGGATCTGGTCTTCTCTTTTAAAGGCAAATTTAAATAGAAAGCCACCAGCTGGAATATTATTTATTAAATAAATACCTTTTTTACTGACCTCAAGCTTTTCCAGCATACAAGGACATGATAGTCTGGAATTATGCTAATTACTGATGCTCTGAACTTAGGTAATGTCACCATATAGTGACCCGGGGAAAGTGTTGACGAGAGCTACCATGAAGAATCAAATACAGAAGCAAGTGTCTAAATGATTCTTGACTGACCTCCTGCAGGAACAGGATCTTTGAGATATAATAGATAATTCAATGAAAATATCAACTTAATGTTCGATAAGAGTCAAAATAAAAGAACATACAATATAAACAAGAAGCAATTCTTTATGCAACAGGCATTAAACCCCTGAAATGCATTGCTAAACAAGTTCAAGAGGCAGCTGTGCAAGGATCTAGGAGAGAAATACACTGAGGTTATTGGGTGGACAAGCATCAGCTCAGCTAGTCCTCTGAAGGCGCAGGGGATAGGAGCTGTAGTGTTGTGTTCTTGTTCTTCTCGACATATCTTTTCTTGCCTTTATAAATCTGCTGGAGGCAGACATAAACTTATAAAGCACTTATAAACCTTACAGGCTTATAAACCACTTCTGGAGGCTGGATATTGGCCTAGATACCCCCTTTATCTCACCCTGTTTGGCCATTCCTGCTTTGGTTGATTTTTCACTTAACAGTAGCAGTGCTTGGTATTTAAAGTCTGGATACCAGACCTATCTGTTATTACATCATAGAAGTGACTGCTGCCATATGAGATGACAATTACTTCTTTCTTAACACTAGAATTCATTTTGTCTTTTTCTGCTTCTTCGTATGCTCATGCTGAAATCTCATATTACTATTATTTATTCAGAAAGGAGACAGAATAAAAATACAGTATTTAGCAACTCCTTCTCAAAACAGATTGGAGCTCTGATCCTCAAAAACATGTAGCCTGAGTTTAATTTCACAGCATCTATGTTAACATTGCTCTGGGAAAGATATAAAGAACTGTAAATACAATGCAGATAAAACATTCAGATTAAATGCCACAATAAATCTATATCAAACTAAGTTCTTGTCAAGCTGAAAATTAGAGTATTCTGGTAACCATCAAACTGCAAGTCTTGAAAGTAACTTGTTCCCACAGTCTCTTATGTCTTTACTGTTAGCTTTTTACTCATATCAGTTATTTTAGTTCTAGGATTTTAGACCCTGATTGAAGTGCATAAGAGGAATGATTTCCACTTTCTCCAGTCATTTTCACATATCTCTTCTTCATCTTCATTGACTGCTTTAGTACACCACTAGATAGCACCAATATACTGTCTTTTCCCAGCCTTAAGCAATTTACCTTTTCTGTGTAAGACAGAAAAAAAACACACTGCACTTCAAACTAATAAAAGGTCAGCATACTTACAAAGAGTCTTTCTCATTTCACTAAAAAGAACTTCGGTAATTTTTACAAGAACATATATTATTAAATTAAATGGAAGGAAGTTAGATATTTCAATGTGCCATGTATTATTATGCAGAATGTTAATTTCTACTCTTTTATTCATTTCTAACTTCATACCTGAGATATTCCCTGGCAAATCAGTCGCATTGCACCCACCTGTCAGCACTGAGAACAGTCAGTGTAAACACTGATACTCCAACTGAGGTTAACTGGATAAAAGAGAGGAGCTTGCACCCAATCCTTCCGAAGATCCAGGTATCCACGATGTAACGTGTTGCATCTACAGGCACACAAGTTAGTAAGAGAAGCAGGTCTCCAAATGCCAGGCTGGTGATGAAGATATTTGGAACGGTCTGCATTGATTTAATCTTGAAAAAGACTTTGATGAGGATAGCATTTCCAAGGAGCCCCACCGAAATGATCACCGCATACGTAACATAAATTGTGCACAGTATTTCTAATCCTGGAAAGGAGTCTTCAGTCCATTTTTCATTTGTGGTTTCATTATCAGTGATTGATTTCAGTTCTGTACCATTTGTAGATGCACATGAAGTCTGATTAGATGAATGCAAGTAGACTCGAGACATTCCTTTAACTGTTTCTTCTCCTCAGGCTGGACTTAAATTGATCGAAACTTGTTTAATGTGTAGCTTGCAATATATCAGCAAGGTCAGTATAAAGGTACAGATTTGTGTCTGAAATTAAGATTCTTGTTGCACATTAACTACTTTCATCCCCTTCTGGGTCTCAAAACATGCTTGGGATAAATGCACACAGATCTAGTTCTGAACTGTGTGGGAGGTGGAGAATTTTTTTATTGGCTTTTCAGCTACAGGAGAAGAGAAGGAGGAGGAAAAAAGAGAAAAGGGATTTCTTTAAGGATATTAGCTGAAAATATCTTTTTTTTTCATAGAAGAATCTTGTGAATAAATACCGTATTATAATTACTATACTGTTAGGGTTTGTATATTACCTAGAAAACGTTCCTTAATATTTTCCAAAATATTCTAAAAAGAATCAAAATGAAAACCTGAAATAGTTTGCTCTGTAACACAGATAAACATAGAATCTTCTAATTTCACATAAACATCTACAATATGGCTTAATGTTAGATAAAAATATCTCAAAATATACATAGCATTCATTGAAAAAAAAGCCATAGAGACAGTCTGTGCTTGTCTTTGCTCTGATTTCTATCACTGTAATGCTGCAATCTTTCACAAGGCAATTTAAGATGGAAATTTATGTCCATAATCCTGCTAACAAACATTTACATGAATGTTTAGGCTTGTCCCTTGAAACAGTCCCATCGACATCAAAGCCACAACTTAAACTGAATTTTGAACAGGTCTGTAGATAGCTGCAGTACAGAAGCCTATTTTGTTGCAATAAGCCACATTTATCACCTTTGAATGGTACAATTAATGAACTAAATCTCATAAGAAGAAGGCAACCTTTTGTGATGCTATCTCAATCACACATTTGCACTATGGGTTTTCTGATCTTTAGATAGGTCAGCAGTGAAATCAGAAACTCAGTTGTGTGATGAACCCATGTTTAATGTTATTGTAAGGCAAGATATGAGGAATATGACTTACCTAAGTCAAACTGCCTGAGATTAAGGAAGCTAGTCTTCCTTAAGGAAAGAAGCCTCCTTAAGCTTAAGGAAGCTTCTGTTATTTTTAAATAATGGAATAGGGAGAGATGTCAAAGGATTGAGTTTTGTGCCTTGAAAAAGGCAATCAGTAGCTGGCGTATTTTTTTTCAGCAGGCTGTGACTCTAGAGTGGAGAACATAGTCTGCTGAAAACATCAAAACAATCTTATAACCAGGTTTATTTTACCTATATGCACATACAGACACACAAATGGAAATCAAGCTATTTCAGTTAGTTAAAAACCCTCTTCTAAGTACTATGCTTGAAAGGTCTAATCTACCTTCTCCCAGTCCAAGTCTTTGCAAGCACAACTATGCTATAATTATCAGATGGAGACACAAAGCACAATCTACTCTGTGGCCTAGTAGAAGAAGGAGTTACTGATACAAAAAAGATGCATGGATTAAAAATTCTGATTACCTTTTTAATGAGTTCCTTTAGAAGCGAAGTTCTTGTCACGATCAACCATAATATGTCCTTTTATACAGGCGCAGTGTGTAGGTTGCTCACAGATTTAGGTGCCTTTGAGGATGCCCGATTATGTTGTCCACCCACACTGTCATAGTACTGTGCATTATATTCAATATAGAGTTCTGCAGATGTAGTAGATTGTGACAGCTTAATGTCAGATAGTTACATAAAATGTTTAGATTTTCTGTAAAGAAGGAGTAGGGTATCACCAAACATTAGGAACTAATTGCTATCTACCAAGTGCTGAATACTCAGGGGTAGCAAACTGAATGAAACATCAGCTATATGTTTAGCTGCAACTGGAATTTAGCTGAAATAAACTTGTTACTTGCTTTGAATTGCATTCAAGGTTGGCTGATGCAGTGAAGTTCAGTTAGCAGCATAGATCTCACATCCCACAATGCCAGAGCTTTCCAGCCCATTTGAGAGATTTGGCTTGCCAATATGAAATCTTGGATTTAGTTATTCTGCCAATTGATCTTTTTGTACGCCAGGATAGAGTTGACCTGCTATCCCTCTGTGAAAGAGACAGTCCAGAAGAGTGGAGATGTTTGGCCTATGAGATGCTCCCAACACTTGGATTAGGAGGATGAAGGAAAGTACAAAGGAAGAGGTAACATCACATGAAAACAGCCCAGGGAAGGGCAAGGGCTTAAAACGTTGTTTTCTCCTGATCTGAATCTCAACATCTGAACCTAAATGCTCGGCCTGATGTTTCACACTTTAGAAACCTCCATTACCTGGCCACACAGACATGTTTCTACTGTCCTTGCTCTCTAACATGGCAGAGTACATATTTCTAAATCAGTTCACATTAGTAGAAAATTCTACTTATTTTTCTCTTTCTACTAGAAGATTATATTTCTCACCTTTCTGCCCCTTTGGAATCTGGCAGAAAGAAGCTCCTTTGTTTCTCACAGATGCATCGTTAAATGCTTGTAATACAGAAAGCTTCAGTAAGTCAGCCAGGTTCCCTCTTATTATAGAGCATAAAATACTGTCTTAGCTTATTGTTAAGAGGTGAAAAATATTATTTTGAAAAAGCACACAAAATAACACTGTAGACTCAAAGAAATCCAGGAAAATGGAAGGACAGATACTAAGCATCAAATATGCAATTTGTTTATGCTGGTAGGATTTTAGTGTTTCTGATCAACATTTTTTTGCTCTTTTTGATTTCATGGAGTAGATTTCCAAAAACAGGTAGGAGAAAAGATACCACCTTTTTCACATAGATTCCAATGGCTTTCAGTTGTGAAAATCCAAATGTAAAGGAAGAAAATAGCATCATTACTTTAAAGAGTAAACAACTCTAAGTTGTTATTTTAGTACTCTGTCTTCTAGTGTTACAAGAAAAGCAATTTGGGTAATTCTGACTATTGTCTAAAGTACTGTGTTTTACTGAAAATGGATGTTTCTTTTGAACTGAGTATTGCATAAAAATACGAATAAAACACTTGGGAGTATATCATTTTGTTATATTTTTTAATGCAAATATGCTCTTTTAATGCAGTGTGGTTGCTGTCTTAAGTCATTTCTATGTACTGTGTAGTGTCACCCACTCAGAAAAAAATCTTTTAGAACCATTTGCTCTGCATAAAACTAAAACATGGAGAAAACAGTCAGAATTTTTGCTCCTATTAAAAAAATAAATTTCCAAAATGGTGACTACTTTGTGTAACACACTTTGATTACTTCAGTATGCAATGGTCATGCAGAATTGATTGTTATTTTTTACAGATATGTCAAAATGCTTGGTGGTGAAAATACAGAGTTGATTTGCAGTAAACTACGGCTATATTAGCTAGTCTGTTCTTTGTTTTAGGATTATTTTAACTCACTTTCTTAAGTCATTATTGGCATTGTTTATACATAAAGCTACTTAGTTGTCTTCATTTTTATTTTATATCTCAAACTCATTTTTCAGCCATTGCTTTTACTGTATCTCTTAGCAATTCTGCCATCTGTTTATTGCTGGCTGATACATCTTTCTGTCTCTCTGCTAAGGGAACTGACATTTATGTTCTTACGTTGCTAACAGCAGAGCAATACTGAACAGCTTGTCTATCCTAATACATGGAGCCAGTCTTGGTTATTGGTAAGCTCTGTGTGGCCACCTCCTCTCTTTAAAAGATTAGGACCCCTTTTACAGTTGTCTCTGATTGCCATCCATTTGCCTGCTATAAAAACTCAGAAGCCCTGACAGTCTAGATGGTGGCAGAGTCCTTGGATGCCTTGTGCATACACCATCCAAGAGATACCAGTCCTAATTGCAGTGCTGGAAGGATGGATCTTATGTACTGATACAGCACATCAAATTGTGAAGAGGATTGAGAGAGTGCCCTGAGCAGGGAGATCGAGGCCACCCAAGAACCATGGTAGATGCCAGGTTTGAGTGAGTGCCCCAGAAGCTTGTGTAGAGCAAAGCTCTTCACACTGCATTTTCCAGAAAGACTTTGTGATAGGGCAGGACACTGCAGTGGGGTGACCACAGGCACCTTCCTCTCCTCGAGCTAGAAAACTTACTTGAAGTGTAGAACTCTGCCTAGGTCAGTGTAAATCCTTCCCTTCCAGGGCAAATAAATCCAACCAAAGTGAATAGCCTTTCTTTGAGCTCATCTTCTTTTGACATAAAGGTGAAGGAGAGTTTTTTACTTCTCCATCAGTAAGTTCTAGCCTCGAGTCCTTTAACAATTCCCAGGATTAAGCTGGGGTCTGCAGCTGTATCTCATTATTATGTTACCCAAAATGCCTTTTCTTGCTAGTGTTTTCTGAATTGGCTTTGCTATTGGCATAAAAATAAAGGAGGTAGGAGGACATGTGTATTTTTGTCCCTTTTCTCTGCGCCTCTGTTATAATTATATCAAAACTCTGAATTTTAATTTCTTTATTCTTGTTGCAGTATGCAGTATTTTTTGCTGTTTCTTTCCTTGAAGAATTATGCCTCACCTAGGTGAAGAGCATTAGCAATATTTTGATGACCTTAATTCTTGGTTCTCTCATTTTGAACACTTCACCTTTGTGCTGGGCAAAGGAGTATGTGCTATAGAGACAGATTATCAGACTGTAACTGTGTAGTCTGTAACTTTCATTGACCACCTGAGCTGCAGTTTGGGTGTCTTCTGTTAAAAAGGAAAATACTAATAGCATGACTAAAATAGTAAAATGCAAGGACAGAGCATATCATAACTCAGGACAGTAGTGAGAATGAAATACCATCTAATCGTTATGTGGTGGGTTGTGAGACCTATGTGGCTGTTTCCAACCTGTTTTCTAGCATTCAGACATGATGATATTAAATGGGAAAGGCCAAAAAGTGAATGCACATCCACTGTGAGCTCTGCTGTCAGAGACAGCAGTCCACGCTTAGAGTAAATTACTGTAAAATCTAGAGCTGTTTCTAGTT
This sequence comes from Crypturellus undulatus, assembly GCA_013389825.1. Classification (NCBI taxonomy): domain Eukaryota; kingdom Metazoa; phylum Chordata; class Aves; order Tinamiformes; family Tinamidae; genus Crypturellus; species Crypturellus undulatus. The sequence continues at coordinate 99,528 of VWPW01000003.1, forward strand.
CTGCATCTGTCCTACTGCATGAATTGAAATGAGTCATTTCCATGTGATACATCTGAGTTCCTCTCTAAGCAGAGATAAGGTTATTTTCACATCTTTTGGGGCCTTCATTTCCAAGCTGCAGAGTATCAGGAGACGATGAGGAAGATTGCATAAGACACTGCTCTGTGATGCATCTCTTTAGTTGTGAACACAACATCTTGGTGTTGGTGCCTGCCAATCTGATGTTATTCACCATTAAAAAATAATGGGAATATCTTCTCTATCCTGTATTTTCCTTTATTTACCACAAGCTAATATCCTCTGCACTTGGACACAAAAACTATAGAGCTGTTAAATAGGAGAGGATGCTCTAGCAATGATTTACTCGGCAGTGTGACATTCATAGCAGAGAGGAACCAATTAAAAAGACTATTTGTTTATGAGAAAAATACACTGTTTTACTATTGAATTTATATTACTTTATAAGACTCACCAGCATGTCTAGGAGCTGAAGCAATGCTGTCCTTCTCCATTGGTGTCATGAAGATGAGACAGCAGGCCACACCTGATGAGCTCTCAGATGCAGTGACTGGGGTTGCAACAAGGGCGCTATCCTGTTGGTTAAAAACTGCAAAAAAATGCTGATTTTGTTACAAGTTTAAATCCAGATTATTCAAAGAGCTGGTGTTATTGCTTCTCCATTCCAGCGTCCTGTTCCAGCCTCCTTTTTTCAAGAGTTTTCTGTGCCAGTTTCAGTATGATTGTGAATTAAATACTGCTGTCGCTTCTCAGAAAAAAAAAAAAGAGAAAAATGAGTATTAGAACGTATGCTTGAATTTCTCTTGTTATAGGAATGAGAAGCGAATGAAATCATAGAGCAAGAATATTTTTTCTGGACATCTGTGAAATTCTTAATGATATATTTAATTTAGAACCATTAGAGTGCCATTATACGCTACTACTTTCTGATACTTAAAAGCATAGAGTATCATGTATTAAGATTTAACAATAATCTTATGCAATACTTAATTATCTTCCCCAGTATTTTGATTTTTAATCTCAAATAGTTTCCTAGGATGGCATTTCTTTCATTGTCTCAATAATAACTACCTTCTAAATATAGGAAAAAAAAATACATCTATCTACCTGCATGCATAGCCATTACTGTATATTCATAAACTTGAAGTAGGCAATTTAAACAAGCTTTACTCCTCTACAACTGTCATTCAATGCAATATTTATCTAACACATGGTTGTTAAAGGTCTGTAGATCTGTTGAGCAAGAGTGCAGCTCTAGGCTATTTGTCTATGTACAGAACCTCTCTAGACCTGTGTGTGAGCTACCTAGACCCTGGATCTGCAGGCACTGACTTACCTGGCACAGAGGGTAGGAGAGTTTTGTGCTGGTCTCAACAACAAGACAGGAGCGAGGATGGTTGGGTCTTTCTGATTTACAACAGCTGCTGCAATGATTCCATTTTACTCTCATCTTTTATTTCCTTTGTCCGAAAGCATTATCTAAGCAATTGTTAACAGCCCACCGGGATTTGACATCAAATAATTGTCTTCATAGATATAAATATACTTTCAGAAATTCTGCTTTCATCAGTTCAAAACAGAGCAAATGTTTCCTGGTGTATGCATTGCTATAAATAAGGAAGAAGCCCACTTCTTCCTTAGACCCAGAAATAAAAGGAGTTTTTAGACTGCTGTTTCTCAGAGAGCAAATGAGTCAACTGATACAACGAAAAACTCAGTAAAGAGGATTCGATTGTACTGGTAAAAACACCACAAGCCTTGAGGTCACCTTCCAAGCCAGAACAGTGAAACTATTCCTGTCACTTAAAATTGTTAGGATGTGAATCGCAAGTACAGAGCAATTTTTTTTTATTGGATTTGTCTTTGTGAATGTCCTCACCCTGTGAAAAACATCAATGCACAATTCTGTGACAGGATGTCAGCATAGATCTATTGGAGAAGAGCAAATGTACCGGTGCCAGCACAGGAGATATTATTTCAGCCCAAAGAAAATTACACATCTTCATTCCAGCTGACAACCTAAACAATGCCATGGTTGAAAAATAAATGATACACTGTTTAGCTGGAAAAGCCATTAGACATATGATGGATAGTGGAAGTGAGCTAACCACCTTCCTAGAACAAACAGTGCTTTGCATTTTGCATAAGCAAGTTGACAGGTTTTTTAAAATATACTTCCAGATTCTGCTTTTCAAATAGAAACAAAAAATCAATAGCAAGAATTGAGAACTGACATATCCACGTGCCACGCAGCTTGCTCTTCTTCCCACCGTTGCACCTCCAAGAGCAGAAACAGACTGACTGATCCTCCAGCATCTCCAATCCTTTCTCAGCAGCCTGACATGTTGTAAATATTCCAGCACCTTTCTTTGTGCTTGTCCAGCTTTTATCCAAATCTTTTTTTCTTCCTAATCATTTAAACATGTTATGAGGGTGTTTAGCAACTTTCAAAAAATCAAGTATACTTTACCTTTTATCAGGAGGAAAATGAAACAGTAACAGTACGCAGAAGACTAGGCCAGTCTCATGTTGTTCTCATACTGATTCTACTTTGATGTCATTTTCTTTTAAATTTGAGTCTCAGAAAATAAATTGGAAGGACCTTCAATGAGCCTTGCAGTCCATCCTTCACCCAAAGGCAGAATGCAAACCTAGGCTACCTAAATCAGTTCTGGCAAGCCCATCCTTGATGGCATTTCCCTGTGCTCCCTAGACCACTTATTCCAGTATTATTTGGCCTTAAATAAGAAATTCTTGTTTAATGTCTAATGCAATTCTCATTTGCACAGCTTAGGAATATGACCTGTTGCTCAAGTGCACAGAGGAGGACAGCAGTGAGGATCAAACCACAGTAGCACAGAGAGAAGCTAGATGTGACTGTCAGGCCACAGCGGCTTATTGATACCATATCAGAGACAGAAAATATACACAGGCACAAGACAATAGGTCAAGAGTCTGACATATTGAACTCTATTTTGTACTAAAGATTTTCTTTATTAAAAGCAATTTCAACTTGCAAACCAGTGCCATACTAGGTGAAACTTATTTGCCTACTTTTATGATAATATTTCTGCCATAAAGCCAAGGACCTGAAGGTTATCTGTGTAATTTCAAATAGGCTGGCTGGAACTACAGTACCTTGACATGTTCATCTTCTACTAATTATTGTGTGGGAGTCATTCACAGAATGAAAGAACCTTTTATTGCACAAACCAGCCCTAAAACAATGCTCCATTGTATAGATATATATATTTTTTTTACTTCTTTGACATTGGTACAGGTTAGTATTTTAGTTAGTATAATCATCAAAAATCTTTACTTGAAAGATACAAAGGAAAGCATTCAAAACTGAAATTAAGATTTGTTGAGTAGAAGAGGTACTGATTCCAACACATTTTTTGGAAAAAAGAAGAAAAAGAAAAAGCTTCTCCTCAGTAAGAGAGAAAAGTTAGGTCTCCTATTCCTCAGGAGGTTGCATTTCTTTTGACTGTGATCAAAATTCATCCTTCACAGCTATGGAACTTATCCAACTCGCACTCTTGTTAATCAAAAGACTCCTGCTGATATTGCCTGGGAGCTGTGATCAGGTCACAGCAAAATGAGGAAGGGGTTGAATAGCCCAGCCAGCACATGCCAAGCAGTCCTGTTCCATCCCCTAGTGCTGCAGATTTGTGATCTTACGAAATGGAGTTTACCTAGTGCTGTATTCACAGCAAAGTACTGCTAAAGGGCAAAAATTCTCTGCAGAGTGATAATTGTATATTAAAAGTAGTTCATTTAGATAAATGTTTAGAATGTTTATTTCTATGTGCCACAAAAGAGAACCACCATTAGATAATCAAAGGAAAACAAATTCGATATCAATGGAAAAATCTTGCTTTCTGTGGATAGTGCAGCTCTGTATCCATGGGTGGGATTCTTCGTGAACGAGGATGTTTGGCTTCATCATCTGTTGTAGTTACAGGATTTGGGTTGTAATGAACACGGGCTAAGGAAAACAATTAGACAAAGTTTGGAATTTGACAGTCACCATATGGAACCTATTGCATTTTACTCAATCCAGCGCAACTAGTTCTCTTACCAATTCTGAAATTGCTATCTTGAGAAGTCCCGGGGAGGAAATCCAAGCCACTGGAAGTTGAACTTGTTCCATTAGAACTTAGATACTTCAAAGGTTGTGGTGGTGACCTGTTATCCTGATGCCTTGGTGTAGATCTAACTGTTGTACCTGATGCACTGCAGTCTGAAATCAGAGAGTGGGAGGGTTAGAAGCAGAACTGTGTACAGGAAATTCTTCCTGGTGTGTCAGGAAAAAAAATCACATCTCCATATAGTAAAGACCAGGGAGGAGAAAGTTTTGTGCTTTAAACAACCAGTTCAGTCCAGTTCTCCCTTTCTCCTTAGGGATCAAGTCCAGCAATATTGCTTTCTGCAATGCCACACCAAAGACAGGAGGTGCAAATGGGAGAGAAATCTGTGGCATTCCCTTTTGGCATCATATGGCACAGAGGGAAGAGCACACCCTGGAGCACTCTTGCCGAATTCTCCCAGTGCAAATGGAGAACTGTGTATTTGTCAGCAGGGCACAGTCGATTGAGGACTGATGGAAAGAGGATTGCTGTGTGTGGTGCATACAGGTAAAGACGAACATGCAGTGCTTACCAGAATAATTATTCAGACGAAATCTCCCGCAGCAAAAGTGTAATCGGCACTGCTTCACTACATCTTCCTTCATTAGGCAGTGAAACACAAAGATAAAGACCCCTAAAGAAATAGAAACAGAAATTCAAACGTTCTGAGATTGATTCTCCAAACTATTGCCCCTTTCCTAAACTCTTTGTAGGCTGCTCAGTCGTCTGTGCGTTATGTAGGGGCAGAGAGGGGCTCAAAAGCCAGCATCATGTAGGCCCAGAATTGCACTGAGGGTCTTTTGTGCATATAAAAATGTAATCAAAAGACCTTTTTTTTTTTTTTTTTTCCCCAGATTTGGTTTAAGAATAATCTACAAGTAACTGCAGATTCTCAACAATCATTTTTATGCTGAAATGAAAAGGATTGTCCCAACTCCCAGTTCCTGGAAAGATGCTTTTACTGGGACTCATGTTTCAAAAGCATTAATTCATGTCTTAAATGGTAAATTCTATCACAGTAATGCTAACTCACACCGCTATCATCCCACTTCAATTAAACTTTCCTATTAAAATAGCTAAACAGTATAATACAAAAGCATATATATGAGCTCTCCTTTTCCCAGTGCTTAACGTGGCATTACAAATGTATTTCTAGTCCACAGTCCTAGATTGTTGCATTTATGGCAGTATTCTATCTAGAAAATACCTTGCAAGGTGTTAAAAATACTGAAGAGGTACAAGAAAAATATCCTCACGGCTCCCCAGGCAAAAAACGCAAAGCCCCAAGTTAATCCTAGAAGGACCATCAAGCTGAAAGCACTTCTGAGGTCATGGAAAAAACTCCGTTTCCACAATTTGGATCTCTTTTGTGCTTTAGATTTCATGGAGTTGATCTGGAGAAGAACGGTGATGAACATGGCTGTATTCATCAAAAACATTAAGAGGAAATAGGCCACAACGGAGATGTAAAACACTATATTCTCTTGAATCCAACAACTGCAAGAAAGGGAAGTTCACATTTAATACAGAATTCTGTGAGCATTGAAACCAATGAAGCCTAGTTACCAAAATAACCCTTGTATATGGTCCAGTGATACCTAGTAGGGGCCATTCCCCTTCGGCCTTTTACATCTCCCCCAATAAGGACATTCAGAGTCTATCCACTTGGTTGGCTTTTTCATGCATGTTATAGAAATGCAGTATCTCAAGAGTTAAATACTCTTGCTGAATTCAGATGAAAATGGTCATTGTTGCACAAATTAATAATACACACACACACACACAGACACATTGCCTTAGGAAAACCAAGTTAAATATGACCTAATTAAGAGCCTAACTAATAATACAGCACAAACACAGACACTGGTTAATTTTTACTCACACAGTACTTAGTGAGTTTTACTGCCTTTTTGCTAGAGAGGGATAACAATTCTCCCTCTGAGGTGTCATGGCTATGTGTTGCTCATCTGATGGTACAGAATTCAAATATTGTGCTAAAGAGCAGGGGAAAAAAGTAAGTGGAAATATTCTGAGAAATAAAGTGCTTTAAGGAAAGAATGAAAGCACTCAGTGTTTTCCCACTGGAAAAGAGAGGAGGTTAAGATGATTAAAATGAAGAATTTAAAATGATGAGAGGCTTCTAAATGATTAAAGAGACAGAGTGGTATGAATTGAGGTTAAAAAAAGTACAAATGTGCAAAATAGTACAACAATTATTCTACCTTCAAGTTCTATTGGAAATCTAGAACATGCAGGTGTATTTACAAATGTTGCATCACACTGAGTTAATGGCATGTAAAGCAAGAGGGATTTTCCAGACAGGAAATGGAAGCACTGAAAGGAGAAGGTTAATATGGGGGTTGGGAGAAGAGAAAAGCAGGAGAGAAGTAATTAATTCTAGTTATTTCTTCTATCTTTAAGATACTATGGTGACCATATTAAAATATTATACTTACAAAGAGCTGAATGGTTTGTTCTTAGAAAGTGCTCCATTGCCATAGAAATCTTTATTTATAATGAGTACAATAGCAACTACGATGGCTGGTATTCCTAACATGGAAGGGAAAAGAGATATTTACATTAAAAAGATAAAATGGAGAATATGAAATGCTGTCAGATCTCAGATAAATAATTACAGCAGTCACGTACATCTGGGGATCAAACTCTGCCCTTAAAGCTTCTTCTGAAATGAGTGTAATGAAATGTGTGGCATAGCAGGATTAATTTCCTTATTTATGTAAATTACAGATGAGTAGGCATAAAACTATCTGTGTTTGCAAAATGTCTGTGAGTATTCAAACATCTCCAGAAGGGCTCCAATCTGGCAAAATAAACCCAACTGATTTTTAGGAAAAGCAGGGTGGCAAAGGATTTGCAGAAAAAGCAGACTGCAGCATTTTCCATTAAGATCTGATACAGACAGACATTTTCCAGACAGTGTTTGATCAGTCTCCCCTCCACTCAGTGCCTCTTTGCCATATATCTTTCAGTTCTGGCTTTCCCACTTAGAATGACTGTCGCAAACAGTGCCACTGCAGGTGGCTGCACCTGCAAAATTATGTGCAACCATAAATCTAAGGTGAAGCACAGGACAGGCAGGGAAGACTTCCTTAAACACATTTTTAGAAGAAAATGAGCATGGAAGTCAAGAAAAAAAAAAAACTTGCTTCCTTACCCCACCCGGCAATGCAGAATTTTAGAATATACTTTGGGATGTAAACGTTGAAAACTTTGACAAAAGCCAAGTACATGTGGACAGACTCCAGGCACATCCACGTGAAGGCTGCCAGGAGGAAGTAGTGAAGGAGCACGGCCACGGCGATGCAGAGACCGGGCTGGCTGAACGACGCCAGCCAGGAGTTGACCAGGAAGACCAGGTTCACCATCAGCAACGCGGCACAAAGATTCAGCAGAATTTTGGAAGGGTTGTCTCTCCGCAGCTTTCTACAAAAGAAAAGCAACAAGTTTGTCATTGAATAAGTTGTACTAGGCACATTCTGTAACCCAAGAAATATCCTCCTACCTACAATCTATATATGGGGAATGCTGCAGACTCCTGATGTGGTGTCTTACCCATATCCACGTGCAAGTTAATGAAATGCCAGAAATTTAGGAACAAAGAAATTGCTGAGCTCTGACCTGTGCATGTCTTAAAGCATGAGGATCTGAATCTCTCATTTCACCGTTCGCATGGGTAAAAATAAAGTAACATTTTTATTTTCATTTTTATTTCATATTTTTTATTTCATCCCAGCACCAAGTACTGCTGAACATTCTGCTAGGTACTGCAAATTCCTTACCACTAAAACATTAAAAACAACACAAGAAAGACTTACTCGAGGACTAGATAGGTCACCAGCGTGATACCCAAAAAAAGAGAAGAAGCACCACATCCTGCATAGCTTATCAGAGTTAATATATAATCATTTGTGGTATCTATCTCCTTCCGGGATAAGTCCTAGGTTTCAAAATAAAAAATCACAGTTTTAGCAACAACAGACAAAATTGCTTTCCATGTTTTTACATTGGCAAACATCAATTTCCATTCTGCTTACGATTAGTTTTGAAGAATTATCGTTTTTTTTTTATATTAACAGAATATATTTCTTTCTCTACAGTCCTATAGAATATCCAAACTAACTGAAATACACAATATTTGAAATACCCAGTACTTAGTTTTGAAGTTGGAACAGCTGCACTCCAGAAATCACAAACTCAATGACAGTTTCACCAAAATTACTCAGTTGGGGATTTGCTTTGCAGGAGTTACTTTCAACGGCAGCTGCCAAACCTGAGCACTGCACAAACTTGAAAAGCATTTTGGAGTGGAGGAGGATTCTCCACGTCAGAAATCCAGAAGTGGCATTTTGCAAAATCATTAGATAAGCTGGGCCCTGCCTCTCCACAGTTCTTCCCAGGATTGCTATTGATACAATTACTTTTTGTTTCCTGACACAGTTTCTCTCCTATTTTGTTAGGCTTTAAACATCAAACCAGAGGCCTTCCTCTTTGTTATACGGTAGACTTTCTGCTGTTTAATACTCAGAAATGTGCTTATTACTGCACTGATAGATTAAAAAAAGAGTGACCTTAAACTCATACCAATTTCTATTAGCTTGAATTGAAAATTTAATAAAAAATATTTTTAAATGGTAACATCTGAATATCTTCCTGCAGAAGCCACATTTTTAGGACCAGAGAAGGCTTTTGCACCTCACTTTGAGCAGAGTAATGCTGACCTCTAGGGGAAACTGGGCAAAGGGACTGCCTTATCCCCCAGATTCATTGTGTACTACTGGGATCAGGCAATTTTCATCTGCTCCTTAGTTTACTTTGCAATTACCTGTTACTCCTTGCTTTTGTTGCAATCCATTCCCAAGCAGTTACCTCTGCACTCTCTGATTTTGACCTAAACTTTCAGAGTCAGATTTCAGTGTATTAAAATAGTTACTATTTTTCTTTTAAACTACCATGGATGTGGAATATAAAACTCTTAACATAAACTTCTGATGGAATGTTGATAAAACTTTCAGAGAGGTGTAATAGCAGTAGTTGGTACATTGGTAAATGTATCACAGTATTTCCACTAGAGCAAATAACACATTAGTGTTTATTATGTTACACTGCAAAGAAGTACAAACCGTATCTGCAAAATAATTTTGCATTAAAGCCAGTGAAATTTAGAGGACTTTATACCTTTAAAATATCATAATTTCTTTGTTTGTTGTTACTGTTTTTAGCAAAATCATGGATATCTAGCAGCATAGATATGAATCTCCCATCTCTCCCCAAAACTAGTGATGATTTTGTCTAGTGCCGAGGGACTTTTTTGGAGATGATTCATGGAGTACTTACCAGTAGGACTCCAAAATGGGTAAGATGGTTACAAAAACAGATTGTGTAATTCATATCTGTATATTCCATTTCACACCCTGATGTATTCCAACCACCCAGTCCATCTGTGTAATACAGAAAAAGAGATTTTTAAGCAGAGTTAGTCATGCTCAGTCATTTATAGTTCTGCGGCATGCAGAAAGTGTGAATACGAGCTCAAGTTAGTACAGATTGCAGGGTCATTTAGCAGCAGACAAGTGAGATTTCACATAGGAACACATCTTTCTTGGTTGCCTGAGAACCTCAGAACTTGGAGAAAAGCCCTTGGGGAAATCAAGAAATATTTAAAGTAGTTTACATGCCTGCAGACAGAAGGCAAGGTGAGCAGAAGTGTGCTTGGCTGGATTACTGTCAGGATGTGGAAACAGCACAGAGGACAAGAAGGTGTTCACAGGGCATAGGACAGCCATTTCTATTTTTCATCTTGGAAAATGACTCTTCCACATCCATGTAGATGCACCGTCATACATAAAGCTAGACAAGCACCTCCTAGTAATAATTCTGATTGCTGAGTATGGATACCAACCAAAATAAGGAAGGTAGAACAGCACGGTCTGAGAAGGAGAGACTCAAAGTTTTGAACTGTATGTTGAGGAGCCAAAGCTTCTGTGAAGCTGAGGACAGAGCAAGTAAATAACACTTACTGTTCTTCAGCAAGTCCCAAAAGACACAGTGCACTGTTCTACTACCCTGAAAGCAGAGAAAAAGGAGACAGTGACATTTATGCAGCGTGGCTCTACACTGCACTTCAAATCTAATGGGATCTTTAACTAAGGCTGTTGGATTTGACTTCCTCTGCATAGCTTGAGAAGAACCCACCGAGGAGCGAGGGGAGTCTGGCCTCCGCCCTGCTTGCTTGGTGGTGCCCGAGGGTCTGTAGGTTCCTGAAGATGGAGCAGGGCAGAAGCAGTTGGACACTTGGTCTTCGAGGACCTACTGGAATACCAGTCATCTCATCCACAGCTCTGAAAATTTGCAGAGGGTCCCAATTTTTGACTTCCTAAGGGATATCCTGGGGGCTAGTGATTTTTCTATTTTTACCAGTATTTCTGTACTTCATTTATTACCTGTTAATGCAGAAAACCCGACAAACTATCCAGTTTTGATTGATTTCTGTGTCTGATCTCACTGGCTTCAACTCAAAAATTATCACTAGGACTTAGAGTAACCTCCTGAGATTTCACACAATTAAAAAAAAAAAACTCAACGTAACCTTTATTTCAGAATTTCTGCAAATTGCCATTCTGAAACCAAGAAGGGAAGTAATGGAGGAGAATATAAAGCTGCCTGTATTTCAAACAACAGAATAGATTTAGTGGGTATTCATTGCAATGTTTGCTATTGAGGGCATTCTAATTTATTACTCATATTGCCACAGCAAAGTTTCCCAAGGCGCAGATTCATTTTCTTTTATTATTTAATGAAGTCTAAGAAGGCAGAGTTTACAGGAAATGACCATAACAGATATGCTGTTAAGTCTTGTGATCTGTAGACTGGCAAATATAATTAGGCAGAAAGCCAGGGATGCAGGTTATAAAGATATCTCATTAAATATTTAATTAATATCTTTCAAAAGGTTGAGGAATAAATCTGAGAAGTGCCAGATGGTTTGGTGGAATAAGAATGATGAAGAGAGGGGGCTATCTAGACAAAATTTCAGAGGATGTATAATTTGCTAGTATGGAATGGAAAGAACATATTGCTATGAAAGCAGAAATTTCAAGCTGTCATCATCTTGAGATCAAATTCACCTTATTAAATAATTGTTCTGCTCTATATTTGCAATGTTTCTGTACATAGACTATATCATAAACACTTGCAACACAAAAATGTAAAGGCAGTCAACAAATGGAGCCCATGCCCATTAAAAATAATCTAAGGTAGATTTTAGTCCTGAAACATTGCTTTGAAACAAATTAAATGCAATTTTAAAAACATTTATGTAATATTTTGATTTTTTCCTGAAATTTACTCCTGTTAGAGCAACTTAAAATCACTGCAGTCAAGCGCCAACTGCCATTTTCAGCACATAAATCTATTCTTGGAAAAAATTGCCCAGATCAAAGAAAGGAACAGTGAAAATGTCCATTGCTGCTATGCATGGCTTCAGAGTGGAGACACAAACTTTACTAACTTGCAGGAATTGAACAGACCACAAAGATCTGTGTGGCCTGTCAATCTTTTGCTTGGATATGTTGGAGAGGTCAGTCAGCAAGATGTCTTAAGCTTCTCTGTCCTGTTGCCAGTTTATTTTAAGGCTAAGTGAAATAACTTTTATTTCAAAAAGTCCCTGATTAAATTAACATATCCTACCGTATTTTGGTCTATGTGCTGAAGAATAATATTGACAGGCTCACTGAGGTTCTCAATGGATGCATTTTCAATACTGGCACTTACAACGTAAGTGTTCAACTTCTTCATCTTTAAACTATCATCCTGTAATGGAAAAAATACACACATGCCAAAGATTCCAAGCCATTCAAGTCACCAGTAATTGAGCTCTTTGTTGTTTCATTTTTAAATTTGTATTTCTCAGAAATGGCAATCAGCTAAACACCATGGGATGCCTTGTGTAATTTAGCTCTTTGCTACTTCATTAGAAAGTGTAGTTAGTAGTAAATTCAGGGAGACTCTTCATATTAGCTAAAGCAGAACTCACAGGTGTCTCAGGTTGTGGAAGCTGTATAACCATTTCAGCACATCAGACATGCAGCTGTATGTCATTTAGCTCACAAGACAGGAGATGCAATCAAAAATTGTGTGAAAAAAAAAATTGCTAACATACCATACCTTTCTCCTACCATGAAGAAGAAATGTCTCCCTTCTTTGTAAATTACATTAATCTATACAAGAGTAAGAGGCAAATCCTGGAAAACACCTAAATGCTTCATATCAGTGTTGCTATTATTTTAATTGAGCAGTTTGTCTTGCAATTTGTTTCATGATATTTAACATGTATGTTCCTGAAGCAAGAGCTTACTAACAGGGGAAGATTAGAGTGTGCTATTTCCTACAGAATAGTGAAACACCATCAACTACAGAAAATCAAAACAATTCTTAGATCTACAGACACTTCTCAGAGCATCACTACTACAGAGAAGGTTTTGCTGCTTGAATACACTTTCCCCACAGATTTCTTGGTGCTCCATCAGTCTGATATTAAACATGTCCAGAATAGATTATGCTATCGGGGTCTTTCTTTTGTACACATTAAGAACAACTGAACCAGTCACTGTTATCTTAGCATTTGATAAGAATCATAGTTACCGCAAAGAGTGACGTTGTGCCAAAAAAATTAAACTGGATCTTTGAATGCATTTCTGGGTCAGAGTGCTCTATCCCTAGATATTTCTTCAGTGATTTTGGCAAAAACACAGAGGCCAAGGCTGTTGTGAAAGGGCTTTCTTGAATATTGATCTGCAGGAAAGAGATGACAGGCTCATATTAAGTATTTCTCAAATTAAATACACAGCTGCAGCAGACACTATCTTAGTGGTAGTTAAGGTAATACTTTGTTCTCACCTTGAGATTCCGGCCCATCTCATAGGAGGTAACACCGAAGGCCAGTCCTGTGAATACACTGGGATCTGGACGCGTCACCACCAAAGCCAGGGAACTGGTTATGACAGATGCGTTTCTTTCTGTGTAAGTCATCTTATAGCCTATCTTTTCAGTTGTCTTCAGGAAACTTTACCAAGAGTAATATAAAGAAGAAAAAAAAAAATCTCTTGAAATATTCTCCTCGTTTCATAATGTACAATCAGTAGAAAATAAGCTAAAATTTTCTGGCCTAATATAGGATCACAAAGAACATTCCCTAAAGCAGAATGGGTGCAACCTGGGCTAGATATCTTTCTGTTTGGCACAGGGTTAGATGATAACAAGTGATTCAGTTAGTACATCTCAATAAGTTAAAACTTCAGTCCTGGTCCATTGCAAATCAAAGTAAAACAGACTGAATCATCTGAGGCACTTGAGGGGCAACATAAAGTGATTCTTGGAAGACTTGAGTCAACATTCACATATAAACACCAGCTTCTGAAAGACAGTAACTTGCAGAACACGCTAATTTGATTATTTGGAATCATCTGATCAGGAGGGCATTCTTTAAAATTGCTCAGGCCTTTTCCCCATCAGTTTCTGAATATGTCCAAGGACAAAGATTTCACAGCCTTTCTGGGCACCTCTCTCAGTATTTTTTTCCTGAGGCTGGAATTCAAAGGAAGCAGTAAATTAATCCTCATGGTATTAAGCGTAAGAGACAGATTCACTTCTTGCTTGGCAGCCCTCAAGTCTATTCAGTGCTATGCAAGTAGGGAAAATACTCTGTGGAGAGAAAATGTGTAAGAGACAGCTGGTCCTGACAGCCTAAAGGAAACCCTTCCTGTCCTTCCTTGGTCTCCTGTTAACTCGTGGTGGTGGCTTCCTGTGTTGTCAGCCCCAGATGGTCAGGGATGCCTCCAGGATCCTTCCAGCCACAGTTTCCCCAGAGCTGTAAAGTCTCATGTTCAACTTTCCCAAATCATTTGAGAATCTAAATTTTCTATTGAGGCCCGAGAGAAGAAGGGTTATAAATGCTGACAGAAAAAGGAGCTCATGCTAACATGTGTCAGGCACCATCATGGCACTTGCTCATGCTGCTGCCTTTCATTTTTATAAAAAAAAAAAAAAAAAAAAAAAAGGATGGTTTGCAAAAAAATTAAAATGCTCCTGATTGTAGTAAAACTACTTTCATCATTTTCTTTCTGAACAGGAGAGTCAATTTGTAGGTAGCAACTGCATCTCCACTAAGGATCAGGAATCCAGAGCCTGTATTTGCACTGGAATATCATCCTCATCCCAAATGAGTATTTCACTTAAAGAAAATAGAAAACAGCCTTTGTCTATTCGAGAAGGCAGAGGTGTTTAGTGCTGTCAGCATTCACAGCCCCCACTCCACAAACTGCAGTGCAGTAGACTTTGAAGAGAGAAAATATAGCCCAAAGGAGCATGATGCTACTCAAGGCAGCATTTTTCTCTAGCAGATTTGATAAGCTATTTTTGGCTTCTCTTCCTTGCAGGCCCCCAGGTTGAAAATATGCAAAACTTGCCCAGTACAAATGGCTAAATAGTGCATATTCAATCACACATCTCAGTTGAAACTTTTTTTTTTTTTTGCTTTTAACGTTTTTATTAATTTTTTTATGTTAACTGAAACTGAGCAAACTGCACATAGGTACACTCTTTAAAATTAGAGCGAGCAGATGCTGAAAACCTTTTAAAAATGATTAACACAGCATCTGTAATCCTGGGGAAAAGGGTTGTGTTGGTCAGTGCAAAGGAGGGTAATCTCCTCTATTTGGAGCTTAAAACTGTGCAGGGAGAAGTGGGTAAGCTGCCTTGCCCAAATTAGAAATGGGTAAACTCCATGTACATGTAAAAGTTGACGCTAGTCTTTGGAGCAGTGCTCTGCTCATAAGCAAAGCTGGACTTCTCAAAAGCAGACAGCTGAATCTTTAAGGTCTCTTCCGAGAGAGGCTTTTTAAAGGTACCCAGTGACCTTGATTTTAGTATGTATGAGAAATACATAATGACCTGAGTATCCTAAATGCAGACTTTGGAGTCTTGTGTTTGGAGATGATCTGTTTTTGAGAAATCCTTACCAGCACAGGCACAGCATCCAAACAGGCATGCTCGCAGAACACACTTTTGACAACACAGTAACCAATTTCTGTCACTAAGAACAGGAATGTTTAATATGTAAGTAGAGAAATCACTAATTCTTGCAATACCTGTGTTAACAGCAAAAAGCATTAACAACTCCATGGTGCCATTTTAGATGAGGAAACCACTTCTGTACTTACCTATTGGTCATTTTTCTAAAGCTCTGATTATCATCTATTTCTTGCAGTAAAATATAGTTGAGTACATTTAACATATCCTCTGCAAGTGTCACACTTATATCTGCAATATTTGCTATATCAGAAATTTTATTTTCAATGATTTCAATTTCTTCTATATCCAGTTTTGCATTTGGCAAGAGATATAAAATATGCTGTACAACATCTTCTGCATTCTCTGAAAAAAAAAATTAAATAAAAAAGCAAAAAACCCCATGATTTATGTGACATAGGTACATGTCTAGCTATACAGCTACAGCTCTCTAAGAGCAATGAGATGGAGTTTGCTTCTCTTTCTACAAGGTCATAATAATTTTTATCTATTACAAAATTATTACTTAAGGGAAAAAAAAAAAACAGTAAGCAAGCCCTCAACAAGTCGATGAAAATTGCAAAGAAAAAAAAAAAAACAAAGCAAAATTTGGATATCTCCATTTGTATTTTAATGGAAACTATATTATTTTGTTCCTTAAGACTGTTAACACCTGCCTTTGTGTTATGAAGATTATCTCTGAATCCTTACTCAATTTTAACTTTGATCATTTCCAGAGGCATTCGTATAAATACTGCAGTGTTCAAAATTACACAAGCCCCTTCCCTGCCTCCCGCCTCCCCGCAAATGTTGTTTAATGGGTTCACCAGCAAAAGCAATTTATGAATATTATAGTTTGAAATTTTGGTATATGCCATTCACCATCTCAAGATCCTTCTATGAGTTCTTCATAGAACAACATTTTTACACGGTGGGAGTCAAAGAAATTGTACATAAATGCTCATATCATTTAATTGTTTATTATAAACACTATTGCTGAGTAGGTAGGTCAAGAGCAATACAGATTTTATTTACCATTTCAACACCTAGCATAGTTTTAAAAAAAGAGATAAGTCGGGTGTTAACTGACGTCTTATAAGTTACATGAATCAGTGCACGAACTTCTAAATTACCTATAATAATTTGTGCTTCATTGTACAAGATCTACAGACCAAGAATTATTTTGATTTGGCAACAGACAAACCACAGGCAAAAAAGTCACATTATTCATCAGTTAATCATTTAGTTCTAAATTTGAGTGTAGGATTTAAAACACTAAGTTTTCAAAATGTTAGAGAATTCCGAATTGTAAAATTCACTTATATTGAAAACATTTCAGATGACCAAGTGAGTAGGACGCAGATGCACATTATCTAAGCATAACTAATTTTACTTTGATTCATATTCACTGTATTGCTGAAGTTTCCGGTACCTTACCATCTGTTATGATGACATCCTGAAGATCTAAAATATTATTTGGAAGTTCTTCCAGTAATTTACATTCAGTCAGGTTTGGCTTTTTCCAAAAAGCTTGTTCAAGGTCTACATCAATTGCACTGAAGCGAAAACACAGGTAGTTTGTTACATTGACATATCTAAATACCTAAAATATCTATGTTAAAAAGAAATCTATTTATTGTTGTTCCCCGCATTTCACATATAAATAGCTAAAAATTCAGCTAATTAGCCCAATTTTGAAAATTGACTTGCAAGTCAGATCTGACATAGCAGATGCTACAGTGTATTTGCTTCCCCTCTCTTCCTGAGCAGGAAACCAGCTTCCTAAATAACTTAGCTTGCACTGTTTCAGGGAATGGGAATGATGCAATGTCCCCTTTTGCTGCAGCCCATGCAGAATCCAAAAGGAGATGATCTCTCAACTCACCAGCTCCTTACAGCAGATTGCAGAGGGTTTTTGCTGCAGCTGACCTCAGCTTTGCTAGCTGGATTTGTCAGTGGCCAGGAATAATTGCCCTTGTATGCTGTTTGAGAGAAGCTTTCTGGGCAATCCTTCAGATCTGAGAACAAGATATACAAAACATAAAATGTAAACAAATGTTTTTTAAAGATTTAATAGGCAAATTGGAGACTTTCCTGAAATCAGGGAGCCAGCTATGTTCTGAATAGCCCTTGCAGCTGTAATCTGTACCTCTTTTGCAGGCTGGTTAGGAGTATCTCACAAGTTTACTGGCTGGAAGATAATATTTTGCCTAACTACTTTGCCTGCTATTTACCAGTTTACCATTTGTTTGATGAGGCCAGCTTTCGGGAAAAGTGCTGTTTTTGCAGCAACACAAACTGTACTTAATGACTGCAGATCTGGTTAGCTGCTCTAATCTATCTGAACATCCTCTCAGACTGCCCTTCATTATCCAGCCAATGGTCTTTTCCCCCAGGCTTGGTGTTTTGTTCTCTGTAGCTGATCTCCAAATCTTAGACACTTGTTTTCTAACCCTTATCTCTCCACAAAGTTTCAGTTTGATAAAATAATAGCAGCCAGAGTTACAAAGCCTGTAATTTCCAATGATATTTTAAGCAATATTACCTATTGGCTTGACAGCCACATTTTCAGGTTTCACATATAATAACAGTCCTTCTTCATAAGTGTCATTCAATAGCTCTTTTATCTTCAGACTCTGCTGTTCTTGCGTTTCAAGTGATGTGGCCTTTATAATGGCCTTGCAGACATAGCTAGAAGTATAATACACACATAAACAAAAACACAGTACAAGTAACATTTTGAATGACTACAGAATTAAGGCCTAGTTTAAGTAGCACGATCCTACAGCAAATGTCACCTCTTACATGTGCTAGCACTTTACTACTGGAAGCACTTAACGGGAATACAAGTACAAAAGTTTATTTGCAGTTTCATGGCAAATGCTTCAAGAGGTTTCCTAATCATGTCATTTTGGCAGAGGAATACCTTTGGCCCAAGTAAGCCTTTTTTTCAACCACATTTTGGATTTTGGAGTGAGCTATTCATAAAATTATGATGTACTTAGAGTACCTCAGAAAAGTGGCAGGCTCCAGGCTCTCTGGAAAATAGAGATTTAACTAACTGCCATTCAGCGTCTCCACTGGTATCTCTCTTTGAGTGGCTTTAGACATGTCAGACAGAACAAATATAAACCTTCTCTCAGTTTTGGACAGGTCACCTTAATTGACCTCTAATTTAAGTGAGGATTGCTATAAGCAGCTTTCTTGGAACCACTGGAAACATCCCAGTCCTCTACCCCTCATGTTTTTACATAGTTATTCCCCACTCGGTATGGCTTTGGGGTGAAGCATTTGCATCCCTTGGAAGGTGATGGGAACCCACCTCCCCTTCCTTTCCTGGTTCAGGGGATTGCATGGTCAGAGGTGTAAGGATTTTCTTCAGAAGAGGGGCAGGATTTGGCCTGGCAGACTGCTTGTCCAGCAACACTCTATCCTGTTCTGGCTCCAGTGAAGGAGATTCCTCATAGCCAGCTCTTACAGTGCAGCACAAAACCTCATGGCTGGTCATGGAAGCACTTTGAGGCTCCCAAGAGATGGACTACAAATAGGAAATCTCAGATATTCAAATAAGTTTTGTTGAGTGTGGCATTTCTGTGGGTCTGATTCCACATGTGCTTTTCTATTAGAAGGCCCCCAAATTACCCTAAAATAGAAACAATCAAGGATGGCTGTAATCCCTGCTCAGCTGCTTTATGAGTAGACTGCAAGCAGAGAATTCGATATGAACTGTGAAAAAATAGTTCATGATCATGGATCCTACCTTTGTGACTGCTGCTCTTTCTTCATCTTCAGTTCACATTATAGGATACAAAAAGTTAGAAGCTAGTTAGAATCAAATGTCTCAAAGGTAACTGGCTTTTAAGGAGAGCAACAATTAAAGCTCAATATGCTATTGAGCAAAATACAGCTTATTGCTTTAAATGGTATTCGGACTTGACTACCTAGAGTAACCTTTGTTTTATGGTACTTCCAGAGGTAAATTAAGTCAAGATAAAACAATATATTGATATTGAGTCACACAGACCGCAGAGTAGAGCTAACGTTGCTCAGTGAATATGTTCACCAGCATACTCTGCCCAAGTGGACTTCTTGCAAATCGTGCCTGGCACATCTGACATTCCTCCGTCTTACATGGAACATTTCAGCATCTATTCAGACACAGTGACTCTCCAGTTACTTGCATGAGGCTAGACCAAAGGTCAATATTTAATAGTGTCTACAGAGCAGAGCAACATCAGCATTAAGCCCACCTCATGGCATGGAGCAGATTAAGGGATGGAAGCACATCCAGGCAGACCTCTACTTTCCCACATAAGTGAGTGCTCTAACCAAAATTTTTTTTTGGTTACAGCTACAAGCAGTATTTTGCTGATCTCTTCTCTCTTTTCTTTAGTCAAGTATCTTAAAAATAACCACTTTTCAGTCAGGTAGAATATGGCACATCCAATGAAAAATGCATTTTGTTTTTCTATTTTAAGGAGAAACCCTCCCACCACTACCTCAGAATATCCTTGTTCAGTCTGACAGACACCAAAGGTCAGCCGAGGGACTGTTGTGAGGAGGGACGCCTTCCCTTGTGTGGGCACAGGCTTTCCAATTTAAGTACCAAACTGAAAAAATCAGCAGCTTGCACAGTTTCGTTCATGAAGCACTTGGAGCTGAGGGGCCTCTGCCAGCCCTGGGCTTTGGCATGCCACTAATAGAGCAACCCTTGACAGCTGAGCTGCCCCATACCCTGGTCTTCTGCCTGTGCCTCCAAGCAATGGATCTGGAGAATGCGATTACAGACCTGTTTTTTCCAGGCCCTCTGTGTCGGGACACAGAGCCCTTGCTTTCAAATGAAAGCCAAAAGCCAGGTGCATGATATCCAAAGGACTCTCCAGACACTTTGCATCCATTTATGAGTTAATTTGGTATGAGAACCAGCCTTTCTCCACAAATTACCAGAACAGCCAGTCTATATGGCTACAGACAAACTTGGTTTCATTCCTTATAAGATGACTCAAAACTGCTCCATCTCAGAGTTCCTGTCCTTGCAGCATGCATCCACTACACCCTCTATTCAAAGATATGAAAAAAAAAAGTTTTAAAAATAAAACATTATAAATTACATACAAGAGCCCTCTTACGGCTAGTCCTTGGTGGAGAATTACCCCTGCAAGAAAAAGAGAATAGGCCATAATGGGGCAGACCTTGCAACAGAGATGTCATTTTGAATTCAGCACATAAATATTTACACAAATCTCCAAAAACACGTGCTGTAACAGATCTGAGGATCCATGACAGCAGGGTTACAACCCCTATCCTCCTCCGCTCGCCACAGGACCATGGTATCTCTGACAAAGTCCAGCAGAGTCAGGATAGATGCAAAGTAACATATTCCAAGTGCACTCCATCTCTCTACAACATCTTACATTAAAAGATCAGTCATTCAAAATAAAAAACTGCATCAGTGTATGAATTGTCTGCATGATGTTTCCTTTCTTCAGGTGAATTACACTTCCTCACACTTTAAAACAAATGTTTCATCTGTTAACTTCTTGGATATATTTCATCATTATAATTTCTATATGGGGGCTGAAGATTCAGGAGTGAATCCATTTTTAGCTGATATTTATTCCCCATTCTACTCCTTTTCTTAAAGTCTTCAGAATCTGATTCACTTCATGGAAATAGTACAACATTTTATTGCATTGTTGTCATTGGTAAAGCAAGCAGTAACTAGGGAAGACAGAGAAGAGAGTAGGAAGTAAAAATAGGCAAAAAATACAGCTGTCTCAAAGACTGTAAAAGTGGCATTTTTATCAGTTTAATAATTGCTAAATATCTCTCTCAGATCAGATACCTAGGTAAGTGGGTTTGGCTGAAAGGTTCAACCTAAGAGTTTTGTGCAAAATATGATTGGTTTGGGAAAGGAATTTAGGACTATAATATCCTTTCCTTAGTTACTGTTACGAGCCGATGTTCACTTACTTAGATAAACCAGGCAGCCCTCAATGATCACTGATCTTCACTCTGTGAGTGCACGTGACCCCTAACTTCCTCTGCATTCACGTGCAAGGGTTGAACTAGGTGTTTAGCAGTATTAGGGTGAATGCTGCAGGCACCACTGCTCTGCACTACTTCCCCTCTCCTGCAAGCAACAACTGATGCACTTTCTGAATTATCAGGCTGGCATATCAGAATATATCCACCCATGTGGCTCCCTGCTCACACATCCACAGAAGTGGTGAAGGTTTTCATCTTCATCAACCTGAACTTTTCTACAAAAAACAAATTCTAGGGGCAGAGATGAGCGCACAATTTGGCACCAGGTATTTGCCTTATATTAGTCAGGTTACATATTTTCCAAGTGAAATGAACCCAAGAGATGCTCCAAATGATCGCATTTGTATAGATGTAGGGGTTTGGCTTGCACCGTTGCCACTGGACTGGTCATTTGCAAAATGAGGATATAGAACCTGACTGCAACTTCTGTGTTCAGGTAATAGCACAATACTGCCAGAGGCTTACCTGATTTTAAAATCTGTCACAACAAATTCATCTCCCGAAAATATGACGCTAAACTGGAAAGAAAATAGTAACATTTTTATTAACTTGGTGTGTTAATATGTTAACAAAAGCTGCTTATAAATCTGAAATTGTCATCAAAATTCTAAATTCCAGTGAAAAAGGCTAGAAATATTTGTAGGAGTCTACACTTTCTCCTTCTTTATGAATTAATTTTATCTTCATAAAAGTGTGCTGGATAACATAAGTATGAAATGCCATGGTATTACTACATGGTCACCTATTTCTGTGTTGTCCTATAAGTCTGCATTTTATGCCAGTTGTCCTCATCATCTGATCCTTTTCAGAAATAAATACAGATGGCAAAAGAAACTCACCCAGCTTTTAAGAAGTCTCCTTGCATCATAGTAATCAAGGGTTCCCTCAGTTCCATAGAAAAGGGAAAAGTTCATGTCGACATTATAGAAGCTAACTGTAGTAAGAGAACACACAGGAGACGCATCCCGTAGCTTGCACAGGAGATTTACTTGCATCCCTTCCCATCTTCTTACCCCTCAGGTTGGCCACAGTTGTGTTTCCCATTCCCGTATCCACTTGGGGCTCTTTGGGCAACCCCACACTTCGAACCTCCCAAGAACATGGTCAAATCATCACAGCTTAACAAGCCAAGGTGCATCAGCTAAACTATGGTTAAGAGTTGTGGGTGCATTGACTTGGATTCTCCTGTGTGCTAGGAATGCATAGGGACAGCTAGCAGGACTGGGGACAACAAGAGCTTGCTAGGCAGTGATAGCTTAAGCACGGGGCTGAGCCTTAAGCTTGCCTGCGTATGGCATCAACCAGTGCCAGTGATGATCGTGTCAGTACTTAAAGCAGTCTCCTCCAGAAAGGCACTTACGTGGAATGGTAACATTGGCGTTGCTCGTCGGAGCCATCGTTGACAAGGCCTCACTTGACCCTGCTGGAAGGAATATTAATAGGACTGAAAATCAACAGTGGCAAAACGTGTGAACAAGATATAGTTGACATGAGCAAGATAGTCCTTCAGCAAAGGTCACTAACAAGGAACAGCTCTTGTTCCAAGGACTTCTGCAAAGTGAGGGCAAAGTGGGGGAATATGTCTGTACATGGGGTTTACAGATTTCTCCAGAGGTAACTAGTGCCTAGCAAGGGAGAAATGGGATTTGCAGAATTTAGGTCATAGTGAAGATCACAGACAACATTGTCTTTTCATGTTGTTTATGGTAAGGAGCTGTTATCTATCTGATCCCTTCTTGCTTGTACAATCTGTGCTAGCATTCCGGAAAAGACACTTGCCAGACACATAATGTTAACGTGTTATCAGGCAGCAATGGCTGTAAAATGCACATTGATATCCACGGTCTTTGGTTTAATGATAACCTCGCATAAGGACTTCCCATTATAAAGGCCCAGCCATCCTTCCTGTCATTTTCCAAGGAAAGAATTCTGAGAATTAGTTCTTAGCTAATTTTCCTTGAAATGAATCACCTTGTCAAGCCAGATATGATTTTTGCATTTCACATGCGACCTGCCACATCATCAGGCAGCCGGGGACAAAATGGGTGATGTTTGCTCCCAAGTACTGTAGAAAACTGCAATGAACCGAATCACTGTGTAATATTACAGGCCTCAGCAATGAAAGAGCACGATCACAACATTTTGCTCTTGAAGTGCAGTTTCCTTACGACGCTGGTAATTTATGTTTCACTTCATTCACATGAATGGCAGAGACTTGGCAATCTAGCTCTACTAAAAGAAATAAATTTAACATAGAAAATGTATGCGAAAAAAAGCGTTTTCCACAAAGCCAAATGCCTGTGAATAAGGAGTGTAGTCAAATAAGCAGGGCATTCTTATACTTCATAAACCCTGTTCTTCTCTACTTTAGTTCAGAGGAATCACCCATGCTCAAAATATAATTGCCCATCTCTGACCCATTCAAATCAATGGCAGCACATCTATAGGCAAGGACAGAAACAGGATCTGTTAACAATTTGAAGCAATAGTCTCCTATTTTTATCCTAAATTGCTTCAGATTACTTTGTGAAGCAGAAAGGACACCTGAAGTCAAAAGACCCTTCTGAACAGGCACATTATGATACACAATCTTTCTGCTTCCTGGATGAACAGGCAATTTTACCAACTACATTAAGTCATGGGCTGTGCACTCAGCATAGCGCTGAACTGGAGCTATTTTCAAGTTCTTACTTTGTGAAGAAGTAAGTGAACAAGAAGGCTCTTGAACTCGACTGCCAAGTTGGGTCTCCAGTGTTGGCTGTTGCAGACCAAGCTCAGGCCTTTCAGCCTGGTTCCTCAATCTCCTCACACTCCTCTTTCCTGGCGCCTTTTGCTTCCCAGGTAGCACTGAACCGTTGCAAGTAAGAGGACTGATTCACCCTGCTTCACTTTTCCACTAAAATGGAGCAGCTCCAGGAACAAGCTGTCACATTGCCGTTTCCAATGAGTTGCCTGCAACAGGCCAGAAACCTGACCTGACATAGTGGTTATTTGCTGATTCTTTATTTGGAAATGAGCCGCAGGCTGGAATCATCTAGCTGCAAGACAGACCCAGACGCTCAGCCTCCCTGATAACCACTAACACTGTTTGACACACACATGGATATAATATGCAGAAGCCAGGGATCCAGAAATGCCCACCAAATTAAAAACAAAGCCTTAGAGATAGAGGAAACAGTCCCACCAAACACCACAATAGATGAAGCTATTGGGCTGTGCTTCTTCCTCCAGCACCCAAGAAAGCCAAACCCTCTGCTTCTTCATGACGCACATCTCTCCCCTAGTGCCAGGGGGAACATGACATTTCTGCAGCCTAATCTTCTAGGGGGGACCCATATGTTTTTCAGCATTACCAGCAGCTGATAATACAAATAAGTACTCCCTAGTTTCAGGCTGATAGAAACCATGGAAGAAAATGAATGTTTCATTGTTAAGCTTCTTCTATGAAATCTCATAGCGATAAGCCAAATTCTGCTGTTACCTTCACCTGTGTAAATCCAGAGTAATTCCACTGGTTTTACTACTAATGATGCCCAAACTGGATTTTATGTGGAATTTTACCTTGAGTCTGTAATAGTAACCACAGATAGTGGTAATCAACCCTTTCACAGTCTTTAAAATAGCCAATATTTTCAAACTTCAGTAGTGATTTTTCATTGCAAGACCCTTCTCTAAACAGTGATAGTTCGATCCAAGAGCCTAGCACTTATTTTGTAACAAGTTGCCAGTGGATTCTGCAGCTCACTGCATCCATACAAGGTTCCTACACGGATCTAGGGATGCAGGGTCAAACAGGAGATAGGCAACAGCAGGCACCTATAAGTCATAAGCCAGACCATTTGTAAGTCAAGGGTTTAACTTGCTCTCTTTGTTGTCAGTGCTGCAGATTTTCTCCAAATAGGAGTCTGCAGAGCACTGGGTGATTTTGGGCTCTGTTCTGTCCTTGTTAACAGTGTAATCTTTCAAAAAGTACTGCCTTGGGGGTGATGCATGATATCACCCAGTGTGAATCAGAAAAAACTGCTAGAAAAAAAAAATAAAGAAATGGACAACAAAAGCTAACCCTATTCTAATTAGGAATGTAACTCACAATGCAGGTTTTTAATCTCCTGACAAATCAAGCATAATTACAGCTTCACAGATTCTAATCTCTTGCTTTCTCTTTCTCATTATCACCTGAAGGAAAAAAAAAATAAACCTGTTTATTCTCACATGTCAAGGATCATTACCAGCAAGCAGGTGTGGGGCTAGCCACCTGCATCCTGTTATTTCATTTGCTTTAATTAACATGCATGTATTTCCATTCAAGAAATGTGGGCTAAAGAGTGATGACAGATGAGATCTGAAGCTCGAAAAACACCATACCACTGACATTCTAAAAGGCCTGATCGTGGGGCTTGATAAGATAATTTAATACATGGTTTATTTGGCATTCTGCAAGTATGCACGATTTTCAATAGAAGAACAGGAGAAGTTAGACCAACTAATAGCAGAATTGCAATAAACATACTTTATTTCTTTAATAGTCATCTCCAGATATTTTGTTTCCTCTCCCAGATTGTTTAAAATTAAGAAGAAAATCAGAGATCAGTGTGTGGGCAAGATGAGAGGAGGAGAAGATGAAACTGTGACTCACTCAGAGGATAAGAACAAACACTTTTACACGTTTAGCAAAAGCCCAGTTAAACTGGAAAAGTAAGAGATCACCTTCAAGAACTCCAAGGAAAAAGCAAAACAGTAACATTACGCGTCCTATCAAGCATAGTCAGTACAATTGCTATCTTAATGACTCATAAAAAGCCAACACACCTTTTTAAAGCTGCTTCCTGCTATATTCATATGGAAAATCTCCCTCACGGTACATAAATGAGCACTGGCTTTTCAAAATCAGCACACAATTTCCAAAATACAGTGCTGCACAGTTTCCCTGCACAGTCCCTTGAACTCCCTACTGCTAGGGTGAAACAAGCACTGCAAACTGAAGCAGTGTCCACCTATGTAAACATATATAAATTAGAAAAATTATTAAAAAAACACAACAGCTTGAAGCCAGTAATAGGGCATAAATGGCAACTTCAGTTACATCATTAGCATTAAAATAGCCCTGCAACATGACATTTCTTTGTGTAGCAATACTCCTGCACAATTATTTTCATGCATATGCTTCAGACATTTGCACTAAGTGTCTATGAGGGCACGTGCACAATGAATGTAAACGCATGCCAGTACAGCTGCCCCTATTTAAGCAACAGGGCCAACACACCACTCAGATTCATACCATTCACTCCTATCTGCATTTATTTGCTGGTCTCTATCTCCATGTGCAATATCCAGCTCATAAATGTCATTTAATTAAAGTAGGCAGGAGATCTCTAGTGGAAGGAAAGGTCTTGCCAAGATAGGACACGTGACAGGTTCTCAAACATTATTAAGTTTTATGAGCACGCCTGTAACCAGGACTGCACAGCCCTCACCCTGCTCACAATCCTTGGGAAAAATCAGAGTCCACAACCCTTGCCCCAGCACGGAACAGCCCATCCTGTGCACCAGGAGCACAATCTGGCATGATGCGCGGAGGCAGCCCGTCACTTCTGAGACAAGCTGCTCCCTCCCCTTACCGATAACCTTGAATATTTGGGCCAACATTTTCCAAACTGAATGCCCAATTCAGGCTGTATTGGAGAATTGCTAACTAGAGCAAGTCACCTCTTCTGAGGACCATTTCAGAGGGGAAAAAAATGCACTGTCCACATTAAAAGCTTCTCTAATGTCCTTTATTATTTTTTTTTTAAACAGATCTGGCTTTTGCACACTTCTGAAGTGATGCTTTGGAGTCAATGATTTGATTTGTCTCCCTAAAAATCTCAAATTCATCCAAGTTATCATTGCTGGAAAAAAAAAAAAAAATCAGAGTTCAAGAATACTACGTGAAGTTTTGATTTTAGGTGCTCCTCTCCTGGAAATGGGAACATCTGTGAACACGTCCGAGCTCCTCCCTGCCAGACACTTTTCCCACCACGTGAACCAGCCTGAGGGCAGTGGCTGCCGCAATGTTAATTGCCAAAGGGAAATGAACGTCAATCACGATGACCTTTTCCAGTCTGGGATATGCGAGGGGGAAGTATCCTGGGCAGTGCAGGAACCGCTCAGCCCGTGTAACTGCAACGGAGCGAGGAGACAAGGGACAAATGGGCCAGCAGTGACACTAGAACTGCCAGTAGTGCCCACGGTCTTTGTAGCAGAGCGAGGGGGAGGATATGCAAGAGATGGGAAATCCCTCGGAGCAAATGATTTGGAAGCAACTGTTTATTTCTCGTTACTTATTTCCTTGGGCCCTGTTTCGGTGCAACCAAGGCAGCAGGACGTATGGAAGGGCCCTGCAGACTGGGCTGAGCTCAGCAGGGCTCCTGGCCAGGAGGCGCTTCCTGACAGAGCTGCAGCCAGCGGGCAGCTCCTTGGAACCCCAAAAGGGACACCAAAAATTACACCTGATCGTGCCTCTGCTTTGCCTGAGGAAGACGGGGCAGCAGCACCCCATCTGCCTACAGCAGAACAGCAAAGGCTCATTCCCTATCATTGGGAAGCCCCTAGATACCACAGTGTGTCATTAATAGTAATGAAATCACAATGTTGGTCCTCGGAGCAGAGTCCGGGTGCTGTGTAGCGTGCACAGGCTGAGCGTAAGTGAGAAGGCAGCACTGGGCCCTGGCGGCCTCATCCATGCAGGGCCCAGCCCAGACCGTGATTACTTTCATTTAACTCTAATGGCAGCAGTTAAATGCTGTTCAACACATTGGAAAAGGAGCTTAACCCTCTACATAGGTGGCCTAACACTGAGGGAGGTCATCTCCCAGCAGGAAGGCTTATCCATATCCTCCAGGGCAGGCTTATCCCAGGAGGCCAAGGATTTTGGTGGTCATGGGGACTGCTGGCGCCCGGCTCTGCCAGCCTTCCCCATCCCCATCCCCTACAGCTGCCTCGAGAAGACCCTGACCAGGCCAAACCAGCAACACGGGCGTGTGGTGACACCCCTGAGACTCTGGGAGCAGCGGAGCATCCCCCATTTCCAACCGCGCAGTTCCCAGAGGGACAGAGGGCCCGAGGGGAGGAAGCGTCGCACTCACCACAGCGCAGGCGCTGGTCGGCCACTGGAACGATGCTGCTGAAGTCCCAGAACTCCTCCTTCCAGCTAACGGCGGTGCCCGAGGCGCACGCCAGCAGCTCCTCCTGCCGCAGGACGCGGTCCCACAGCTGGAAGTAGTACAAGCTGCCGATGAAGCTGTTGCTGACCCGCACGATGAGGCCGTCTTGGTTCTTGTGCAGGTGCCCCAGCACGAGGCTCCCGCCGGGCTTGAGGCACTCGGGGTGCTCGACGGTCTCGTTATGCACCAGGTGGCCGTCGCAGTAGACCCACAGCCGCCGCGTCCTGCCGTCCCAGAGGCAGCACACGCTGTACCACACAAAAACACCCAGATCGATCTCTATGTCCCTCTTGGTCCCGAAAAGGTACAGTCTCAGCTGCTTGTTTTCCCCAGAGAGCCCCAGCTCTATGGCATCTATGGATGTGGAAGAGGTGTTGGTGTCGTAGGAAAATGCCGCCCAGGAGCTTATGTTGGCCGTCCGGTTCAGATCGATGCACACAGTGAACTGACAGAGCGGAGGGATGCTGTGGTTGGCCAGAGACACATACTTATCAGTCCTTCCCAGTAAATCCAGTTTTTCTCCTTGCAGATTATGTGTTTCTGTAAGAAAAAAAACAATTAAAAAATGGAAAGGGAATGAACAAGAGAAATAAAGTGTCACTTTTCAAAGAGAAAGCTGCAATATGACCTCATTCAAGTACTTCTGTATCATGGTAATTGCTGTGAATAACTAAGATACAGCTATCATGAGAGAGCAGCTTATTTTTCAGATCATTCTTCTCAATAATATCACAAGATGATTATAAAAAAATTCTGAATGAACAAGAGAAATAAAGTGTCACTTTTCAAAGAGAAAGCTGCAATATGACCTCATTCAAGTACTTCTGTATCATGGTAATTGCTGTGAATAACTAAGATACAGCTATCATGAGAGAGCAGCTTATTTTTCACATCATTCTTCTCAATAATATCACAAGATGATTATAAAAAAATTCTTCTATTTCTGTCTCCTGTTGCCTTTGGAGTTTTTAGCGCAGAGGCCTCCTACACTCCTCTGAAGGGCCAGATAAGTTTCTTTGTGCAAAGGAAAACTTGACGGCCTGCAGACTTCCAAACGGGAAACCTCACGGAATTCAGGCCCGGAGTCCACAGGGCTCCACACCACTACAGGGATCGCTGCGAGCTCTGGGTTCAGCCCATGAGAGAGAGCCATTTGCAGCCTTGGCTCCTGGGTGACACATCACTCCACCCTACCTTCAGCGTATATAGGTCAAGGTTTTCTTGATAACAAGTATCACAAGCACTGTCTCTTTCTCTAGAGCATTTTTTTAGGCTTTTTTGATATATTCTCTGTGTATTTTTCCCTCACACATTTTTTTCTGGCAGGGGCCAGAACCTCCCTGAAAAACACCACCGCGTTCCCTCACCAGGCACAGATCTCTATGCCCAAAGCCACCGAAGGGAGCCAGTCCATGGGCAACGTGTCCTGCCAGCAACACAGCCGCTATCTTCTGCCTCCCAAGAGAAGGCAGGAGCCAAGTTTTCCTGCTCGCTGCATGTGCCCCTTGCAAAATGTTTCCCNCTGCCAGCAGCACAGCCGCTATCTTCTGTCTCCTTGTGTCTCCCAAGAGAAGGCAGGAGCCAAGTTTTCCTGCTCGCTCCATGTGCCCCTTGCAAAATGTTTCCCTCTGGGGCAGGTGGCTGCACATGCCCTATCAGGAGGGTGATATTTAGTCAGACTTGGAGTGTAACCCGGGCTGCTCTTGCACAGGAGATTTGCATTTTTAAACTTTCCATTCAGGTCACATGTTTGCATGTGCTCCTCTAATTTAGGATGTATTTCCTCTAGATAAGGACTGCCATTATGTTGAGCACTTTATAAACTGTATCTTGGGGCTGTTTTTACAGCATTTTCCTCAAATGAAGCTAGTTATTCCAAAACCTGACTGCCAGCCATGTAATTCAGATATAAATCCCTCAAGTCCGGCCTGACCTATATATCTCCCGTGACTATTTGCACTTCTGATAAAGGTTATGCATGTCATGGACTGCAAAACTATGAGACATCCAATTCTCTGTAGGTCTTTAGAAGTGATATATAGCTGTCCTAGTGCAACTTCCTGCTCTCACAGCATAAACAGCATAGAAGGAGAATGTTTTCATTGCCCAGAGTCCATCAGCAGCCAGGGACTCCCACCAGCACCATCCCGGGGTTATTCCTAGGGGAATTACTGTACCTGCAAGAAGGAAAAGGCCAGCAGCAGTCATCAGGATGCAAAGAGCCTTGTCAAAAGAGTGCTGCTGTGGGCCCCACATGAACCTCTTCATTCTTTAGGCATGTTCTTGAAAAGAAAAGAGAGAGAGATGATGCCAATCACCTGTTTGCCACACACTCACCTGAAAAAAATAAACTGATTATTTGCTGGGGGAGGAATGGCTGCCGTCCATTGACTTTGGAAAAAATGAGGGAGAGATTTGTGAAATGGCATTCACAGTAGAGGAACCCAGGAGTCTTCGCTCTCTGTTTCCTTGAGTTGTATTACTAGATCACCAGTCTCTACAGAGGTAAAACATACACAGTCTTTTTGAGGGCTTTTTGGCATTGTCTGTGAAAGAGATGAGGTTTATCCGATCATACTGTGTACGTTGACCTGTCACCAAACTTCAAACCTGTTAGCAAATTTCAACCAACTTTGGCAAAGGAGCCAATGTCTGAAGTGAGAGAAAACCCTGCAAGAGGCACAAGGAGAAGCTGCCTCAGTCCCACAGTTCACAGGCAAACAAAATACTTTTTCTCACTGTTGGGCTCTCTCTACATACAAACTTTCATCTCTTTAATTAAGCCCTGGGGCTATGCATTTAATTGGAAAACAGATAGTTTTGGTGTATAAATATATACATTTAACACTTAAAGCAAAAACTGAATATACTTCCCTAACTTGGAAGAAGTTCATCCAGTTTTGTGCTTCACTTTTACGGAATTACTTTTGAAGATGACTGTGGTTAAACACAAGTGAGATGTTCAACAGCCTAGATTCCCAAGAGTCCAGGACTTAGTCCTGATATCCTGCACACTTCCCTGCGGTGGCTTTCACTACTCACTTCACTGGGAATCACATATATGGGCACATCTGGGTGTAGGACCACACCAAATTAATTCTTCAGTTAATAACAATGAATTTAGAATGACAGCATGGGATAGACGAGAGCCTCAAACTGTTTAAGGTGGCCAAGCTCTTTCCGTGGGGCCACCCAGCTTCACACCTAACTCAGCCTTTGCCTGGGACTCTCCAGTAAAGGTTGTTACAGTCTTAGCAGTGGCAAGATGGAAATTGTCCCTTTGTGTCCAGGCATACAAAATAAATGTTACAAAAGTATAAGAGCTATAGAGCTATATAAGAGCTAATAGAGACTTTCTCATTTCCTTTCAAAACTGCACTTCACAAGCTTCATTAAAAACTTCAGAAACTTCACCCAATTTCCATTTGCTGTCTTACTTAAATAGGAATTCTATGCATTTCAGGTGATTCCTACCTACTTCTAAAAATACTATAGTCACTAAAAGGTGCTGCTCAAAAACTCACCTCCCTGGGTAGCACAGAAGTCGAGGCAGGTTTTTGCTACGTGCTCCACACAGTTCCTTCTGTCAGATGGTAAAACACCTGGAGATGAAGAGAAAATCGGGTGGGATGTTGTGATGTTTTTAGTGGGACAGGTAATGAGCAGGGGATTTCCATTCTGAGGTCTCCCTCCTCAGCTATTGGAAAACAACGAATCTCCCCTCCCAGCCTTCTCCTTTATGACTCCTGCAATGATTTGTTGACTTTTGCAATAACATTTAAGAAACAAATCATTATGTTTGCAGCCTGTGGTACGTCATGGGGCTGCATTAAGTTTTATCCAGAGCAAAGTCCAGAACATTTAGCATTATAAAACATAAATTAGAAAGAAACAACTGAACTGCTCTCCTTGTTCCTGTTTCAGAAGTGCAGTAACAAACATTAGTTTTAATTTTTCCACAGCAGCTCTCTAGCCTCTGTTTGTAGCAGATAATTGTATAATGGAGAGATCATCCTGGAGCTTTCTTTCCTCTTGCAACTACATTAATCAATCACTGCCTAGTTCTAAAAATACTAAATACTGCCAGCTGCTGAGAAAGACTTAGTCTATTGAGACCAAGGAGTGAGAGGCACCATGAGGATGGGCCTGGGTGTCTGTCACTTTGGTCATCTGGAGATTAAGTCCTGGATTTTTTAAGTTCTGGAGGAAGGAAATGGTTTGCGCAGGGGCCTGGGGGGTTACGTCTGTCTCCTGCAGGAGGGTGCACAACCCCGAGTGTTTTGGCAGCGGCTCCCAGCAGTCCAGCTCCTTAATTGAATCTGCTTGGGGACACAGGAGAAACTGGAGGGAGCTCGAACCTCACAAGGCTGCCCAGCGCTGCAGATGTCCTGCTCATCAAAACAGACCCACTAGTTTCTAAGCAAGATGGAAAGGATTTTCTCTTCCCCTCTCCTAATAATCTAGTCAACCGTCTGCACCTTTTTCCTGGCCCATCCGTCTGCACCTCTTGGCTATAGGTACCCCCAAGCTCCACACTTTGCCCCATCTGCCCGCCTCAGCCAGGGGGTTGCTCCTGTTCCACCGTGGGCAGAGCATTTTCACCACCGTTTCTAGCAAAGCAGTTTGTTTCTTCAGACCCACAAATTTCAAGAAATTCCCATCTCCTCTTCTGCAGAGAGTCTGTCTCTGGCTTTCTTCAAGCATGGGACCAAACTGGGCTTTGCAAGAGTGAGTGTTTTAAAGTCACCTATTTTTTTGCATCTGTCAAACTACTACTATGGCATCATGGCATGGAAGGAGCTTTTGCTGTGATGCCAGAGCAGTTTTGGAGAATGCCAAGCTGTTCCCTTTCTCTGCTTCCTCTGTCTTCCTCTGTTTTCCTGTCTCTAGTTTAGTTTAGCTTTTTAAAATATCCTGCCTGAATGGTTTATTTATTGACTTTGCTAGGGACTGTTGCAGAGGACCATGAATGCCAAGTGAGGGCACTCTCTTTTAATGCTAATGCAAAATCTGAGTTTTCAGGCTGAAGATTTCTTGGTAAATTGTAGAAGAGGCCGCTGAAGACTCAGCGTACAGCGCAGAAAAAGAAAAAAAAGGTAATTAAAGAGTACAGTGAAATGAAGAGAAAATGGCCATGAGCACAAACACGTTCAGACTCACTGGGGCCTTCAGATAAAAAGGAATTTTGCTTTTCTTTGGATGTGCAAAGATTTTTGCCAGGAGGTTGCTATGGTGACTTTTCAGCTCTTCCAAATGTCTGTGTACTGTAATTACATCTTCAAGTCTGTGAGCTGGGAATCTTTGATTCTTTGGATGAGGAATGTGGGTGGCTGACTCTTCGGGGTGTTTTTCAGCCCGCCATGTTGATTAAAATGCAAAATAAAAAGATTCATATACTGGTGCCTCCCTTAGCAGCTGCTTACCGTGCCTTTTAGACCTTCTGGCCTCATCGGCTGTCACCTTCCCAAGTTGTTTTTAAAGGGTTTTTAACTAAAAGGCTCCCCTTTTAAAATACCTTGGTCCTGCATTCTGCATCAGCTACAGTTATTAGGATATTTAGCTCCCAGTTGGACTGAGTTTTCTTTATACCACTGGACATTGACATTTGATTTCTTAAACTAAAATGTGCATAATGATGGGAAAAGTCTTTTCACACTTCCTCCTCTTTTATTATTTATTTCCATTGTCACTGATTGAACACTGGAAGCACGGAGCCTGTGCAAATATTCTCTGTATTGTCCAGCCAACTGACCTATGCAGTTACTCCCAGTTCCCTTGAGAAAATGTGTCATTTAACAAAAGTTAAAGTAGAAAATCCCTTAAATCAGAATCCTTAAATCAGAAACACTCCGAATTTGTCATTCAGATAAACACAAGAAAATGCTAGCAGAAAGGGGATTTGGTGTTAAGCTTCAACAGTTGTTATTAATGCTGCTTTTCCTCAGAAGAGAAGCATCGGAAGAGACTGTGGTCATGCACGAGGATGGAGACTGCTCCGTGTCCCCGCACTGTCACTCACCCTCCGCCTCCAGCTCCGAGGGCTCCTTCCCCGCAGGTATCTTGCTCACTTCAGCCCCCTTCGCTGATGAGCTGCTCCAGTCAACGCGTAAGAAAAGGGCCCAGCTCCGAGGAGTCAGAGCTCAAGTTCCTCCCAACGCTCATGCGCCGATGGTCACTCCGAGCCCAGCCATCCTCCGCCGCGGCATTCCCAGCGATGGGAATTCCCAGGTACCGAGCGCTACAAACACTTGTTTTGCAGGAAACGTGCGTCTTCCAGCTGGGCGATCGATGACCCTGGCAGCGAAGCCGCAACGCTCATTCCCAGAGCAAAGATCTCTCTCCCCGGGGCCTCAGGACCGCTGGGTTGGGGCCTCAGGGGCTCAGCACCGCGCTGGATGGGGCCTGGGCACAGAGCACTGATCGGAGCGACCTCTGAACACCAACCTTGAACGCGCTGCGCGACTGCAGAAACGCGGGCCGTAAATCACACCCACCGTCATAAACCAGAATCCTCCAGCTCCTATCGCACGGGATCAGGTTAGTTCCCTAAATAAAGTGTGGGGCGGAGGCAGAGAAAGATGAGCAGTGTGTTAAGCTTCTCTTTCAAAAACCTTGAAGGATGTAAATATTTCGAGTGTTTTTTGGAGACAGTTAACAGCTACTCCATACTAAGTGATTTTTCTCTTTTTGTTTTCATTTCAGCGCTAAAATTTTTGGCTAAGTTTCCGAATGCTACAGCAGGTGTTTTAGAGATCTGCACAAAATCCTCGTGAAGTTCTATGAATTCAAGAAACACAACTTTAAAAATACAGCTAAACCTTCAGATTGGTTTGGGTCATTCATTACAGACTCATTTTAGGATAACACACATTTTTGATATTGTCAAGAATCCTAAGCATGTATTTTCAGAAGGAAAATTTTACATTTTCTATGTTCATTATTAACAATATTTTTTTAATTACACTTTATTACACTTTTAAAATCCACTTCGAGGGAACCAAAATAATTTGTTGTAATACACTGGTGTAATACACTTTGTAATACATTTTTTCCCCTTTTTTTTCCCTCCCCCTGGTTATCTTCCTTTGCCAGAAGCAGTGGAATCTTTAATGAAATAACAAACGAGTCCGGGACTAGCAAGTGATGGCTCCTGAGAGGAACCTGCAGTGGGCAAACATTCTGCGCCGTGTTTACCGCAGTTTTCTGTGCCGTCACCTCGCGTTGCCTTTCTGTGGGGCAGAAGCACTGGGTGACCTCCCAGAACACGATGTTCAACCCAGTCACCACCGCTTTTTATTTTCCGCTTGTGCCATGACCCTGCACTGCTGTTTCTGCATGATTCCCTGGGCATGGTCTTATGTGCGCGTGTCGGTGCCTCTCTTCCCTGGGTAAAATCTGCCCCATTTGTTATTCACTTACACGCAGCCCGTTGCTGTGCCCTGGGTAAGGTGCTGGGACAGAAAATGCTGTTTCCACTCAGCATCCACCCTCCAGTGTCATAGCCCCGGAGTGACTGCAGCGGGGAGACTTACAGGAATCACAGTGTCAATCTCAGGACTGACTTTTTTAGTAGTAGGAAAGAGGATAGCGAAAGAAAGCTGGGGTAGCTAAGAGTGGTTGTGATGGTATTTAGAAAGCCTTAGCAACGGAGCTGTAGCAAGACTTGGGTGAAATGAAAAATCACCTGCTCAACCAACCTCTTCAAGCCTGGCTTGCTCCATAACACCGTCCACTAAAGACTCATGGGTTTTTTGAAAGCCCTAGCTCAGATGCTCTGCACGAGCTCATTTGCTGGTGCTCAAAACAGATGAAGACCTCCCAAGCATATCCAGAAGACCCATGGGAGTCCCTCACAGGGACACCTTTGCTCTCATCAAATCTCACCACTCATTAGTGTTCACCACCACGAGGAGCTCAACCATGTCAAGCTGCCCTTGGTGCTGCCAGCTTCGCTTTAGTGGCTGCCCTGCTCTCCCCATGGAAGGGACACACACGCACAGCCTGGTCTTGGGGCTGAACTGAAGGGAACAAGGCTTTTATATATAAATATATATATATATATATATTCTTTTATATATATATGAAAGCTGAATGCGGGCGGACTGAGGTGCACACGAGCTTATGCATCACGGGCTGGCTTGGGACCGCTGGATGTCACTGTTGCCCCATGCAAGTTCTGCGGCTGGGCCTTTCACTGGGCACACGGCAGGTGGCTCTTGCAAAGAAAATGAAGGAGGAAAAGCAGCAGAAAAAGGAGAAGCCAGCTGCTTATTTTGCAACATTTGAATGGAAGAGCAGAATTGCAAGAATCGGGGAGCACATTTTCCTTCGAGCTCGTTGCTGCCCACCGTAATGTCCTGGGGCGACGGCAGCGGGGGATCAGAGCGCAGCCACGCGCTTACGTCCCGAATGCAGCGTGCCAAGGTGACGTGTGCTGGACAGACACATCCGCAGCCGCAGCACGTTAGTATAAACCTGAGATGGAGAAGGCTGCTGAGCGTGGCTCGCTGCGATCCCTCTGCAGAACAGAGCTCTTGATCAGTCCCTGCAGCATCACTCCTCATCTCCACTGCACCTGGACCGTTTTTTAAACATGCTTCTATACCCAGACAAGGGTATGTTACAGGAATAAAAACAGAAAAATGCCCACAACCAGAGTAACTCTCTTGGATAAGTAGTAAAATCTTAGTTTATCTTAGAGTTAATCTTAGAAGACCTCAGTTGCAGGTATCCTGGTGGATACATCTACATCTAGAAGGATTTACCTATAGTTTTGCTCTTCTTGTTATTTCTGAGTAGGCTGGAAACTCGAGGATTTCCTTGTGGTTATGATGATGCCGGCTAAGAATATGAAAGTTCCAGTTTCCCTGTGAGCCACCAAACTTGGGCAGCTCAGGGAGTGCAAAGGCCTTGGAGTCAGAAACAGGCAAACGCAGCAGGAACAAATCTTGCTCCAAAACAGCGCAGTGGACACCTGGCTGCGGGTCCGTGCGAGGGAGCCCATCACGGATAACACGGGCAGTCTCGGAGCGCGGGTAGGATTCCTCCGGAGCCACCGTTTCCAGCTGGGAAGTCGGATCTGCCTGAAGCATGTGAGCTATTCTGCAAGGGAAAGTACAGATGACACACAAACTCAAACAGACAAGTGCCATAGCCAAGATTTTTTCCAAAGCCTGAATTCAATGTGTCATATCACTGCTGCTTTTCTCATTCCTTTGGCTGAGGAATTTCTTAAAGGGATAATGACATTCTCACCAGCGTCTATAAAGGCTCTGGAGCTACATGTAACAGAGCCACGTTCATTTCTCTTGTACGTGGGTATCAATTTCTTCCTCTGCTTACACTATACCAACATTTAGACCTGGTTGTGTGGTCGGGGGCCCAAAATGTAGGGATTTGTCACCGGCCAACATGGATTTTTGGCTTGCCCAGGAGACAGACGTGCCCTGAGGCAAAAGAAGCCCTTCAGCAGCAGTTGTGTAACTCCAACATCCATGCCATTGCCTCCAGTTCTGGATATACTTAAAAGTCTTTTTGCTCCAGAAGCCATTTCTTCCAGGCTCTGTTTATTAAGCACCGCCAGGAGTCTTTTTACTTAGTCTCTTGTTTACCCAGTAGAAATGTATTTTACCCATTTATTCTGGGTGCTGGATGTGAGCAGGAGAACAAGCTTTTGCTTTGTCTCATTTCGGCTGGTTAAGTGCTTGGACCTGGTGAGGAGAGGGGAAAGAGCAGCCACTGTCAGGCTTTGGGGTCTGGACCAACCCCAGAGTCTCCCCATTTCGGTGCTGCAGGAACAGCCTGTGCCTATTTTTCCAACCAAAAGTCCCTCCAGGTTGGGCTGAAAAGCGACATGCCAAGAGAGGAAAGGATGGAGCCCTGTCCCAGGAGGATGGAGAAGGCCAGAGGGGCTGGTTGTTCTTAACAAATAACTTGACAAGTGCCGGATCACCAGCTAAGGGTCCAAACGGGATCCATCCCACTGCCTCCTGTCCTTGACCGTGGGCAACTGCTTTTATCTCTGCTTGCACTTCGCAAACCCCGGGCAATCCTGCGGTCGAGCCAGACGCGGTTATTCTAAGTGCAACCTCATGCCGGTCCCGCTTTGTTGGGAAAACCTCGGTTGGGAATTTCCTAAGCCGTCCCTTTAACTCTTTTAATTCCTCTCTAAACAGGCAACTGCCTGTACTTAGCAACTGTCTGACTCACTTCCTCTGGAGCCATCCCCTGCGCTCACTGCGCTACTTCCTCCTCGCGTTTTCTGCTGTTATTTTTCCTTTTTTTAGTGGCGAGAGGCAGTTAAAAATAGCGACGGGAGGGCAGAGTGTGTCCATCAAATCAATCCTGCCATCCCGGAAATCTGCTCAGGCTCCTGCTCAGAATCATTCAGTTTTCAATTGTATCGTTACTGTTAAGTCTTGAGGCAAGAGAAAGTAGCTCCTTTTTTTTTTCTTCTTCTTTATTGACATGTAAACTTCAATATGATTCAGATAGATGTTGTAAAAAAAAATTCTGAAATAGTACTGATATTAACAATGTCACCAGAATAGTAAAAACATTTTAGGGACAAATGCTTTTCTGTCATCTTTGTTTCTTTCACCGGATAGCTAGAGGATATATTGTTTTTTTAATGCAGTCTTCTGTATTAGTTTACATTAATTATCACCCAGCAGTGTCCTAATGGAGAATTAATTGTGTTAAATTAAACATTAAAGCCAAATCCTCCGTAGCAGCCCAGTGGAACATGCTGTAGTGCGGCAACCCAGGTCATTTCTGCAAAATATTATCCCTGGTTTTGCTTGCACTGTCATGACTGGCACTGTGCTGATATTTAAAGGACTGGTGCTAGCAGAATCCCAGTCTGTGTCCCTCGCTCTCACCCACTGTCCTGCATATGTGAATCCTGGCGCTGCCAAAAGTGCCTCTAAGACACAGAGACCCAGCACGTATTGAAATTTAAACCTAGATTTGCCTTGTGCTGAATGGATTTATCCTTACAAGGCCAAAGCAAGCCCAGGGCGTTACGCCTCCGGCGTTCAGGGAATCTGGGAGCTGGAGCCTGCTTTTAGCTGTGCTCTCCCAGCTCATTTCTAATTCAATTTGCTTTAACATTTTTACATTAGAAGGAGTCGTAATTGAATGGGTAGAGACACTGCTTGAGTCAGAAGCACATATGTCGAGCTGGTTTATTATAGCTAATAACTAGGGCCTTGCTGGATCATTCCCACCCATTCCCATTCCCAGGAAGGGAGATCAAAAATATGTCAGATATTTTCAATAAGATAGAAAAAAATGAAGCAAGTTTTCCTCCATTTTCTGTTCCCAGACCAGGGCCATTACAAGGCTCATCCCCAAGTCAGTCTGTGCTATTATTTCAGGAGTCCATTAGATGCCTGCTTTTCTGACACAAACCCTCTCGCCTTTACATTTGCAGGTGCAAGTTTTGACACGCAGCCCATTGCTCTGCTGGGGAAACCAAAGAGAAATGTGGACTCTCAGGTGTCATTACAGAAATAGGTTGTAACTGCATTTTCAGTTTCGTTTCAGTTCCAAACGCAGCAGTCTGTGAACCATCAGCCTAACCACCTCTGTGATGGATGCACCTTCCGTCACAGGAAGCATTCCTAATTCCTGAATTATTCTGTTCTGCCACAGCTCGCTGGAGTGAAGATAAAATCAGCTTCTACAAAGCACCTTTCTCACTGTGTCCTACAACTAGTCGCTCCACATATATATGCATCTTGCTCCACTTTTAGTGTCAAATCATGCAGTGTGTTGACGTGAATAGTATTGTAGCAGGCTCAACTACCTCAAAGGTTCTTCAGGAAAATGGTCCCATGAGAGCAGGATGAAATCTGAATGCAGAATAGGGCTTTAGGCTTGTACCACTTCTCTGTGAAACTTGGCTATTTGCTTTAAGCCACTAGAGTACGAGTAATTCTCTATTTCTGCAGGTGGCACCAAGCATTTAGTTCTGAGAAATATATGTATTTTTTTAAAGCTATTTTGAATAACTAAAAGTTGTTCTCCATGCTGTTCTACTGGGGCAGCAGACAGGCCCGTTTCTCCGCTCCTCCTGCCTTTCCCAGTGCGGAGCCCGCCGGGATGTCCTGCCGAAGGCAACGGCAGTGTCACCTTGGTGGCCGGTGGAAGGAAGACGGGGTCTCGTCTCGGATCTGTGGTGCTTCCCACACGGCCTCTTTCCAGCCTCTGGACCCAAGTCCCAGCTGCAGGACCCAGGTCCCAGCTGCTCCGCACGTTTCTCGCCAACCCTCTTGTCACAGGCTGATGCTGGGACCCTGTGGAGCCGCGAGGCACCAACAGCAGGACATTTCTGCTGCCAATTCGGTCCATTTGCCCCAAGGACGGCAAAGCAGCGGCAAATGCAGCGGCAGGAGGTGGCCGGGCCCGTGCGTCCTTTCCGAGCGGAGGTCGCAGCCGCCGCGGCTGTCCTGCTCCGTCACCGCTCCGCACTAACCTGTGTCCCCAGGGATCAGCGAGAGCCAGGAGCAAAGCGCTCCCGCCCGGAACATGAAATATCCGCGTCCCTCGGCGCCGCGGTCGCAGCGCTCACATTTCCAGGCTCTCCCACAGTTAACCCGCGGGCTTTGAGATTTCCAGGCTCAACGGGGGATTATCGGCCTTTGCCCGTTCCCTTTTTGGGCGCTCCTTCCCGCAGATGGCCTGACTCTCTGCATTGTGTCAGAGCCCGGATTACGTTTCAGCGCAGCCTTTTCGAGCTGTTACCCTATCCCCGGGCTAACATATCTCCCCTGCTCGCGTGCAAAGGACAGAAAGCAGCCTGGGCCCCAAAATGTTAGGGCTTATTTATTTAGCAACACGCTTCATTCACTGCTGGCATTGGATGAAGAGTGAAATAAGGAAGTAGGATTCATCCCCGACTGCCTTGTTTCAAAATAAAGGGAACAAATCCATCAATAGAAGTAATGCAGAGTCATGCTAAGAGAAACCATAAACACCAGTGCTGGAAATAAATGCAAATAAATTGTGCTGCTCCTGCCCTATCTTCTGCCTGGTCCAGCTCCAGCAGAGCACTTGCTGCTTGACCCGATTCTGTATAGGTTCTCGTTCAAGACTCATCGCTGCAACATCTGAGAGCTATTTGTACTACGCTTGACTTTCTTAGCGGAGCTAACCATGTGCTCAGAGAACATTAATCACCTGGGGTTTTCAAAATAAGTTTAGAATAAATCAAGATTTTCCTTAAATCTGTGGGCTGTGTATTTGTAACATCATGTTCTGGGGTTTTTTTCCACTTATGTAGCATTTCTGGTCTACAGCTGAGTGTTCTAGTGTTTACTGAAGCACATACTCATAATATATAATAGAAATATTATGATACTTGTAAGTTAGACAGTGTTTTGTAAATTCAAAGCACTGTATAGCAACTAAATAATTGAGGTTCATAGCACTGCTTTTAAGCAGATAAGGAATTACCACTAAAAAGCAAACAGCAGCCAACATTTATTACCCTGAGGTCTGAACTACGGTATCTATTTTTCCAGGTGCGGGCTAGCAAAAATAATTGAGTTTGCTCGGATGTCACTGTGCAGTACTAACTGCTAAATGACAGTATTTAAATGGAAACTTTAAATGGAAACCTCCTACCCTCGTGCACCATTCCACCCAGTTGCCCACAGA
Source organism: Crypturellus undulatus (assembly GCA_013389825.1). Lineage (NCBI taxonomy): Eukaryota > Metazoa > Chordata > Aves > Tinamiformes > Tinamidae > Crypturellus > Crypturellus undulatus. The sequence goes on from VWPW01000003.1 coordinate 141,673, forward strand.
AGTTGCACTGCCAAAGTGCTGCTGTTGCAGGATACGTCCCGACCTCTGTCCACGGACATGGTGATGATGCACAGGCTGCATAAAGTCGTGCCCGCAGGAACGCCCTGAAAGCAGCGCTAGAAAGCTGGGTTCGGAGCTGGGAGGTCCTCATGCAAAGAGGAATAACCAGCAGGGCTGGTGGAGCAAACACACTTTGCACCGAGACCCACCGGAGCACCAGGAACTTCTTCCTTGTGCATTTCCTGTAGCAGAGCAAGCTTCAAAGGGCTCCTCTGCGAGCTGCCTGCTTTGATCCCGCGTTAAAAGCCCTCGCAGCTCCTGGACGGGATCTCATGGAGCGAAGCGGGTGCTGCCGCACCGGCAGGGTAAAGGACAATCCTCAGGCATTTTCACATCTCTCTCCATTTTCCTTCTTCACCGGGTAAGCTGTGCAACCTCAACAAGACGCTGGCAACAGAGGTTCTGTGAACGTGGGTATTATCGCACCACAATTTATGTAAGGCCATTAACTGCAGAAGGATTTCAACCCACTTAGGGCTCACGACTGTTGACTTCGGCCAGCAATTTCCATATGTGAAAGCAGAAGCCTTGGCAAATAAACTAGCAGAAACTCTATTAGTAACTCTACAACCTGTGCTAGTCGCGGTCAAGCATCCAGTCCTGCACAATGTGGAAAGCGCTGCCTGCAGCGCTGCTTTGCTCGCCACGATTTTTATTTTCCACTCACGTGCCCTGAAGAACTTGACCAGCGCTCGTTACAGACAGCTACGCTGGAGGCCTAATTGCCATTGATGAGGTTAGAGGTGGATGTGACACTTGAGAGCCTGTGCATGCAAAATGTGACTGACAATTCCAGCATGTGCATGGGTTGAGTCTATCACCTAAAGACTCTAGTTGCAGCTTCAAAGATGCTCCCATCCATGGTCCACTCAGGGACCTCTTGTTGCCTGCCTGTTAAGGTTATTTTATAATATTTATCTGGATTAATGAATTTCCTTTGTTTTTGTTCTTTGTGAATCGTGCATCCTCTCTCTGTAGGGGAAAGCCTGCAATTCTGTAGCTGCTCAAAGCAGTATTTTGAAAATGAAAACGCTGGGAAAATCCTGCAGTCACCTGTCCCAGAGCACAGCAATTCCTCAGCCAAACAGTGCAGCACTCTCTCCTATTGCATCTTTACATTTTAATCTTGAAGACTTCCCAAAACTGAAGTTAAAACCAGACGTGAAGCCAAAGCAACCACGGGCTGGCTCACTTTTTGATGAAAGACAATGGGAAAATGCTCAACATCTGGCCTTTCTCTTCCAGCTCCTACCACCGCTCAGACCCTGAGGAGTGAGGAGTAATCCAAACGGGAAAGCAGGCAACCTGGTTACTAATGATTCTTTATGGCTGCTCTGCAATGCACTCCGCAGTTTCAAGTGCAAATGGCACTTGTGGGATACTGCAGCGCTGAATTCTCACAACAGTCTGACCAGGCAGGGCCATCAGCCACAGATGGGCTCATGCTTGTGTTCTAAAGCTCCCTCGGCTCCACATCCAGCTGCTTACCACTCCAAGGAGCTGAGATCCTGACTCCACAGCAGCACAGCATTTGCTGGGCTACAGCATTTACTAACTGCTGATGGATCCTAAAATTCTGACTTTTGAGTTAATTAAAAAAAAATGTGTAAAAAAGCAGTTTTGTTTGTTAATATGAGGACAGAATTTGTCAGAATCTGACCCTTCATCTCTCACTTGGTGTGCATGGATGTGTGGGTGCAGGGAGCCAGAGGAAATATGTGATGGAAGTTATAAAAGCTCTTTGATAATGCCTCCAAAGTATTCTTAAGCTATTGCACAAGTAACAATACAGAGAGACTTAAATTCAAACACAAGGGATCTATTTTACATAGAGAAAAGAATACTTGTGCAGAATACGCTCACAAAGACGCTTCTTTAGGCAAAACAAACAAACACTGCAGTCATTTATCTCCTTGCCCTCTTTCTGTGCTGCAAAACAGGAGCTTCACAGTGTTGCAGCCTAAAACTGGGGAAGAGGCTTCGCTCTGTCCCTGCCGAGTTCACCAGCAGGATCCCACTTCAGCCCACTCAGCTGGTGGGAGCTGAGGCCCGTTTCATGTGAGGACAAGGTAGGGTCTATGGAAAAGCAGCCCAGGAAACCTGGGTCTTTCCAAACCACGTAAGAAGCTATTGGGAATTGCCAAAGGAGCAAACTCCAAGCCAAAACAGGAAGGAACGCTGTAGATTTCAGTAACAGCTAAAGCACTTGAACTTCTTCTCTAAATGCTTTTCTTATGAAGAGGAACTCCTCCATGTTCGCCTAAGTGTTATTTCAGTATGAAATCCCTCTTTTAAAAACTCACTAAAGGGACCTACGAGATAAATCCTTTCTTGATACAGCCAAAGAGGACCATAGCTCATATCGAGGTTGGGTAATTAAACGGGAAGAAGCGGATTCAGCAACAGAATAAACAGATTGCAGCTCCCATACAAGAAAGGGAACCACAGCTTCCCAGTACTGCAAATGCAACCAGACACACATGTGGTCTTGTTGCCTAGACCTAGCAGCACCCACATCACACCAGGAGCATCTCCAGCCCGATAGAAAGTAAAGGAAACTGGATACCTACGCAGTCATCCTCAAAACATCTTTCTAGTGCCAATTCATGCTGAGCGGAAGGGTCTCTTTGCAAGCTGCAGGAAGTTGAAATTTGGATTAAGTAATTCCAGCTGTTAACTGCATTAATAAAATCATTACTGCACTTTTAAGTGCTGGCTGCTGCTGCTGAAAAAACTGCTTATTTCCTGCTTTTCACCTTTGTCAATGGGGTAGCTCAACAGCCACAAGCAGCGCTGGAGTTCACTTTCCTTGACATGAGAATGGCCAGGCAAAAGGCTACACATCGTCTTGGCGTAACTGTGCCAAGAAATCTTGGAGAAGAAGGTGGCAATATGAGGCAAGAGGCCTACATGGTGCTTGGAAAACAGGAGTTGTTCCTAGTAGATCTTGTTCTTGGAACAAGATCTGACCTCCAAGCAACCATCTTAAACCAACTTAGGAAAGCAAAGATTTCAGTCACACTTTCTATTCTTGCACCAAGATCCTTCCTCATCCTCCCTAAAATACACTCTTTATTTTTGCAGCTTCTTCAAACATAGTAAGGCTGTTACTGGGGCTCTCCTCTGCTTTGCACATAACACAAAACAGCATGACTGTTCTCCTTCCTCCAAGGAGACTTGTTGAAAACTCATCTTCAAAAGAAGCCACCTTTGAGTTGTTGAAAGGAAAAATGTCTGAGCAGCATCAAGTTACTGAGAAATACTATTTTCATGCTCAGATAATGAAAAATTATTCTGCCTTCTCCAACTTCCCATAAATACTCATTTTAGGCAGGGAACAATGCAAAGATTTTCACATCATTGCATAGATTTGAGTAAGGTTATATGCTAATCAGAAAAGAGTCATCAAAAAATGTCCTTTTAGTCATATGCCCAGCACTGTTAGTATTATTACTGTATCTGGTCACAATGCTCTTTTATCTCAACACCACCTGGAACAATAAAATATTCATAAAAAGCCACTGCTAGGATATATTATCTCATCAGCACACAAAGATAAGATTAAACTGTTTGGTATTAGCAGTGATAAGGATTACTGTATCGGTGTTTAGTTTGTTGATGCCATTGGTAGTAATCACATCAAAATTCTGGATAATTCAGCAATGATTCAATAATAATCACTGGATTGTGCTGTAATACAAAGGGAAATGCTGGAAGCCAAGCAGCCACCGCTGCACTTGTGCAATGACTCAGTGTGATGGGATTTGTACCTTCAGAAAACTGATTAAGCCGATTCACCTTAATCTCTTTTCGGGAGGCAGGGGACGGCAGGGGGAGATGAACTACATCAAATCAAAGGAGGATCAGGCAGAAATAAATATTAGGAAACAACTTTCAAAATTAGCAAGCCACTCTATGAATCCCACAACTAATTTTGGCCTCAGTTAGACTCTTTGAGCCTGGGAAGAACTTACTGTTGCCTCTGTTTAGCCACTGGGCACTGTGGTAATACAAAGAACTAGTGATGACATTATTAGACACTTACACATGCAGTGAGCACCTAAACACAAAGCACCTCAGTTTGGATACACACATGCAGCTTTTACACATGCTGTTCAGGCAGTCACCTTCGCAAATTTGGCCAAAGAGTTTAATTTTTATTATTTACCATTACTCATTTACCACCTTCAGCGTGCTCAGTGTACCAGACACACACATAAATACATTCACTGTTTCAACGTCAAAGAGCTTCTGCTTATACGAAGGAGAGCTGTAGAAAAAAAAAAAAAAGCAGGTACATAAACACTGAAAAGAGGACATATGGTGAGAACAGATTTTATCTCTCTATTTTTGCTCCTAGTAATAACTAAAACTATGGAGAATATGCACAGTAAGGTAAAATACAGGCATTATTCTACTAAATGAGAACAGGTGGGACTTTCCATGCAGAGGATTCCAGACAGGAAATAAGTTGATTTTTTTTCCACATGGATTGCATTACGTTGCACGTACCGCACACACAGCGTTTGCGATTGCTTCTTTTGACTCTTCCCCTTTCCTACAGACTGGACATGTGTCCTTACAAAAACTATTATACAGCAAAGGAGGAACAAAGATATGGCACTGGCATAACACACTGAAGCAGCAAATCTTTCCTGCCAGCTCCCCAAGGTCATGCGTTGCCTTCCCTCAAACTCATTTGTCTTTTGACACTGCTTACTATGCTCTATCTAAACTTAGAAGGCAGTCTTGCAATCCTTGCACTTACGTTTTGACCAACAGTTCCAAAAATCACCAGCAAGATTCGTCGAATCACATTAACACAGAGTTGGAAGAGATTTCAGGGGGTCTGATCTGTGATCAGACACTTGAGTCTGCCACATATTCTCCGTGTTCCAGAGGTCTCAGGTGTCCACTGATGTGAGAGCAGACTGATTACCACTCTCGGGTTGTCTCTTCTTAAAACTAAAAAAAAAAAAAAAAAAAAAAAAAACAAACAAAAAAAAAACCCACAATTCTTCAATCTTTCCTCATGAACTCCTCATTATTCCTGTTGATTTCTTTTAGACCCCTCTCCAACTGGTTTCCATCTACAAATGCAGTACCCTAATGGTGCTCCTGCTGCCGTCCTACCCTTGCAGAGCCGAGATGGCCCACGTCTAACGGGCTCTCCTTCTGTTCACGCTTTCAAGAAGGCCACTTCCCTCTTCCTGATACTGTGACACTGTTGACCCTTGCTCAGCTTTTAACATCCCAGATTATTTTTCTGCTGTACCTAGTACTTAGCAAGCTCTTCTCTGTTCTGCAGCTAATTATCCTGTCTAAACATTTTACCTTGCAATAGTCCCTATTTTTCATCTTTTTTCTTAAGAGCTGTAAATCTATTTTGTCAAGTCCATTTTGAATTCTATGCTTGTCCTCTAACATATCAGCAGTGCTTACAAATTGAATAGAATGCTTTTCCATTCCCCCATTATATTCTTAATTAATAAGAGTACTAGACCAAGGACAAACTAAGGGTTTGATTCTGCATCTCTCGCATTAAGGAATAATGTTTGATAACTTTGCATCTAAGGAATTAATTCATCCAGATAAATAAAAGGCAATTTAAACCAAGACTAAAAAACAGGTCTTTAGAGCACAGATGTATTAGTAACACAGACTGTTGCTGGTACTTGTCCCAGCAGGAGAATAATAAACAAGAATGTGCAGTTTAAGCCCATTTGGAAAGAAGGTTGGATGGCTACAGCAATTTCCATGCCACCAATTTTCTTTCCATCAGCCATGGCAGTTACATTCACCACAGGAAACTCACTATAAGCTGTCACAATATAGGTCTCGTGCTTTTGGATTTAGATCATTCTGAAATCCAAATTCTTAATTTTTCAAAGTCCTCTGTACAGATATGTAGATGCATGTAATTTCCCTGGTTTCTTATTTTAGCCCTAACGCATTAAGATTGTCACATAAATAAAGCAGAAAACACACATTTGCTTTATTGCTAGGTACTTCAGAGATCAAAACACTTAAGGTCCAAAAATTCTCCAAAAATCTGGGGGCTTTTTTAAAAACAAAAACAAAGTAGAATATAAGAACTGCTACCTCAAAGCACAAACTGAGGTTCAGTCAACACTGAAACTAGCAGCATTAAGTACTTTGGGATACGGGGTAAGAAGAAAAAATCACAGATGTTTCTTTCTATAGCAATACCCTCCTCAGATATACCAGTATCTTGCATATTTTCAGAACTGGCATTTTTAGCACCTGGATCATCCTTAACATACACAAGGCTCGCACAGTTTATGCTATAACATACAGAACGCTCACATACTTTAGTTGACTATTTTTTTTTTTGCTAAATCACCAGAATATTTTGGCATTTCTTAGCCCAAAATGCACAGTATAAAAACCTGGAGTCTCAAATTACACAAAGTGGCACGGCTCTATTGATTTTCATTGCATAATGACAGTATGCACCAGTTAATGATCTGTCCCAAAACATTTTGGAAAATTTGTCAGAAAATACCACATGAAAGCTAAAAGGACAGAAAGAGTGCCTGCAAAATTAAATTACTCATTTTTCTCCAGGGACAATCCAAAAAAATGACAGTCTTTAAAGGATTAGAATAAATCAACTATTGCAATCAGATCTGCAAATGCAGCAAAATTGGAAGATGATTGCTATACAAGGTCAAAATTTTAATGAAGCTCTACTAAAAATGCCTAAGCAGTAATTGAACTGAATGAAATGAACTGAAAATCTGAGAGATAAGGTTATATAGGAAATAAGATGGAAGCTACAGTATAATTGTTGAAATATTAGCTCCAACATTCCTAAACTTCTCATCAGAGAAAAGGATATTTTCCTCCTTTGGGCAGCTAAAGTCCTGTACACTAAAGATGAAAATTATGCATCCCAAGCAGCACGTATATATATAGACAGCATGGAGGGATAATGCTCCTCTTTTGAGTCCTTTTCTCACTCATGAATTTCCTTGTGCTTGGCCTTTCTGTTTTAAGTATGCAGCCTCCAAATATAAGGCTGAACATGTGGAACACTCCGTTTATTCCCCTCTTTGAAATCTGTACCTTCTACTCTGAAGTTTTGCACATGCAGGAAATCAGACATGTTAAATTGCAAGCACTGAGGCCCCTTATATGTATGTCTATTGAAATGGAAAGAATGTAAAATACCACCTTATTTGAAAATTCATTTTGTCTGACCATGCCATTTGCAAGCATTCCTTTCAGCAAAACGATTCCTCCCAGGCTAATTTTCCTAGAGGAAAAAAAAAAAAAAAAAAAAAAAGGATAAATGGATGTTGCGCCCATTTCACTGTACAGTGAGTTAAAGAAATTTCTTAACTGAAGGAGACATATATGTAACCTAATCACATTCAAAGGCACCCAAGCCTTCACAAGTACATTTATAAGCATGTGGAAAGCATAGTCTTGTAACAAGATACTGTGCATGGACCTTGCAAAAACATTAAAATTGTACTTTATCGTGTAGCCTGACCATATCTATAGCCATTTATAGCCATATCTATAGCAATTTCTGTTGTATAGCACCAATACAAAACATTTTGGATACATTTCAACATGGTTGTCGGTAAAGGGCAGTCGAAAATGATACAGAATTAGGAGCCAAGAAATCTGTTTGGGGGTGTTTTTGCTCTGCTGCTTTGTTAATGTCTGATTACCGCAAACTTTGATTTCAGTCACCCTGCACACGGGGGGCAATGCACCTTATTATTTCTCAAAAGTAAAGCGTATAAAGTACACTGAGACTGTGTAAATGCTAGGTGATATTACTATGTGTTATTAGTGTAGATTTGGGAAATTTCACACAGGTTTTGTTTTTGTTTTTTCTCTCCCCCTTTAGCCGTCCCTTTGTTTTTAATAATCGTAACAGTAGTAAGTGGTGTTCCGTAACTCCAGGAGGAAACAAGGGACAAAGGCCCCTCTGGATACACACGGGAACGTGAAAAAGCCAATATAAAAGAAGCAAGAAGAATGAACAGGGCCGGGCAATGGTCAGTTTGCAAGCTAAAACGGAGCCCTGCTCCAAAACTTCCCGCACTCCTGTGAAATGTTACCTGGGCTGCTTTTTTTTCCACATTATTCCCACATACGGGACAGCTCTGGGTTCCTCAGGCACCCCACTGGGTTCCGCCAAACACCCCACTGGGATTCCCAAGGGCGTTTTCCACACCAAGCCCAAAGCGCTTATCACGGGCGCTGCTTTAGCCTCGCTCTTCCCAGAGCGCAAACCTGGGGAAAACGAAGGAAGAGGCTGTTAAAGAAGTCACCTATAAGCAAAGGGACAAACCGCAGGTGCCGCGGCGCGGGAACACGCGGGGAATCCCACGCTCTGGGAGCGTCCCGTCCTGCCAGCTCACGGCGCTGCCCTCACCCGGCAGCGCGAGCCGCCCTGCGGGCTCCTCGCGCGGACGCGTCCCGGGGCCGCCAGCCCCGCGGGCACCTCACGCGGACCCGTCCCGGGGCCGCCCGCC